>JADBJO010001877.1:200000-230000 GCA_016801955.1 Conus betulinus
CCTCCTCCTCCTCCTCCTACTTCTTCTTCTCTTCTTCATCTCCTCCTCCTCCTTCTCCTCCTCCTCCTCCTCCTCCCCCTTCTCCTTCTTCATCTTCCTCCTATTCTTCCTCCTCCTCCTTCTCTTTCTCCTGCTGTTCCTCCCCTCCTCCCCCCCACCACCTCCTCTTCTTCTTCTTCCCCCTGATCCTTCTTTTATGTGCATTCTCGTGTAATCTTCACAAAAAAAAACAATCAACAAGGGACAGGGAAAAAAGACACCAAATCTGTTGATATGGACTGTCAGGACCAGCAGGTGTAGATAGGTTGTGGGTGTAATAAACATTCCCTCACATGTGGGGGCTGAGTGCTATGAAACGCAAGCATTTTACACACATACCCCAAGAGAACATGGAGAGGGGAAGAATGATACTCTCTTGGGTGTGTGTGTGTGTGTGTGTGTGTGTGTGTGTGTGTGTGTGTGTGTGTGTGTGTGCGCGCGCGTGTGTGTGCATGCGTGTGCGTGCGTGTGTTGTGTGTGTGTGTGTGTGTGTGTGTGTGTGTGTGTGTGTGTGTGTATCAGTGTGTAGTGTGTGTGTGTGTGTGTGTGTGTGTGTGTGTGTGTGTGTGTGTGTGTGTGTGTGTGTGTGTGTTTCCATGAAAAAGAAAAAAAAAAACAACTTCCTCTCTGGTACACTTTTGTATTGGTTCCACTATAATGAGATGTGTGTGTGTGTGTGTGTGTGTGTGTGTGTGTGTGTGTGTGTGTGTGTGTGTGTGTGTGTGTGTGTGTGTGTGTCATGAAAAAAAAAAAAAAAAAAACAGCAATCTCTCTTATATAGTTTTGTATCGGTTCCACTATATTGAGATATTTCTGTCACTACATTTTGTAATCTTAACACATTCTGCTGTATGAGTATGTCATGGTTAATTCGGATTTAAACAGGTTCTGCTCTGTTAGTATGCAATTGTTAATCCTCCTTTTTTAAACACGTTCTACTGTGTGAGTATATAATGGTTCATCCTGATTCAAACACGTTCTCCTGTCTGAGTATATAAAGGTTCATCCTGACCCAAAGCTCATTGCTGTATAAGTATCCAATGGTTAATACCTTTAACTGTGTGATAACATGAAGGCAAATACTTTCAGTTCCATATTCATCCGCTTTAGCCCATTAACTTGCTGCCTTCCTGTGACTGGCGTTCATCTCACCTGTTTTGGTAGAATCGGATGCCATGGAAGGTTTGATGACTTGGCTCTCGCTGTGTTCGCCTGTAGATTTCGTAGAATGTGTCTTCTTACCACTGATCCTCACGGAGCCAGGGACTCTTCTTCTTCTTCTTCTCTTCTTTCTTCTTCTTCTTCTTCTCTTCTCTTCTTCTCCTCCTCTCCTCCTCCTCTTCTTCTTCTTCTTCTTTTTCTCCTTTTCTTTCCTCTTCTTCTCCTCCTCCTCCTGTCTTCTCCATCACCTCCTCCTCCTCCTCCTCCTCCTCCTCCTCTCTTTCTTCTTCTCCTTCTTCCCTCCTCTTCTTTCTTCTTCTTCTCCTCCTCCTTCTCCTCCCTCCTCCTCCTCCTCCTCCTCCTCCTCCTTCTTCTTCTTCTCTTCTCTTCTTCTTCTTTCTTCTACTTCCTACTACTACTACTACTACTACTGCTGCTGCTGCTGCTGCTCCTCCTTCTTCTTTTCTCTCTTCTTTCCTTCTCCTTCTTCTCCTCCCTCCTCCTCCTCTCCTCTCCTCCCTCCTCTCCCTCTCCTCCTCCTCCTCTCTCCTCCTCCTTCTCCTCTGATCTCCTCCTTCTCCTCCTCCTTCTCCTCTCCTCCTCCTCCTCCTCTTCTTCTCTCTTCTTCTTCTTCTTCTCCACATCAACCTCCTCCCCATCCTCCTCCTCCTCCCTCCTGCTCTTCCTCCTCCTCCTTGTCCTCGTCCTTCTCTCTCCCTTTTCGTCTCTTCGTATTGATTATTTCGTTCTACATCTGCTTGTATCATCATCAAGAAAATTACCACTTTAAAAATCACTAGGGTAGAATTCATGGAGTAAAACAAGTCACGTTTTCATCTCACACCATTCTTGCTCTACTTAACTTCATCCATCCCCCCCCCCCACTCTTCCTAACTGTCTATCCCCCACCTTCGCATCCCCAACGGTGACCAATACTGTAAAGCTTGGGCATGTCAAGGTTCATTTCGTGCAATTAACTCATTGTTTGTCGCAGTTCCAGTGATGGACCGTAATCAGAGCAAATCTGTCCACCTTCTGTGCTCTTGCCTGGCATCTAAACGGTTTTCCTCGTCATGTTTGATCACCGGTGACGACATGGCAAGGGGGGGTGGGGGGTGGGTTGCTTGTTTTGTTGGTTGTTTTGTTTTTTTGGTTTTTTTTTCGCTATTAACTTGTGATTGTAATGACTGTAGTTTGATTCAGCCCTCAGATGACAAAGTGGATGCCATCACAGAGAGTCAGGATAAATGGAAAAAAGCGTGGTCTTCAAAGGAATGAAGAAAACCAACATTGCCACAAAAACAGGGGAAAGAAGGAAAGAAAGAAAGAAAGAAAAACTCTGCGAGGTAACCTGTGAATCCAGTGAGATGGGGAGGGAGGACTTGAGCAGCAGAAGTGTGGTAATGGGTGTAAACCGCTGCCGCCCTGAGATCTGCGCAGGGCAGGGCGAGCGGGCTGGGCTGTTCATGATCTTGTTTCACAAGGGACATTTTGTTATTTGAAGACAAACAGGAGAAGTAAAGCTAAGTGGCTACATGTTCTTCTTGTCACTGTCCTGAATGTTATCTGTTTTCGCCTGAAGAAGACCCAAGAGGTCGAAATGCATTGCGTCCAGTCCTGTGCTCTGTTTGTCTGTGTCCCTTGGCGGTAACGATGCCCCTCTCTTTCCAAATTTTATTTCACAAACTAAAGAAAGGGTAGGTAAGGGTGGCGTAGGCGTGTTGATCTGTCTCTGTCTCTGTCTCTCTCTCTCTCTCTCTCTCTCTCTCTCTCTCTCTCTCTCTCTCTCTCTCTCTCTCTCTCTCTCTCTCTCTGTGCACATTCATCAGGCGCTTAACAGGCTCAAAGCTGTGACTCGGCAGAATGTCAGCTTGCAGTGTATGCAATGAGGAATCTTATTTTGTTCATTGATTGTTTAACTTTTTCATTTCTATCTAGATGTCACCGGATTCTTTTCTCTTGCTTAGTTATGTGAACCCCCCTCTACCCCCCCCCCCAATAACGGGCCTAGGCCTTACCTGATAGAATTATTTTTTTCGAGTGTTGAGTCTCTTCTAGTCCTCCTCGCTCCCTCCTTCTGAGTAAGTCTCTCTCCTCTCTCTCTCTCTCTCTCTCTCTCTCTCTCTCTCTCTCGCTCTCTCTCTCTCCTCTGTGGTGTGTGTCTCTCTCTCTCTCTCTCTCTCTCTCTCTCTCAATCTCTCTCTGTCTCTCAATCTCTCTCTCTCTCTCTCTCTCTCTCTCTATCTCTATCTCTCTCTCTCTCTCACAACACACCCACTCTCTCTCTCTCTCGCTCTCTCTCTGGTGTGTGCGCGCGTGTGTGTTTGTGTGGTGTGTGTGTGTGTGTGTGTGTGTGTGTGTGTGTGTGTGTTGATCAGGCGTTTGATAGGCTGAAAATTGTGACTTCGTAGAATGTCAGCTTACAGTGCATACAATGAAGAATCTGATTTTGTTCATTGATTGTTTTTTTATGTTGTTCATGTAACTTAGATTCTTTTCTCTTACTTATGTGAGCATTCTTCTTCAGTAAGGGGCGTAGGCCGTTACCTGAATGAATATTTTAGTCTTTGAGTCTTTGCTCCTCTCCCCTCCCCCTCCCCCCCCCCCCCCCCCCCCCCCCCCCCCCCCCCCTCCCCCCCCCCCCTCCCACCCCTCTCTCTCTCTCCTCCCTCTCTCTCTCTCTCTCTCTCTCTCTCTCTCTCTCTCTCTCTCTCTCTCTCTCTCTGCTTTGGTCTGCTGTCATATACGATCTGAAACGACATCTGTGAAAAAAAAAAGTAGCTTACTGTGAGTGAAAGGATCGTGTCACAGCTCATCATTTGGCACTACAGTCCTGGGCCCCTGAACTTTATCCACCATCCAATTCCTCTTACACCGTGTAGCGTGAGTATGTCCACCTTCAGTCATGTACGATCCTTTGCATTTTGGTCAGAGTTCAGAGTCATGACAGAGGTCAAGAAGGCCTAATTGTTGAGCCGTTTGAAGGGATGGGAAATCGGCTTACTTCTGTGAAAAGAAGTTTACGAATGAGGGAAAATATTTCGGTTTGATGAATCAGGTCGATGCCATTCGTCCAGAAGCACAACTGAAATGTGCATGATGTGCTGGTCCTGTGTGTTCCTGTGCAATGATTGAAGCACAAAGACTGGGAATTGAAGGGTCTGGCAAACAGATTGGAAAAGGGGAGAGGGGGTGGTATGCAGACTGTGCTTACAACCAACAACAACAACGCATGTGAACTTCGGTCAAAGGCAGGCACACACTATCCTTCAATGGGTTGAACCTATCCTTCAATGGGTTGAACAATATCCTTCAACGGGTGGAACAATATCCTTCAATGGGTTGAACCAATGCCTCTTTGTTGAATGAGGTCTGATCTGAGAGATGCTGCCTAGTACAGCACGTGCAGCTTGAGAGTGTTACAGAGACTATGACAGCATTTAGGACTCATCTGCATCTGTGGAGTGGGGACCATGCAGTACAGCCATGTCCTGTGACAGCAGCGTTCAGGACCAGTCTGCATCTGTGGAGTGGGACCATGCACTACAGCCATGTCCTATGACAGCAGCGTTCAGGACCAATCTGCATCTGTGGAGTGGGACCATGCAGTACAGCGGTGTCCTATGACCGTGGAGTGGGACATCTAATCGTTTGTCCTATGACCTTACGTCTAATCGCTTGATCTGCGTTTGATCAGCAAGATTGTTGACTTTCGTCGCCTCTCTCTTTGTAACTGTGATGGCCATGGTTTAAGTCAGTCCTGTGATGACAAAGCAGTTTTAATAAACCGCTGGGAGCCGAACGCTCGGTCTCTCTCTGTGACTCATTTCACACAACAAGTAAGAGGAGAAATTGGGGCAAGCGAGTGTGTGTGTCAGTGTGTGTGTGTGTGTGTGTGTGTGTGTGTGTGTGTGTGTGTGTGTGTGTGTGTGTGTGTGTGGGGTAGGGGAGTGGGGGACATAGAGGGAGAGGGGGGTAGAGCGAGGTGGGTAGTGGGTGGGCAAAATGTGTGAGCGGGGTTTTTCATGATATTCTCTCTCTCTCTCTCTCTCTTCTCTCTCTCTCTCTCTCTCTCTCTCTCTCTCTCTCTCTCTCTCTCTCTCTCTCTCTCTCTCTCTCTCTCTCTCTCTCTGTACATCGGACATACATATGCATATTGATTTTTTCATAAAGATGCAAAGCTTTCGGCTGTCATTAAACATAAAGGAAACAATATCACTACGTTACTTCCTTCCCCTGCATCATCATTATGTGATTCTCTCTTAGACTGAAAGACCTTTGAATCACATATTGTTACTATCATTATCATTATTATTATTATCATTATTATGAATACTTATATAGCGCCTGTTCTCGACTAGAGACCAAGCTCTAAGCGCTTTACAATCCACACTCGTTTACACAACGGGCTGCCTACCTGGGTAGTGCCGACTGAAGAGCTGCCAGCTGGCGCTTCATTCAGTCGTTTCCCCGTGCCATCCAGTCAGTATCGTTCAGTATCGTTCACTCAGTTTCCTTACTTCCTTCATTCTTTCCATTTCTCACGCAGGGTGCATGCTATGTGTAACGTGTCATCCATACCAACGGCCGAACTGGCCCTCTCTTCGGAAAGTTGGTGATGGGATTTGACGGGTGTGCAAGATGTTATGCGTACGTTCACGTACGGAACCTCGGTTTATAGTCTCATTCGAAGGACTGACATACAAACCCTGTCTGTCTTTGAGACAACTGTGACTCTATATTAGTGTGTGTGTGTGTGTGTGTGTGTGTGTGTGTGTTGTGTGTGTGTGTGTGTGTGTGTGTGTGTGTGTGTGACATAGTGCTGGAATAACGTGTACTGCATGCAGGTCACCTGTGCTATCTGAATGTCTGGTTGTCATCTCTGAGCGGGTCTAGTCACGTCACGCCACTCACTACACCTCCGAAAAAAAAAAAAACAGAACAGATGAGTTATCTTGCCTCTTTGAAGATGTGTGAAACTCATTTTTTGCGCGTGGTGATAGACTGAAGGACCATCTTTTGAGTTGCATCTGGCATCCATCTATCCACCCCATCCATCCACCCCATCCATCCACCCACCCACCCATCCTCCACTGACTAGTTTCCCTCTCTCTGAATCGTTTCCACTCCATCTCTTTTCGTTCATGATGGTTGTTGGGATAACTGGCTCCTCGCTGGGTCCCTTCCCTTCCCCCACCCCCCCTTCCAACCCCAACCCCATCCCCTACCCCCCCCCCCCCACTCACACCACTTCCCTCCCGGGATTCTCAGCTTGTGCCTCTTATCACCCGAACCCACAGACTGGAATTCTCTCTCTCTCTCTCTCTCTCTCTCTCTCTCTCTCTCTCTCTCTAGCTAGCTAGCTAGCTTATTTCAATGGAAACAGAAAAACTACTCTCTCTAATATAGTATCCCCGCCGGTTCCACTCTGTCAAGATGTTCTTGTCAGTGTATTTGTAAATCGAAGCATACTCTACTGTGTGAATGTTTGGTGATTAATCCTGATTTAGAGCACATTCTACTGTGCGAGTTTCTAACGGTTCATCCTGATCTAAGCGTATTCTACTATGTGAGTTACCACTGTGGTCCTATCTTGGTCCAAACGCATGGCGGGCGGGAGTACTTGCTGCTTCACCCTGTCGACACTCTGCGATGAAATGAAAGCCAAATCTAGTTCCAGAAATGAAAGATAGATAGATAATGAACTAAAGACACAGATGAAAGCCGACGTACAGCTGCTAGATTCTGTGATGTCTCGCGCGTGATGAATTGTTACACCGGCTGCTGAAGGTTAGATGGAATCAAATTAACGAGCCAACTTGTTTTCCAAAAAATACGACGGATATCCTCCATCCGATCATGCATGCCCACCTCTCTCTCTCTCTCTCTCTCTCTCTCAACACGGGTTGAGTGTCGACGTTTTCAACGCTGATAAGGGGAGGTAAGCAGGCAAAGCGAGTGAGACATCACACATCCTGAGATGTTTTTTTTTTTTTTCGTTGTCCCTCTGCGTCTGCATGTGCGTGCATTTCCTTCCTTATCTCACTGCCCTCCCACGCAACATGCATGCGTCAATTCACCATGTCTCTCTCTCTCTCTCTCTCTCTCTCTCTCTCTCTCTCTCTCTCTCTCTCTCTCTCTCTGTGTGTGTGTGCCTGTATCTGTGTCAATTGACACATACTTATCACACTATTCACATACTATCTGCGGGAGAGAGAGTATGTGTGGTGTGTGTGTGTGTGTGTTGTGTGTGTGTGTGTGTGTGTGTGTGTGCGTGTGTGTGTGTGCGTGCGCGCGCGCGCGTGTGTGTGTGTGTGGGTGAGAGAGACATATAGACGGACAGACAGACAGATTGACAAACAGACAGACAGACTGACGACACACACAGACAGACAGACAGACAGAGAGCACAAGCAAATGTCAAACGGTGTCGATGTGATACGCGTGCAGGTGCATGCAATTATTTGTTAGGTCTGGAAGAGCTTGATAATTTTTACAGCAGCTCAAGTCAGACCTTGAGAAGTATCTACGTACTTTGCCTACCTAGTCCAATACATGCAGTAATGCATAATGGGGGGGGGGGGGGGGGATAAAATAAAAAGAAAGAAACAAATAAAGAAACAAAGAAAACAGATTCAACAACTTTGAGAAAGAAAGAAAACAATCAAAAATCACAGAAAGAAAACGGATTCAATAACTGAGAAAGAAAGAAACAAAAAAACAGCACAAAGAAAATAGATTCAACAACTGAGAAAGAAAGAAACAAACACACACACACACACACACACACACACACAAAGAAAACAGATTTTAGCTTCAATCATTCTTAGATTCCACTCGATGAGGGATAGATCACTGAATGTTCCATGCAGACGAATAAAGTATCGCTTCTATGGGCGAGAGGTCAGCAGGCGAGCTTATGTGAACACGTATCGGTGTTCTTTATCATACAAATGTTAACGTTCCGTAATTAGCGGCCATCTGATCTCAGTTCTCGGGTACAGGTGTCTGTTCACTTGTGTGCGATGTCGCTAACAGAATCTGCCGGCATCAATGGGCACAAAAACGCTCAACTGCACTAAATCGGAGCTAGAATTTAGAAATTAGTTGAGAATTGATTAATGTTGTCTTTATCTGTAGGGAAAAATCGATGTAAACGCAACAAACCGAACAAAATGAATAGAAATGTCTCAAACGAAACATCAGCTGATGTTTCATACCAAAAAGCAGGTAACGTCCTGTTGACAACAGGAAAGACAGTGAGCTGGGATTCGCTTCAGAGGTACACGTAAGACCTCATGGGCGAAAGCTTGGCCGTGTCTGGAGTTGTACTGTCTTCAGCTGTCAGCGGAACAGCAACGAGAGATGCTGCGGGATGCACACGGCAGTTGCTTGATGGTGGCGGTTTCTTTTTGTTTTTTTTTTTTTTAAGCCTGTGAGCTCTGCAGTCATGAAATAAGGACTACACCCAAGGGATCGCTCCCGTGGAGGTTCTGTCACGTCACATCCAGTAGTCATTATACAACGGCATCTGTTAGGGAGCAATAATATCCCTTGACATCTTAATTGAATGCCTTGTTCGTGCCTTCACCCTGGTGAATACAGCGCAGGCTTCCAAGGGTGGTGCAAGATTGCTCCCAGCTGGTTTGTTCGGCAGTTGAGGACAGTACTTCGCTGGATCCCGCCTGCACCTTCGGGTGAATCTTTTCCCGAACACTTCAAAGCTTTCCGGGGAGAATCCAGACAGGTGAATACCACCAGTGCCTCTTCTTACCAACCGCAGCTCTGCTTCTTTGCAAGCGATCTTGGGAACCTGCTGCTTGGCGAAGCACGCAGCGCAGCATATTGTTTATGAACATCTTCAGAAAAGAGAACATTACAGAGAACAATGACGATAATAGCAATTTCGGTCATTGCTCAGCTTCTCCTTTTTTTTTCCTTTTTTTTTTTTTTGGGGGTGGGGGGGGGGGGGGGGAGGTGTTGTTTTGGTTTTTTTTTGCGCTTGTTTGTTTGTTAGTTAAAACTCTATTTCATGTCAATGCAACAAGATCATTTTCATGTGCAGGAGCTGAGGGTCAAACATAAAGTCTTTTCTGATTGAAAGTATACGCCATGTTTCATTTTTGTTGGTGTTTTTTTTTTTTTTTGTTTGTTTGTTTGTTGTTGTGTTTTTTGGGGGGGATGTGCGACCGAGTGACAAACTTTTGGAGAGCGTTTCAGGGGTCGGTAAACGGAAAGTGTGCCAACACAAACATATCACTTACAAAAAAAAAAAGATAGTTTTATTTGGATGCGATGACCGTCATAAGGCTAACAGTACATTTGACTTTATTCTGCTGCTGGCTAAACCTTATGTCTACAAAGGTACGTTCGAAGGTAAACAACCTCGATGCCAACAGTACACTTCATATCTGAAAAGAAGATAATTTATGAAGTTGAAAAGTACGCCAGTTGTGTGTAGATATGTCTCAAAAGAACTCGCTAGCACGGCGGCAGTTGTATCTGCCTCTCTTTGAACAAAGCGCAAAGCTTTGTAAGTGTAGAAGTAATATAGTTCTCTGTTTGATGCAGTTGTATGATACGTACTTTGTCCATGTTGCTGGCGTTTGCATGGGTGCCCACTGTTTATGCAGAAAGACAATAATAAAAATGTTTAAAAAAAAAAAATCTTTTCCGATTGTGCTCACCCGTTATTTAATTCGCCAAGCACCAACTTAGTAATTTTCTCAGACTGGTCGGAGTTTTCACTCTTAAAGTCGGTTTGATGTTTCAGAAAATAGATAAATAAATTTTAGCTCCTGGCAGGACGTGACTCCTTGACCTCAGCACAGAACACAGCAGACCAAGGGCTTCATGGCGTGTGTGTGTGTGTGTGTGTGTGTGTGTGTGTGTGTGTGTGTGCGCGCGCGCGCGCGCGTGCGTATACGTGCGTATATGTGTGTGTGTGTGTATGTGTGTGTCTCTCTGTCTGTCTGTATGGGTGTGTGTGTGTGTGGTGGGGGGTGTGCGTGCGCGTGTGTGCGCGCGTGTGTGTGTATGTGTGTGTGTGTTTGCGTGCGTGTTTGTGTGTGTGTGCGTGTGTGTGTTTATGTGTGTTGTGTGTGTGTGTGTGTGTGTGTGTGTGTGTGTGTGTGTGTGTGTGTGTGAATGTGTGTATGCGTGTGTATTGTGCGCGTGCGTCATGCGCGTGCGAGCGTGTGTGTGCGTGCATAAGTGCATGCGTGCGTGTGTGTGTGTGTGTGTAGGGGGGGATGGGACGGGAGAGAGAGGAGTGGGGAGGGGGGACACTCGATACTTCTGTTAACGCGCGTTTCCGTTCACTTTCCGATAGGGACGCGAGGCGTTAGCGACTCCACTGCACGTGCTTTCCGCTCGTTCACTTCTTCACTGTGCACCTGGGGTTACGGCTATTGGGTGACTTCAGATGAAGTGGCCAGACACCGTCTCGTATTCCTCACCTCTCTACCTCTGACATTCCCCTCTTCTTCTTCTGTGCTGCAGAGGTGGTGGGCGTACGTATGTATGTGTGTGTGTGTGTGTGTGTGTGTGTGGTGTGTGTTGTATCGGACACAACAGGGCTGACACAGACAGACCGGTGACGATCGGTCTACCAGACTGAGTCACGTTTCAAAAAAAAACAAGCTAGTAAATCCGCTCCTTTCGCTGTGCGAAATGTTAACAGGCTCATGTGGACTGCTTCGTGTAGACGCGTCAGGTTTTGCGTGATTATGAAATTGAATAAACGTTCCAGAAAATGGACAGCAAAAACGTCATTTTTCAAATCAGGCTCTCTCTCTCTCTCTCTCTCTCTCTCTCTCTCTCTCTCTCTCTCTCTAGCCTCTCTCTCTCTCTCCCTGCTCTTGCAAATTTGTCCCTCTGTCTCGCTGTGTGTGTGTGTGTGTGTGTGTATGTGTGTGTGTGTACACACACATGTACACACACCCACACACACACACACACACACACACACACACACCACACACACACACACACACACATATATATATATATATATATATATATGTGTATATATGTGTGTGTGTGTGTGTGTGGTGTGTGTGTGTGTGTGAGTGCTAGAGAGTGAGAGAGAGAGAGAGAGAGAGAGAGAGAGAGAGAGAGAGTCGTCTTTTCCTGAATAAACATGACATGTAAATATTACGTTGCATTTCTTGATTAAATCACTGATGAGATAGAGGTCATATCTGATACACTAAGATCATTTGCAAAACGTAGGATGACATAATCAAATAAATATCAAATTCAGAAATCGTTATCTGTTGTTGTTTTTTTTTTACAGATGAAGATTATTTGACTATCATTTCGTTCAGAATTAACTCAGCCTCATGCATTACGAAATATAACAGCGGTTTCACGCACACAGTGTGGGCAAAAATCATTTCGTTTCATAAGGCTGGCTCTGAGCATGAACTAATAGCTCTGAGAGATTGCGTTGAAACAATATGCTATATGAGAACAATGACACTAAGTAACAACGATTGACACCGCCCTGGGATTTCCGATTTGAGTATAGTGGGGGCAGGCGTTAGAGCCGATTTGTTGTTTTCAAGTCACCACAGTCCTGCCTACCACATTTCGGTCTGTCGGCATACAGGGAAAAGTGCTGTTCTGAGAGACTCGTACACAATCTTCTACACGGTATGCATGTAGGCAGCCCTTCAATCGGCTCTACCCAGGTAGGCATCTCACACAATATACAACTAGGCAGCTCTTTAATCGGCTGCACCTAGGTGGGCATCTCACACAATATACAATTAGGCAGCTCTTGAATCGGCTGTAGCTAGGTGGGCATCTCACACAATATACAATTAGGCAGCTCTTTAATCGGCTGTACCTAGGTGGGCATCTCACACAATATACAATTAGGCAGCTCTTGAATCGGCTGTAGCTAGGTGGGCATCTAAACACAATATACATGTAGGCAGTTCTTTAATTGGCTCTACCCTGGTAAGCCCGTTGCGTAAAGAGAGTGGGGATTGTAAAGCGCTCAGACCTTGGTCTCTCGCCGAGGACAGGCGCCACATAAGTGCTCTTTAATGATAGTTATGCTGATAATGATAGTAGCAGGCCTGATCGCAGTCACTTCAGTACACGATAACTGATCTCTTGGTCTCCATCAGGCACATCAAACAGACTGTGCTGACAGCGACCGCTGGTTTGTCACCCACATTTAGAAAAAAGAAATAGATTGAAAAAGGCTCTCTCTGTGTTTTGAGAGAGACAGAGAGAGAGAGAGAGAGAGAGAGAGAGAGAGAGAGAGAGAGAGAGAGAGAGAGAGACGGACAGACAGACAGACAGACAGACAGATGGATGGATGGATGGATGGATGGATGGATGGGTAGACAGACAGATCTGATCCTACATGTGAATTGAACACATGGCTGTTATTGTTGTTGTCGTTGTTGTTGCTGCGGTGTGTTGTTGTGTTGTTGTTAAATGCCTCAGTTGCATGCGGGTCATGAAGCGCCTTTCTCTTCTTTCTCTACTTTAAAAAAAAAAAATTTAAAGTGCTTCACATGCCTCTCTTCAGTGGCATTTTTTCTCTATCCCCCCCACCCTCACCCCTCACCCTTCCTTCTTACTTTTTTTTCTTCCTTTCCTTCTCTATATTGTGTTTTTCTTTTTTTTTTTTTTTTTTTTTTTTTTTTTTTTTTTTTTTGATAAAGGCTAACTCATGCTCACCATGGCATGTGTGTGTGTGTGTGTGTGTGTGTGTGTGTGTGTGTGTGTGTGATTTACAAATGCTCGACACGCAGCGTGCTGACTTGAATCATGTTTTAACGTTGGATACAAAGCGTCCGCTTATTTTCATATACTGACGACAGTTGTTAGCTCAACAGGCAAACACGTCAACCATATTATGACTGCCGAACCCTCTCCACTAGCGCATAGAAAAATGCAAGCAAGCACATAAACAGAGCCCAATGTGACTTGAACCTTGAAAGTCCAGATTCTTCCGGGTTTTTGTTGTTGTCGTTCTTGTAAACGCAATGTCACGCGGCATTGTGCCATATATTTATCAGGTCACATCGTTGCCACGCGACTTAACGTACGCGGGCACAAATCTAAACAAAAAAAATGGTATTAAAATAAACTCCGCCGAACTACACAGACAAACGAATTACAAGACAAAACACGACCGGTTTCGACATCTTAGATCCTCTTCAAGTAAGATAGAAAAAAAATCACACACACACACACACACACACACACACACACAGAGGACTAGAAAAATGAAGAACGAGCCTTCACTTATCTTCGTCACTGATAGGCGTTGACTTTGACCAAGATAAGTGATTTGCTCGTGCTCCATTTCCGTTGTCCCGATTGGGTGTTTCTCTTGCCTGAAGAAGACCTAAAAGCTCGAAACGCGTCGTCTTGTGATACGCTTGTCTAGGTAGTTTGGCGGAGTTATTGTAACACTTTTTTGTTGTTGTTTGTTTTTAGATTTGTTTAGATTTCCGCCTGCAATCGCCTGACTTTGTAACTAGCTAACGCGCGTATCTTTCGCCAAGGAATTGCAAATGGTCCAGTTCGTTCACCTTGCATTTTCCACCGCGTTCTCCTGAGGCTATTATAATACAGAGCAGGGGGGGTGGCGCCTGTCCGCTTTGGGAAGACCTCCTCCTACAACATGTCTATGACAGCGTCCTGGGTGATAGCAGGCTAAATCTCATCTGTCACCTGGCGTCTGCTCAAATAGATCATTTCCGCCAAAACCCTGGAGGGGGGAAGGGGGGGGGGGGGGGGGTGGGGACAGGGAGAGGGCGCCCTGTTTCTGATCTCGGCGATTTGATCAACCCGTGAACGCTTGACGAAGTCACACATGCATGGACGTGTGTGTGTGTGTGTGTGTGTGTGTGTGTGTGTGTGTGTGTGTTAAGTGGGTGTTTGCGTGTGTTTGTATGTGGCGTGAGAGTGAGAGAAATGTGTTAAACACATAAGCACCGATCACTTGGGTTTTCACGCGGTTTAAAAGCTGTTTTTGCCCCCCCCCCCCCCATTTCAACTGTTTCCCCAAGTCCCCACTCTCTCTCTTGCTCACATTTACCGCAGGATTTTTCTGACGACAAATTACGCAGATTGTTTACACAAGTCAGCATCAGAGTTAAAAATAACAGCGGCGACGGCATCTGAGTTTAAAATAACAGCGGTGACGGCAGCTGAATTGAAAATAACAGCGGTGATGGCATCTGAGTTTAAAATACAGCTGTGACGGCATCTGAGTAAAAAAAAAATAATAATAATAACAGCGGTGATGTCTTCTGAGTTGAAAATAACAATGGTGACGGCATCTGAGTTAACAATAACAGTGGTGGCTGAGTTGAAAATAACAATGGTGACGGCATCTGAGTTAACAATAACAGTGGTGGCTGAGTTGAAAATAACAATGGTGACGGCATCTGAGTTAACAATAACAGTAGTGACGGCATCTGAGTTAAAAATAATAGCGGTGGTGGCATCTGAGTTAAAAAAAAAAAACAACAGTGTTGACGGCATCTGGATTAAAAATAACAGCGGTGGCAGCATCTGAGTTAAACATATCAGTGGTGGCGGCATCTGCGTTTAAAATAACAGCGGTGACGGCATCTGAATTAACCCCCACCCCCCCCCCCCCACCCCCCCACCCAAAAAAAAAAAAAAAGTGGTGACGGCATCTGAGTTAAAAATAACGGTGATGAAGGCATCTGAGTTAACAACAACAGCGGTGACGGCATCGAAGTTAACAATAACAGCGGTGACGGAATCGGAGTTTTAAAAAAAAAAATTGATAGTGGTGATAGAATGTGATTTAAAAAAAGAAATAGAAATCGATAGCAGAGCGTGGTTTTATAAAGTAGTTGGGTGATACATTTGGAGTCAGATCGGTCACTAGTTCCAGTACTTCACTGGTTCCGTTGTTTCATCCTGGCGTGTAATTTCTTCATAGTTCTGTCTGTAGCAAGACTGGTAGCCCTGATGAGGGTCTTGGCGGTCGGCTGGGCAACAAACTACATGCCTTGACGACGGAGACGCAGTCCGTCTCATGATGTCTTGGGGCAGGATGTCTCCAGACAATGTGATCGTCTCCCTGCCCTGACCTGCAGGGACACAGAGCATCGAAGGGCAACCTGAGGTGAGTCTGCAGTGAAGCTGTATTAGCTGGTGCACAAAGGAACTCTGAAACGAGACAAGGGAGCAGGAAACAGTCAATGACAAACAAGTAGGGGTGACGGCAGAGAAAGAGCTGGTCCGAAAATATAAAGGATTGGACCAACATGACCAGGCCGGGTCTCCTCACGACAGCTGCCAACAGAAGAAGAGCGTGGAGAGAAACGGCGGCTGCCTCATCACGTCCCGTCTCCCCAACGACCCCAGCGGTCAGGGGAATGAGTGAGTGAGTGAGGGTGACTCTTGCTCCTACGATGAAATGAATACAGGTCCATAACTCCGAACGAATGCTGTTTTACAACGCCGAATCGCCTAGCAGAAACGGTAACTCCAAGCACACAGGCTGCACGCCAAAAATGAATGTGCCCAGACCTTGCTGAAACAGTCGAGTATTTATAGACTGGCACAATTAGATTGTTCTGAAAATGTTTATTGTGTTTGAAAGTTGATTCTTCTCATTTTCTTTCATCCATCAAGGTACAAGCCAGGTGATTGCCAGCAGACAGGTGAAAATCAAAGGAATGGGACTATCTGGGCTGGGCACTTGGAGCCGGCGCAAAGATAGAGTGCAAAGGCCTGAAGTGTGACACCAACTAAGGGAAAGGTCATTGTATTCGAAGACTGTGATTTCATCGGTGAAAATACCCCCCCCCCCCCCCCCCCCCCCAAGAAGAAGAGAAACAATTGGTGAGGAGCTGTTCTATTGATCAGTTCTCAGTCTAACATGAAATGCTGGCTCAAATTCATGGTAGACGTCAAAAACGCTTATAGAGAGTGTTTCTATGGATGATTTAGCGTTTTAGCGTAAAGTCCCTATTGTGGCTTCTGGCCACACACTACACGGCATGGGCGTGTGTGTTTATTTCATCAGGGAAATCACCGTTACCCTGCTTGTTCGTTAGTCGATGTATAAAACTTAAAAGTGTCTTCATCCTAGGACAGCGAGTCACCGTGGACAACGTTGATCGGGTTTTTTGTTTGTTTGTTTGTTTGTTTTCATCTTCCCTGTCCCCTTAGCGGCTCTCTTCCCACCCGTTCATTCTTGTTTCGTCTTACACAGCACTGTCTATTGTCCGGCCCCAAACTCCAGTGTGACACAGGAAGCAGTCACCATGGGGTTGTCTATGAGCAAGCCACCAAAGGTAGACAACACTGTGCTGCTGACGATGAGTCACTTCAGCCATGTTCTGCGGTGCCTGTTCTGATGAGCCAACATGCGCAGAAGAAGACCACCTCAGTGCCCCTAGCTGACGACAGTAATTGCTTCGTCGCAGAACCTTCCTAAGTTAGCCCAACCATCTTCCTCCAGAGGGCATCATGGTGCTCATGAGTTTGCCGATATCGAAGACTTTGACGTCACGTCACTGCAGGACTGGGCCCGGGGGTGGAGTCCTCACTGCACGACGTGAGGGATACAGAAAATCATACCTTTGTGTGTGTGTGCTTTCTTTGTTTGTTTGTTTGTTTGTCTTATTGACAATAAATGAAAATGATGACGACAAATTTTGTTCTGGTCCCAGACTATATCACAAGTCCCATCTCGACCCTTCCCCTCGGTGCCCGGCGTCAACCTAGCCCGGTAAATGCAGACACCTGCAGTGTTGGTCAGTACACAGACGATGTCGGGGAATCTGCGACGGAAGTGATCTGTGTGAGGGCTGGCGTTCAGAGAAGGTGGCACTTTTTTTTTTTTTTTTTTTTTTTTTTTTTGAACAGGTGCCGCTGGTGGACACAATTAAAACCATGTTTGCTCCCTCAGTCAGCTGAGCAGTTCAACCAGAGAGAGAACTGGCCACAGCAGGGGTGTGAAACGGTGCGCCTGGGATGCAGACGGTCAGCTTCCCGATCCTGATCATGGCGTGCGCTCCGAAGCAGATCTTTGGCTCTCTAGCGCCATTTATTTCACCCACAAACTAAGAAAAGGGAACTCTGTAAAGAAAAGATTGGAGTTGTCTTCCCCTGACTTTTTTTTTTTAATCCGGAATTGGTCTATTTGTGCTACACTCTCACAGATACATCCAGGAAGTTGTGAAATTAGGCTGCGAGGTTCAAGTCTTCCCTTTTCAACTCATAAAACACACTATCGCCGGCGCGAGCTGAAAAAAAAAAGAAAGAAAACAAAAACTCATAAGTCTGGCGAGTTTTGAACCCACAACCTCCCAGCCGCCTCCCGCGATGCTAAGCACAGCACCACAGGTCAGGATCGTAACAAGAAAAGTAAGTTTTATACAGCTTGGTGAATGTTGGCTTCATGTGTGCAAATGATTTGAGTCTTATTTCTATTTCGGTTGTCTTTTAATGCCCGTGCAAAAGACTTTCTCATCGCCCTTTTCTTGAAAGCTGTTACCAGTCTTTGCGTCATGATTTTCTTCTTCGCTCGTAGAGGCTTTCCACACTCCGGTTTGCGAGAGCCACAAGAATACATTTCAATGATTAAACAAAAATCTTGATAAATGCATGACATTTTCTTACCGAGCATGAGCACATTATAGTCACCATGTGTAAGCCTACACTGATCTTTCTTTCTTTCTTTGGCGTTCGACAGCTACGCAGTCAGGGTCTAAGTCCGAGGGATGCCACAAAATCGGTGTCCGGCGAAGATCGGCTGCCGTCCCCCAGAGCTTGGTGTTGAGGTCCGCTCCCCCGGGCCAGGACTCGGCTTCTCCTCGTGCAGGCGGCAGTCTTGGAGAATATGGGATGGGGTCTGGTCAGTCTGGCCGCAATCGCAAAGGGATGTGGCTGCCACTCCAATCCTCTTCAGGGTGTGCTCGGAGGCCGCAGTATCCTGTGCGAAGGCGGTACATTGTAGTCTGGTGTCTCCTCTCCAGTGTCCTGATGGGATCCTGGTGCGCCTGGTAACCTCCGTTCAGGGTGATCCAGCTTCTTCGGAATCTCTGCGAAGAAGAGAGTTTTGGCTTCCTAATACGTGGCTGGACAGTCGGCTGTGTGAGCCGGCTTCCTTCCTTAGCAAGGTAGCCTACACTGATAAATGGCCATACTCATTTCTGATAAAAATTAAAATGACAGTAAGTATCACATAGCTTCTATGAGCCTTGAAAAAGACACCAGGAAGTAGATTTCTCATTTCTGAAGTAACCAGCCCTAACTCCCCTATTTTTTCCCTTCACTGACGATTACTCTCAGAGAGAGAGAGAGAGAGAGAGAGAGAGAGAGAGAGAGAGAGAGAGAGAGAGAGAGAGAGAGAATAATACCCCTTTACTCCCCCACAATCTCGCCAAACAAAAATACAAGTATCGATTAACTGTTTCCTTTAGAAACATTTAATGAGCAACCACCGCGTGGTCTTGAAGAAAAGAAAGAAAAGAAAAGCTTCATGCATCGATGTCGTGCCCAGAATACATTACCGGGACTTCAATCCTTAGCAGTTCCAGACTGGGAGGTTAAACTGACGCCAGCGAGGATTAAACATTCATCAGCTTTCCGGCCTCTGTGATAGTTAAACGTTATTGAAAATACGCATGCGCGTTAGTTTTGATTTACCGGGCTAGTGTGATTTACCGGGCTAGTGTGATTTACCGGGCGGCTGACCAAGGGCCACCACTTGCTGTTGTTGGGTGTGTTGCGATCAGACCATACCATAAATTTCTGTTGTAAATCCAACGCACGATTTGGAATCAAACAAATCTTAATAAAATATTTACTTGTCCTTTTTTTGCCGCAGAAACTTTTTGCTTTGGCAATAATAATTCCCTAACATGACACTCAAATCTGACTACTTGTCATCGTCCATTACAAGAAGTTCAGTCTGTAAATGCGCTTGCCAAACACGTAATACCCTCGTTAATTAAAAAAAAAATTAATGTCTTCAAAATGAAAGATCGCCGGTCCTCAAGTTCCCGTTGAATTAAGCTCTGAGACCAGTTCATCATCTCCACTTTATGTGTCCAAAGTCGGTGATTTTCGTTCTGCTCCATCTCCAGAACTGTGAGCAAAAACAGCCTGGGTAAAATACGGACTGATTCTTTCTCGTTAGGAACTGCATACCTGGGCTTTTCAAAACCATTACCAGCCCACTCCTTATCATTCATCTTTGGGACTTATCCTGCCATGGGGTTCTGTTTGTTATTGTTGCATGATGATTGATTTCTTCCATACACATAGTTTCCCTTCGTTCCGTCGAGTTTCGAGACGAGAGCTGACCTAAGTTTTTTTTTGTTTGTGTGTGTGTGTTTTTTTTTTTTTTTTTTTTTTGGGGGGGGGGGGGGGGGGGGGTTCGGGGAAAAAGTCCGGGCATCATCTGTACTTGTACACTGACCGCATTCTGCGCTATGATTGAGTTAGCCACTCAACTGGCTTGCGCAGGGCCAACGCTTTGGAAAACAAACCTCCCATTTGTCACACACACACACACACACACACACACACACACACACACACACACAACTGATAGAAAGTCTGGAGACTGTCCAAACGAGGGAGAGGAGGGGGGGGGTAGGGTGGGCGTGGGCAGACTGATTTTTAGTTCATGCGAGATTAGTTGAACAGTGCATATTGGGGTAGATTAGGACCTGCTATAGTGCTATTCCTTCTTCAAACGAACAGTTGGCCCCAGTACCTCCACACACTCCTCATTTCCAAATCCCACTACCACTACCACCACCACCCCCACCACCACCCCATCAAGATATCTTTCTTTTAAGAATAATTGAAAACCCCTGCAGGATGTCCCATCACTGGAAACAATGGCTACAGGCTGCCCTCGTCAGCCTGCCCGGAACACTGTCATCCAGCACCAGCGGTGTCCGGACTGTGTCGTCTGGCACTAGACATCAACCGGAACGGCATGGAGGAGGCCGCAGACCTCTGCCAGGGTCCACGGGATCCCCCTACACGGACCCACACCAACTCTGACCGAGTTCGTTCTGGGGGGCCACGTTGCATCTTTCTAAGAAGTTTCGTTTCACCTGGTGTGGCAGCTTTGCGTACTGTGACGAACCACCCAAACCAGTGAGTTACGAGTTGATTTCAGCGCGGTGACAGCCCTGATGCGATCCTTTGCGGTCGGCTTGGCTGTAAGTAACGTTACCTTACCTTACCCTACCTCCTTACCCCTGTCCAAGGACACGGGAAGATCTGGGTGGTAGCCTCCTTCAAATTTCGCCACAGAGAGACCGCCATCAGCATATCGCAAAGGCCAATTCCAGACCCCGCCATCCAGACAGTTGAGAGAACCACTGCAGGACACACACATCCTCCCTGTCTGCAACAGCCCACTACGGGCAGTTCTTCTTCGCAAGGAGGATAACCGGTGGCTGGAATCGTCTTCCGCCGGAGATGACAGCATCAAGCTGTGTGGATGACTTCAGAACTCAAGTTGCAAAGTTAGTTGCAAAGTAGTTTGCTTTTTTTTTTTTTTTTTCCTTTATTTTTTTCATCATCGTTGTCGTTATTATCATGGCTGTCAGTATTATTACTACCATCATTATTATTTTAACTCGCATTGTCTCCTTCCCAACAACGACCTCGTTTTCATTCAACTCCCATCTGGCGGCGAATTTGACGAGATAAATGATTTGCTCGTTCTTCATTTTCGTCGTCCTGAGTGTTGTTTTCTCTTGCCTGACGAAGACCTAAGAGGTCGAAACGCGTCGTGTTTTGTCCTGTAATTCGTTTATCCATCTTATCTGGCAGGGTTAGTACAAAAGTACCTTTTGTTAAAAAAATGTGTTCAAAACTCAGGTCCAGCCGTTTTCTTTGCGCTCCTCTCTCTTCTCCCGCCCACCTCTCCCACCCCACCACCCCCATCCCCCGACCCATCCCACCCCTTCCACATCTTTTGTCCCCCTTCCCACAGAGCTGAACATCCGGGCACCTGGTGTCTGCCCTGCTGCCGTACCCCCACCCTCACTCCCCACACCCCAACCACCAACCCCCAACCTCACTTACACAGCATCAGAACTATTCTTTTAACAAAATATTTCGTGAAATAAGAAGAAAGAATCTGCTGGTTTCATGTCTTGTTCTGTCTTTATTTTGACTGATACATACGAGAGAGAGCTGCCAGTACATCGCTTGTTAATCGATGCTCATTACTAAAAAAAAAAAACGTTGTTCTCTTATTTATGACGTCTGGCTGGCTTGGTTCGGTTAAAGCAGTTAGATAGGAGAGGGGAGACAATTAGATAGAAGAGGGGAGACAATTAGATAGGAGAGGGGAGAAAAGCTACTTCCTGAAGAAACCAGGTGTTTTCTGTTCTGCCTGCCCTCATCTGTAATTTGCATTCGGCTTGATCAGTCCCCTCCCGCCCACTGACGGTTCGGATCTAGTATGCGCAATACGTTTACGGCGCACTCCTCTGTTTTGATTCAGTTTGTGTAATGTATCTAAGGCAAATTTCACTTTGTGGATTGGCTTTTCCTGTTACTGTGCTGTCACCCCTGTTACGGCCCTTACGGTCGGCTAGGCTGCGAACACTGTGGACCCTCCAACCTGCTCCATGTCCACAACAGAAGCAGGGACTGATGGCACACTGAACCGTGAAACAACCCACCCATCCCAGCGTTATCCATTGTCTCCGCTCACACACACATCAAGTGCAGTTACACAGAGCGAAGAAGGGAGATCAAGATCGAGCGCTGGACGTCATCGTCAGCCTACGCTGGAGCCCGTGCGCGCACTTGCATTCATTCATTAATTCTTTCATACACACTGAGGATTGGACACTGAGGCTGTGCACCGACCGTAAACAACACATCCAGGACATGAAAGGCCAAGCCCCCTCCCCCCCCCCTCCTCCCTTCCCCCCATCCCACACCCAATCCCCTCAACCCTCTCACTCCCCCCCCCCCCCCCCCCCCCCGACTCCTACTCCCATATGTGCACACTAGCGTGTACGTCTCACAACAAACGTCGGGCATACCATGTTTTTTTTTCTCAATAGGATGGTGTGGGGGGGTCGGATGGGGATTGGGTAAAGGAAAGGGGGGGGGGGTCCTTTTATTTCTATGCCTTCTTTTCCTTTTTTTTTTTCTTTTCTGTTTTTGGTGGTGGTGGTGGGGGGGGGGGGGGGGGGGCTTTTTTTTGTTTCTTTTTTCCCCACATGCTTTTCTCTTGGGTTTTTCGATGGGTTTTCCTCGTGTGTGTGTGTGTGTGTGTGTGTGTGTGTGTGTGTGTGTGTGTGTGTGTGTGTGTGTGTGTGTGTGTGTGTGCGCGCGCGCGCGCGCACGTGTGTGTGTGTGTGTGTGTGTAGGTGTGTGTATTTGTGCGTGCGTGCGGGTCTGCGTGCGTGCGTACATACGTACGTGCGTGCGTGTGTGTATTGTTTTCTTTTGTTCTTCTTTGCTTTTGTGTTTCTTTCCTTTTTTGGTGTGTGTGTGTGTGTGTGTGTGTGTGTGTGTGTGTGTGAGTGTGCGTGCGTGCGTGCGCGCGCGTGTGTGTGTGTGTGTGTGTGTGCGTGCGTGCGTGCACGCGTTTGCGTGTGTATATGTGTGTGTGTGTGTGTGTGTGTGTGTGTGTGTGTGTGTGTGACCCTGGAGGATGCAGTAAAAAAAAACCACCCTGCAGGCCATGTAGCAGGAAGGTGGTGTGCCCAGGAGGCCCAGGTTTATGACGGTGCAGCCATGCTCACACGGGCCTGATCCCCCGGGGGCCATGAGGACAGCCAGTCAGTACTGTCGGCCACGGCTCAGTGAGGACACTGAAGGACAACAAGCAGTGCCCCTCCCCCCCCCCCACCCCCACCCCCACCCCCACGTCCCCAGAGGCTAGACTGGAGCCCGCGTGTCCCTGACTCACTCTCTCTCTGACCCTGTCGCCGATCGTGATTATCGCCCTTAGCAACATGGCGCAGTCACCCGAACTAAGCGCAGTACGTGTGGCATGATCGATTTCCTGGAGTCTGACCTCTGACCTCTCTGTGGACCAGTACTTTGTCAAAGAATGTCGGGTTGTACACCTCGAACTGGACACATCAGTTCCATTCAAAGGCCTCACACTATAAGCAGCCGAGACAACAGTACATTCTGCCCAGTCTAGACGGCCATAACTCACTCGGCAAGGTCCCGTCAGATTTCTCGTAAAGGTTCATAATTCCACTTACCAGGTTCGTATTGAAAACGTGCATTTCAATACCGTACATCTCTTCATGAAAAGAACTGCTCTTTTGCTTATGGAACAAAGAACAGAGCGCACAGTGTGATGCTTTGCTTCCTTGTTATTCATGGGACTGCTCCTCAACCTCTTTTCTGAGCTATTGAATCCTTACTTTCCATCAAGGGCTATCCCTTCTCCTGTTCACGACAGCATTTTTCGCATCCTAAACTTTAAGAGAGAGAACCATGGCGGATGAGCGCGTCAATTTGTTTCTGCAATGCTGACTCTGAATTCGTGCATTTGGCTATCTGTCATAGTCCATCACACACATCTTTTCAAACCGAATCTTTCCACACGTCTTTTACAGCCGTCTCAAACTTCTGTACGCGCACTTCTGAATGCTTTCTTCTCTTATATGAGTGCGTTCTTGTGTGAGTGTGTGGGGTGTATACGTACAGCGAAGGGGTGGGGGTGGGGCGGTGGGGGTACGGGGGGGGGGGGGGGGGGGGGCAGGCTAATCGATGTGTGATGTCAGTGTGTCTGTCAGTTTCTTTTTTTTTTTGTGGGGGGAGGGTTCCCGATCGGACCCCGCCTGATCAGTTGAACCAGTTCTGCCGTTCACAGACGGGTTACTTACTTCCTGACTGGAATCGCGTTTTTACGCATGGCTTCTGTTTCTGTCTTCTTTGAGTCTTGAGTAGGTCCTGGCTTCAGCTCCACATCGCCAGACCTTAACAACAGAGGGGTGATCAGCGAGTTCAGGACAAAGGACAGACGCATGAATCGAGCGTGCACCGTCTACACTAACATCAGTCTACACTGTGGTGCTCGTTTGCACATCACGTTTTGACTCAACCGTGCCCGAAACCTCCGCAGACGCTCCTGGAATGTTAGCATGGCTACACGTCCACGACTGACTTGGACAATACCACTGATCGAGCGTCAGAAGAGGATCAATTAGCGATAATGGAAATTAAATATAGAGAGGTGACGTGAAAACACGTCGTTCTTTTGATCGGTGAACTCAGTTCCGTCCAGAGAGAGAGAGAGAGAGAGAGAGAGAGAGAGAGAGAGAGAGAGCATTCTTTTGAGGATAAATTATATCCCCAAAATTCTACATCCTGCAGGTTCTGTACCAGTAATATGATCTAGTCTTTTTTTCCACCGCTGCCTTTTCTCTTTATTTTGATCAAATATTTCCATTGCCTATCTATCCTGTTGAAATTCTTCACATTCTCTTTTTTTTTTTTTTGTTACGATTTGTAACATGCTAGCTTTGTTTGTTTGTTTGTCTGTTTGTCTGTTTTGTTATATGGTGACTAGATTGTAAATCGCTTTTACACTCTGTCCCGAGGGGACACTGACAATTCATTGCGCTATGCCTCTTTGTCCATGTGGCTGTTTTATGCATTTTCTGTGGAGCACGTTTTATGCATTTTCTGTGGCACTTTTTTTTTCTTTTTTTTTTTTTTTTTTTTTTTTTTTAAGGGGCGGGGGGGGGGGGGTGGGGTGGGGGTGGGGTTATTGATTTGTTTTGTTTTGTTGGGATAGGTGAATTTTTTTTTCTTAGGGTTTTTGTTTCGGTTGGTTGGTTGGTTTGTTGTTGTGGTTATTTCCCGTTTCCGTCAGCTGTCCGGTCCTCCATTCTCCCCAGAGGAGACATAAACTCCCGCACCGCTCGTTCCGGCTCAACGAGCACAGCCACACACTTAGCCGTGTGCCGTCAGAGCCCCTGCATCGGCAGTCCCGAGGGAGCAATCAGTATCAAGTCACCATGTGGCCACATCGCAGAGGAGACACTGCATTGCTGCTGAGTCATTCCGGTTTGTTTTGTTTTGTTTTTTTTTAATTGGAGTCTTCCTTTCATTCAGCCTACGCAGAAATCCACCTACAAAGCTGACTCCAACAGCAGCTTGGTTGGTCGTAGAGCGAGCGTGAGTGACCGTCCCAAGAGTGCCACCACAGTCACCCAGCCACACGTTCTCTCTGTCTTTCTTTCTTTCGTGTTCCCAGCCATGCTAGATCCTCAAACCAGTTAGCAAGGCAAAGTCTGTGGTCCAACACAATGATCCCGCCGGTCCCCACAGCTTCTCCTGGACCTCGACCGGACTGGGCCGCGTCCGGCGTCTCGAGGTTTCCTGTATAGCCTCTCCAGTGGCTGTGGTTGGGTCCCTTTGAGGCCGGAGGTCCGGCGCTGTCGCCGCCTGGAGAACCACGTGGCGAGCACCATAACGTCGAACGTCAGACTGCATGGCCATGTTGGGTGAGATGCATGGTGTCTGGTCCTCTCCTGTGCTTGTGACTCTGCAGGAGGTCTGCCTGTTGGCCTCAGCCGACACTTTCCGATTTCAGAGCAGCTCATGGTCGTCTGGGTACCCCGTTAATAAAGGGTCAACGTACACTAGACAGTGCGAATTCGGACTGCCAAGTTGTCCTTCCCTTAGGCTATGTCGAGACACCGCCCTCTGTACTATGCAGTGCACCCCCCACGCGCAAGGCTTGACGGATCCCCAATCCTACAACTAGGGGACGCGCCTCTACTCTGTATAGCCCCGGAGCGAGGCAACAAGTTCCGGTGTACGTACCGATTCTGACGACTCTGACGACCACAGGCATGGACCTGAAAAAGAGATCGAAACTGAAGTCACCACAAGCGAGAGTATAGCACTAAAGGACACATTTAAGATAAATCGCTTTTTTTTTTTTTTTTTTTACTTGGAAAAAAAAAAATCAATCAGAATAAGGATGAGGAGTTTCTCACTGGGGCTCAGGGAAGCTTTTTTTTTTTTTTCTGTCCCATCTTCTGTGCCACCTCAGTGGCATTGCGCCCGCGCCGCTCATTCCGACACCCCGTCCACAGCCGCAGCCCGGTCAGTCCCGCCGCAGCCACGGCACCGGCAATCCACAGGGAGCAGTCAATGTCAAATCGTCAAGAGGCAACCCACCGGAGGAGACACTGCACTGCTGCCGAGTCACTTCGGTGGTGTTCAGTGGCGCCTGTTCTGATCTAACATACGCAGGACACCACCTACTAAGCCCCCTACTGACGACAATAGATTGCTTCGTCGCGGAGCCGGTGTGAGTGAGCTCTCCCTCCGGAGGGCGCCACCACGTCCGTCCAACGACAGCCCCCACGAAAAGGTCAGAAAGACTTGCATAGCAGGGCCATACTCTTCGCTTCCTTTCATGATGCATCTCGACCGTCAACCAAGCCCCAACAGACACAAAACCGTTAGTGTTGGGGGCAAGAAAATTGTGCAGCCTTCTCAGAGATGCATCCCTTCAGAGGATGAGACTGGGGCTGTGTGTGTGTGTGGCGCCCGTCTCCCATTGAAGCCCACGGCAGCAGCCGGCCTGGGGGTGGGTGAAAGAATCCCAGAGAGGAATGCCTCTGGCGGGGAATCCAGCGATGGACCACCGCTCAGACCGAAAGGCTTCCATGTTCACAACTAAACCACTGCTGTTTGTTTGTTTGTTTTCGTTTGTTTGCTAGCTTGTTTGTTTGCTTGATTGTTTGGTAGGTTGGTTGGTCGATGTACTGCTTGCTTGTTTGCCGGTTTGTTTTTGCTTGTTTTTTTTTTTTTTGTTTTGTTTGCTTGCTTGCTTGCTTGGTAGGTTGGTTGGTGGTTGGTTGGTTGGTTTTATTGTTTTCTTTGTTTGTTTTGTTTTGTTTTTCATCAGCGACGGTAAACGTTGGCACAAAAGACAGTATGCTTAGAGTTGCCTTGTTCTGTCCGCTTCCAAGACGTCATTAGATGGACGATTATGTTTTGAAATGATGACATGCTTAGTAGATCTTCTACTTCATATCTATCATTGCTGTTTGCTACTGCTGTTGTTGCTGTTGTTCTTGTTGTTGTTGCCGTTGTTCTTGATCTTGCTGTTGTTTCTTCTTATTGCTGTTCTTGTTCTTACTGTTGTTCTTCTTATTGCTGTTTTTGTTCTTCTGAGTGTTCTCGTTGTTGTTGTTGCTGTTGTTGTTGTTGTTCTTGTCCTTGTTGGTCTTGTTGTCATTGTTGTTGTTGTTGTTGTTGTTGTTGTTCTTGTTGTTTCTGCTGCTGTGTGTTTGTTTTCAAGCCAGGACATTTTTTCCCCGATGTTGTGTCAGTCCTGAAAAAGGGCTTTAATAACACTGAAACAAAAACTGACTGCGGAACCTATACCGTTTCCATCTTCTAGGTTGTGTTTGGGGAAAGGGGCGGAGATTGGTTTACTGTGCTGTTGCTGTTGTTAATGTTGTTTTTATATTTTGCTGTAGGACAAATCGTGCATGTAAGTTTTCATCTAAACAGCCTAGCCGCCTGATCTGGCATGATAACAAGTGTAGATGTGTGTGTGTGTGTGTGTGTGTGTGTGTGTGTGTGTGTGTGTGTGTGTGTGTGTGTGCGTGCAGGAAACAATCCGTTGGAATTCATTCTTGATCAGTGTGTATGTGTGTTTTAACTCTACCACTACCCTCCTCTCTCTCTCTCTCTCTCTCTCTCTCTCTCTCTCTCTCTCTCTCTCTCTCTCATGCACACACACACGCGCGCGCGCGCGCGCGCACATGTACGCACGCATGCACACACACACGCTCGCACGCATACACACACACACGCACGCACGCACGCACGCACGCACGCACGCACGCACGCACACACACACACACACACACACACACACACACACACACACATCCGCACACTATCCGCATGGACGTGGTGTGAAGAACTGGTATATTTCTGAAGCGAAGGGGTATCTATCTCCGGCTGCGTGTTCTCGATGTAAAGGGGCGCAACCAATACCAAGTCACGCGATGCCAGAGTTGTTTCCCTCTATCACCTCATCTCGCAGGAACAGTCGTGTGGTGGTGGTGACATTAATGTTCTATGAACATTCTCCCCCAAATGGTTGTCAGTAGGGTTTTCCTGTCACAGCCGTCTGGGGAGTATTGTTTGGTGCATTTTTCATGTCTGCTATTTGTGAGTGTTCAGAAACTCATTTGTCGAATATTCACACGTCAGTTTTGTATCCGGCAGTAGAGAAGCATTACGTAACACTGTGTGTGTGTGTGTGTGTGTGTGTGTGTGTGTGTGTGTGTGTGTGTGTACAGGCGCGCGTGCGCCTTGTGAATGTGTGTGAACATGATTGTGTGGGACAGGTCTATCGGCTTTCGGACAATGCGTACACTAATTTTTTTGTACTTCCAGTTCTTATAGAAGAGGGGAGTACTTTACAATGGGAACGTAGAAATGCTATCTGTGTGTCTCTGTGTGTGTCTGTCTGTCCATCTGTCTGTGGTCAAAATGTGTTCCACTCGCTCCAGACAAAACCTCTGGGCCAGTCTTTCTGAAAATTTGTAGGTATGTTCATTATGGGTCATGGATGATGCCCGATGTTTTCATTTTACCAGAATAGCCGTTCCTAACGGCTATAACGACCCAAAATGGTCTTTCTTCTTTACAGAATATCTCAGTGATGAAATACATTATGTCGTATGTTTGATTGTGACGTCAAATACGTCATGACATTGTCGCAATGTACTGATTCTAACCTCCCTTCAACAGACTAGTGGCGATACAGTCCGTGTCAGTGTATGTCGTCTCTCTCTCTCTCTCTCTCTCTCTCTCTCTCTCTCACACACACACACACACACACACACGCGCGCACGCACTCGCACACGCACACACACGCACACATAACTCTCTCTCTCTCTCTCTCTCTCTCTCTCTCTCTCTCTCTCTCTCTCTCACACACACACACACACACACACACACACAGGGCCTGTCAACGTTTTCATCACTAGGAGTTTAATATTCCATGACAGTATTTCCAAAGCAGTTACCAAACCGTAACAGTTAACTCCCGCTGTCTTCATGCTCAGTGGCCAATTTGCGGTGATGACCTTAGCAACAACCTGAACAGATCCTGGATCCGTCGTGGTTTTTTTTTTTTTTTTTAATCCGGACCTGCTCAATGGATCCGCACCAGAAGGAAATGATGATATCTTCGGCCCGCTGTCCATCTGTCCACGCAGCTTCATCAGAATTGGTTCACACGATTTCCTTGCGATGGAAGACAGGGGAACACACAGACCTGGAGAAGCATAGACCCCGCAGAATATAGACCTGAGAAAGGGGGGGGGGGGGGGGGGGGGGGGCAGGGAGGGATAGGGAGGGATAGACTTCAAGGAACATAGGCCTGCGGGAACATAGATCTGGGGGGCAGGGGGGGGGGGGGGCAGGGAGGGATAGGGAGGGATAGACTTCAAGGAACATAGGCCTGCGGGAACATAGATCTGGGGGGCAGGGGGGGGGGGGGGGGCAGGGAGGGATAGGGAGGGATAGACCTCAAGGAACATAGGCCTGCGGGAACATAGATCTGGGGGGCAGGGGGGGGGGGGGGGGGGCAGGGAGGGATAGGGAGGGATAGACTTCAAGGAACATAGGCCTGCGGGAACATAGATCTGGGGGGCAGGGGGGGGGGGGGGCAGGGAGGGATAGGGAGGGATAGACTTCAAGGAACATAGGCCTGCGGGAACATAGATCTGGGGGGCAGGGGGGGGGGGGGGGGCAGGGAGGGATAGGGAGGGATAGACC
>JADBJO010001877.1:237500-240000 GCA_016801955.1 Conus betulinus
ATTTGAAGTAACTCCGTCAGTTAACATGGACACAACAGATTACAAGACAAAACACGACGCATTTCTTCTTCTTCTTCTTCTTCTTCTTTCTTCTTCTTCTTTTCTTTTTTTTCCAAGCGCAAACGCTTTTATTTGTTTGTAAAGAAATTTACAAATGGAAAACGCGAAAAGAAAGAACAACAACAACAACAACAACAACAACAACAAGCACTACACAAAACAAAAATGACGGTAGATCTTCTCCTTCTTCTCCTTCTTGTTCTTCTGCGTACGCAGGCTGATACTCCTGCGGACACTCCCTCTATGGACAGGTAAGTAGTATCCCATTACCCAACAAAGGGAGTGGAGTTTTGCGTGAAAGACCGTTTTTTTTTTTTTTTTTTTTCAATCCCCACCATTAAGGCAGCCATACTCCATCTTCGGGGAAAACGACGCATTTCAACCTCTTAGGTCTTCTACAGGCAAGATAAACCACATTCAGGACAATGAAAACGAAGAATGAGCGATCACTTCTCTCGCGAATTCGGCGCAGATGGACGTTAAATCTTGCGTAAAACAGCTGAAAAATAGGTGTATCAGGTTTATTCTTGGGGCTGGGGGGGAGTGGGGGGGGGGGGGGGCGGAGCGGGGGACAGAAGTTGCGTGACGCAGTGAGTGTTCAAACTGCAACAGACTGTTTGGGTGTAGCTGTGTGCAAGGAGTCGGAGTGAGCGTCATGTGAGGGATGCAGTTGAGAAGACTGACATGAGTCAGTTTCAGTTTCAGTTTCGTCAAGGCGTCACTGTGTGCGGACAAGTCCATACACGCCACACCACATGCACTAAGGGTTCGAGACCACGCTGCGCATGATTTTCAAGCTGATGGATAGAGGAATGAATGACTTAAGAGATGAGAATTGGAGAAGAGGGTCTCGTGGCTACGACTTAGCAGACGTCTGACCTGCAGCATTAGCCCAACGCGCCGGTCAGACCTTGAGTAATTTGCCTGACACTGACTGTGTCATTATCATCATTGTATGTGTGTGTGGTGAGTGCACACGCGCGTGTGTGTGTGTGTGTGTGTGTGTGTGTGTGTGTGTGTGTGTGTGTGTGTGTGTGTGTGTGTGCATGGGTGCATGCACGAACCTATGTGTGTGCGCCAGTGTGTGTGTGTGTGTGTGTGTGGTGCGCGAGTACATGGCATGGGTATATGTCACAGGTGATGGCAACTAAGGGGAAAGTCATGTATTTGAAGATTCCTTGATATTTCGTAGGGTGAAAAGCCCCCAAGAAAAAACAAGAGTATGCAGAAATGATTGAGGCGGAGTTGTTCTTTTGATCACTTATTAGTTTCACATTAAATGCTGGGTCATATTTATGGTAATTATGCAGCAACGCTTACATAGATTATGTTTATAGTGCCAACTCCTAATTGTGTGGTATGGCCTGTGCCTGATTGGACGTTCTAAAGCGGAAAACACAGCAGTCTCTTCGCCAATGGTCGACATCCGCTTATAGAAGCTGTTGTTGTCCACGCACTGTCAAATTGATCACCCAAGTTTCGTCGTCACTGTCTGATATTTCTTTTCACGGAACAGAAAACCTGTGTGTCAGTGACTAGACACAGGCACTGAATCACTTGTCTGTGAAAAACGTTTTCCGCCTGCGGGTGTCAAAGCTCTGGCACTATACTAACCTGTTTGCACACAAGTGTAATGCAGGGAACTGGTAACATCTAGAGCTACGCCTGTTTTTGTAAGTGCGTGGGAGTCCTCGGTATGTTGTACTGTAAGCAAGCCAGTGTGTCCTCTTTGGTACATGGTCGAATTTTATTTTCAGAGGTAATGGAATAAGCATCACTGCTTTTTTTACATCCAGCCCCCTCGGGGCCAAAAGAAATTTAGAAAGGAAAGGAAAAAAATATTGATTAATATAAAATAATGGAAAATCACTCTTAAATATGAAACATAAAAATACAAAAGGACACAAAATCTATGTACAGAGGGAACACCGACAGAAGGTGTGGGAGACGGTGGGGGGTGGGAGTGGGATGGGGTGGGATGGGGGACAATTAAGAATGAGAGGAGGGGGGGGGGATGGAAGAATAGAAGAACTAATAAGGAAAATGAAACATTTACACAGAACAGTTATTGGTACATCTTTGGGTAAAGTGGTGTAAGATCAGACAGATACATCAAGTACGTAAAAAGATTGGATTTAAACTTACTAGTGTTTGGTTCGTTTTTTTTTAATTTTTCTGGGATATTATTCCACAGCCAGCCCCCAGAAGATAAGCAAGGCTTGATTTGCATAAATTAATTGATGGGAAAGGGAGATTTATTTTATGCGAATGACGATGATCATTAGAAGTAAATATATTCATTAAATAGGAAGGAGCACCGCCGTGTAGTATTTTATGCATAAAGAGTGCTTTATTGTACAATAGTTTGGTCTTGAATGGAAGGATACCTGCTCGTTCATAATCAGGGTGCCCTAGCGAGGGTTCATCATCATTGTTATTT
>JADBJO010001877.1:247500-250000 GCA_016801955.1 Conus betulinus
TGCCTACTGACCCCTACGAGGAACCCTGACTGTTCATGTATGCATTGACCCCTACCAAAGGCTACCCGACTGTTCGATGTGTTACCAAGGACTGCTTGTATGCCTACTGACCCCTACTAAAAAGGACGCCCGCCCTATTCATGTATGCCTACTGACCCCTCACCAAAGGAAACCCTGACTGTTCATGTATGCCTACTGACCCCTCACCAAAGGACGCCCTGACTGTTCATGTATGCCTACTGACCCCTCACCAAAGGACGCCCTGACTGTTCATGTATGCCTACTGACCCCCTACCAAAGGGACGCCCTGACTGTTCATGTATGCCCGTTGACCACTCCCCAAAGGACGCCCTGACTGTTCATGTCATGCCCATTGACCACTCCCCAAGGACACCCTGACTGTTCATGTATGCCTACTGACCCCTCACTAGAGGAAACCCTGCGCTAACTACTTCCGCTGATGCCATCAGACCAGTTCGCCGTGTGGTGGCAGTTCTGATTCATCTCCGCAGCTCCGGAACAGGGGTTAGCCATCATAGGAGCTAGTGTGGGCTGAGTGATTTGGCTATAGCTCGTCACACCGCTCACTGTTCAGTGCCGAACAGAACCCTCTGAAGCGGTCGTCTCACCTCAGGGATGGGATGACTTGAGCGAGTGCCTGTCACCGAAAGCCCTCCGTTTTTGGTTTTGACCAATAGGCTGCACACCAAAAAAGGATTGCGCCAAGGCCGCGCTGAAAGACTCGAGTATTTATAGCCTGGCGCAATCGGATCGTTTGGAGAATTTCTGTTGTGTCTGTACGTTGATTCTTCCTCATGTTCTTTCATGTGGCCATCAAGGCACAAGCCAGGTGGTTTCCAAGCAGACAGATTAAAATCAAGGGTAGGGGACTATTTGGGGGGGGGGGGGGACTTCAAGCTGGCGCGCAAAGATAGGGTCACACGGGTGAGTAGCGCAAAGGCCTGAAACGTGACGTCAGCTAAGGGGAAGGTGATGTGTTTGAAGATGGTGTGTGATGTCATCGGTGAAAATCCCCATGAAAAGCAAGGGAAATAATTGGCGGGGCGTTGTTCTTGTGATCAGTCATCAGATTAATATTAGATGCTGGCTCAAATTCATGGCAGGCCTCAAGACGCTTGCATGGATGATACAGTGTTTTAGTGCCCTGTGTGTGTGTATGTGTGCCTGCACCCTGTGTGAACACAGCGCAGGCTTCCAAGAGTACAGGGCAGGATTGCTCCCAGCTGGTTTTTTGTTCGGCATTTGAGGACAGTACTTCTCTGGGTCCCAACCCGCACCTTCGGGTGTATTGTTTTCCTTTTTTTCTTTTTTTTTTTTTTCTTCCCACCCCCCCCCCCCCCCCCCCCCACCCCCCCCCTCCATTTTTTTCTTCTATATTGTTTTAGTGCATAATTCTCATTGTGGTGTATAGCCAACACTGGCTGAAGACTCGACTGGTGCTGGCCACTACAGGCCTGTGTGTCAGATGAGGCAGCATACCGCTCTGCCCTTCCACCGCACTGCCTTCCACCGGTTTGCCTTCCACTGCTCTGCCCTTCCACTGCTCTGCCCTTCCACCGCACTGCCTTCCACCGGTTTGCCTTCCACTGCTCTGCCCTTCCACTGCTCTGCCCTTCCAACGCACTGCCCTTCCAACGCTCTGCCCTTCCCACGCACTGCCTTCCACCGGTTTGCCTTCCACTGCTCTGCCCTTCCACTGCACCGCCCTTTCACTGCACCGCCCTTCCACTGCTCTGCCCTTCCACCGCTCTGCCTTCCACCGCTCTGCCCTTCCACCGCACTGCCTTCCATCGCTCTGCCTTCCACTGCACCGCCCTTCCACTGCTCTGCCCTTCCACTGCACCGCCCTTCCACCGCACTGCCCTTCCACCGCGCTCTGCCCTTCCACCGCTCTGCCCTTCCACCGCTCTGCCTTCCACCACTGCCCTTCCACCGCTCTGCCCTTCCACCGCTCTGCCTTCCACCGCTCTGCCCTTCCACCGCACTGCCTTCCACCGCACTGCCCTTCCACCGCACTGCCCTTCCACCGCTCTGCCCTTCCACCGCACTGCCTTCCACCGCACTGCCTTCCACCGCACTGCCCTTCCACCCGCTCTGCCCTTCCACCGCTCTGCCCTTCCACCGCACTGCCTCCACCACACTGCCCTTCCACCGGTCTGCCCTTCCACACCGCACTGCCCTTCCACTCCACCTCCCTTCCACCGCACTGCCCTTCCACCACACTGCCCTTCCACCGCTCTGCCCTTCCACCGCACTGCCCTGCACCGCGCTGCCCTTCTACCGCCTTCGCACTGCCCTTCAACCGCACTGCCTTCCACCGCACTGCCCTTCCACCGCACTGCCCTTCCACCGCACTGCCTTCCACCACACTGCCCTTCCACTGCTCTGCCCTTCCACCACACTGCCCTTCCACCGCACCGCACTGCCCTTCCACCGCACTGCCCTTCCACCGCACTGCCCTTCCACGCACTGCCCTTCC
>JADBJO010001877.1:252500-282500 GCA_016801955.1 Conus betulinus
GTGGCTGTGTATGCTTGCACCCGTACATTGTATACAGTACACACAGTGGTGGGTTTTTTTTTCTTTCTGAATGATGTGGATGTACACATATCGATATTCTTTCAACATTAAAAAGTTGAATCTGTTCTGTTATGTAGCCTAACATGCGGGTGTGCTGTGTTCACACCCATATTCTTCTTTTCAAAGGAATATTAATGACTGTTCGTTTCTGTGAGATGGCAGCATGCATGTACCCCTCCTTCTTCTATAGGGATATTAATGACAGTTCATTTCTGAATGGTTTGGGGTGTGCACACACTCCTCCTTCTTTTATTGGAATGTTAATGGCTGCTCGTTTTTGTTAAGGTTTCACAGAGCACGCACCCGTACATCTTTGATAGGAATATTAATTCGTTCAGTGTGTAGTTCGGGTGTTGACGACTGTTCGTTTCTGTGAGATGCGAGTGTGCGCACATACCCGTGCTTCTTTTCTTGGAATATTGATGACTGTTCGTTCCTGTATGGTTTGTGTGTGCATGCACCAATACATCTTTTATAGGAATGTTGACGACTGTTCGTTTCTGTTAAGTGTTTTGTAAACATGTTGATGACGCTTCGTTTCTGCACGATTTGGGTGAGCACGCACTCATACTTCTTTGAAGGGATCGTTTCTCTGTGGTGTGAGTATGTGCACGCACCCATACTTGTTTTATAGGAATATTAATGATAATTTGTTTCAGTATGCGTGCATATGTGTGTGTGTGTGTGTGTGTGTGTGTGTGTGTGTGTGTGTGTGTGCGCGTGTGTGTGCGCGGTCATGTGCGTGCGCACCAATACTTCTTTGGTAGGAGAATCGTTGACTATTCTTTTCTGCACACGCACCATACATCTTCTCATAGGAATATTGATGATTAGATCTATTTGTTTCTATATGGTGTGTGTGTGTGTGTGTGTGTGTGTGTGTGTGTGTGTGTGTGTGTGTGTGAGAGATTCCCCCACCCCCCCTCCCCCCCCCCCCCCCCCCCCCATCTTTTCCCCCTTTTTTTTTTTAAAAAAATAGGAATAGTCGTTTCTCTGTGGTGTGGATGTGCGCACACTATTCTTGTAGCAAAAACTGATAATTGTTCGTTAGGAGTGGGTGTACACATTTATAGGAGTTCTTTTTTCTTTACTATTCGTTTTTTGTTGATTTTTTTTTTTTTTAATTCAAAAGATTAACAACTGATTCCTGCAGAAATCGTTACATGCATCCAAATCGTAATCATAAGATTTCTAGGTCTACTAATAATTGTGCAAGTTCTGAAGATTTCAAACACAACATGTCTGGGTGCACAGTCGTGTGAAAAGGCGATTAATTTGTGATTAACATGATTCACAGTTGTGGGGAAAAGGCGATTAATTTGTGATTAATATGATTCACAGTCGTGTAGAAAAAGGCAATTACTTTGCGATTAGCATGATTTTTCCTGGATTAGAGCCCAGGCACTGAATTCAAATCGGCACCAGTCAGTAAAGCCATGCATGAAGCAGCATACTAGCTTCTTTGTGAGCAGAGAAAATTGCGTGAAGACCATAAAAGACTCGAGTCATGTGGTTTTTTTTGCTGCCCCGACCGGCTCCTACCTCGAGTTGAGTTTGCTGCGGACTCAGTTGGGAAGACTGGGACCACACAGTCGAGTTTCATCCACTTAATGGATGCGTTTCGGAGAGTGTTGCTCAAATTTCCTGACCAACACTGCAGGTGTCTGCATCTCTCGGGCCTAGGTTGACGCCGGGGGATATATGAAAGGAAGCGTAGAGTACAGCCCTGTCCTGTAGTCTCAGACCGAAATGGAAAGCACGGTGATTTTAGTCTGTCCGAAAAGTCAACGACGAGAAGCAGTCGGCAGTCTTGGAATCACGACATTGCTTTACTTTGCCATAGGGTTGCATTAAAAGCAGCAACACGACTACCTAGCACAAAAGAGATTCACTCTTCGTCTGCTCACTAAGCTAATGAATCGGGGCACCTTCTTTAGAGGAGACAAAAACTGTGGACTAGGTAGGAGCAACAAAGCTGCAGTAAGCAAAGGGACGCAGACACACAGTACAGGGCAAGGATTTTGAAGCTACTCCTTTTTTGCATCATGTGCTGCTTTCAGCAAGCAATTTTTGAATTAGGTGAAGTTTTTCTTTTTTTTTTTTTTTTTTTTCTTCCAGTATCATGAGCCAATGACATTATAATAGAGTGAGGCAACTTTTAAGATAAACGTTGCTGATGATCTCAGCAATAACTCTAAAAGAATACACAAGAAGCCAAGCATATTTTCAAAGTTGCGAGCAATGTAACTGACAACATACGGTCAAGTTTTGTTTGCATTTAATCACAGAAACAGAAGGGTAACCTGTCGGACTAAATGCTGGCACAGTGATCAATGATCTCTTTGGCCTCTATTTACCAAAAACCTTGCGTCATTGGACGATTACAAAAATTTCAATATGAATTTGGAAAGAATCATTGTTCTGGAGGTGCGTGCCCTTTTGATGTGCCAGTCCAAAGCTATGGCAGTTTTTCAGTAAAGCAACCAATATCTTTCATCTGAACAGCAGAACATGGCAGGCTGGGAAGGATACATGGCCAATCGTTTATGTTAGGACTGTAAAGGTTCAATAGCAATTCAACCTTCTGACATGCTGTAAATAAAAAAAAATATTGCCTACCGACAATGCATTAATTAGCACTGCAGCCAAATAACTAGGGCATTAATTAGCCATCCAGGTTACTGACAGGGAGTATTGATTGACAATCACAGCTACCAGCATGGTATCTAAGAGACAGTTTGGCCTGCTGACATAATATCAAATGACCAATTGTCCAGTGACAGGGTATTAGACAGCAGTTCAGCCCATATATAGGAATATTGATTGGCCATCTGACCTACTGACAGGGTACTCATTTGCAGTTCAACCTTCTAACAGAGTATCAACTGGCAATTAAAGATAGCACAGTGGCCGAGTTCTTCAAACGTTGATGATCAAACGAAACATCATGAGATCAATCTCTGTGCATTTGATCCATTACCTCAACAAATTGTCCCTGTCTTTATTGGTTACTTTGAACTGCTTTGAATACTATCGAGTCAAATGCTCCATTTTAAGAATTTTACCTGACTGAAACCCATTTGACCTCAAGAAGTGATGACTGATAAACATCGGCTCCACAGGCTTTCATAATTCGTGATAATCTACCTAATGCTTAATAGACAGACAAGCATATAACCAAAAAACAATACCATGCTCTCGTATGTCCTACAACAACAAGACAGTTTAGAGAATGGTATAAGGTGAGGATTGGCAAGCATTGCTATCTTTTCAAGAAGAGTGCACTTAATAGCTCTGAAGCGGACTAATTTTTAATCCACACTTTTGACCAAGTGTTGCTATAGTTGTGGGCATTGGCATCTTCCTGAATTTATATGGACATTTAGTCTCTTGTGTCATAATGCAGAATTCCCAAAGCCCTGTAGTTGTACAGTAGGTACACACTCACTACATTCCTGATCAAGTTCAAATTTGGGGGGGAGTGCAGGGAAAGAGGGGCTGTCGACCTCCCTGGCTCTACTCACACACAATCTTCATGTCCGATCCTCTCCCAGAACCACAGTTTATGGGTGATATCTCCTTGTTTGTTCTGTGTGCTGTCTTTTGTCATTTCCGCTAGGCAATTGTGTGTTGTAGGCAGCATTCATTTGGAGTTACAGGCCTCTATTTATTTCATCAAGGGAGCAAGAGTTGCCCTCTTTCTTCTTTGATTGTTGTTCATTGCTCCCCATCTCATTAAAGATTTTTCTTTTCATACTTTTATGTTCGTTCTGTAGCAGCCCCAGCATGCCACAAGCAGCAGTCATGGACAGGTTCATCACGAGGCAATCCACCACGGCAGACTCTACTGCTGAGCAGTATCAATGGTGCTCAGTGATGCCCCTTATGATCCAACATGCCTAGGATCCCCGTCTTCTAACTCCCTGCTAACAGCAATATCGGAGTTGTGGAGACAGAGTGAGCTGGAATCCCCCTTCTGGAGGCCCAAACCAGCAGCAGTATCAAAGGGGGATGTGATGATGCGTTCTGAGTGCCTCACTCACCAGCAAGTCAGCTGTACAGCCAATGGATACCTTATGCAGCATTGATGTGAAGTTCTGTGCATGTGATTCATTTATCCATGGGGAGCAAAGGTTACCTTTCTCCTTTATTATTTATCCGTTTGTTGCCAGTATTTCTGAGATGGTTGCGGTTATGATACAACTTGTGTGAACTGTAAACAACCAGACCTGATTTCAGGGAAGGTGGAACCCAATTCATACCTTCTACCTGTTAACTATTTCCATGAACAACAAAGACTGCCAGCAACTTTGTACTCTCACAGTTCATGTACTTGAAAAGTTTGCACTTAGTTCTAAATTTAAGTATAAAGTTCCCTCCACAATGGATACTGCAGAACTAAATTAGTTGTTATATGTGCATGCTGTCACACACACACACACACACACACACACACACACACACACACACACACACACACACACACACACACATTATCTCCCCTTTATAATTCATTCATTCACTTCCTCTCTTTCTAATAGAACTTGCTTTTCCATGTAAATGTCTTTGGTCTGCTCTCTACATCCACACTGAAGTGCATTCCAACAATCAGTGACAAATGTAATAACACACTGCAGTGATTTTAACCAGTTTTACTGCACTGCAAAAATCAGTCACACAACACTCACATCAGGATACATTGATTTACCACATCCGGTCTAAGAAATAAACTGGAATCAAAATTTTGCAGACAGAGGGTATTAGTTCCGCCAGATGATACAGACAAAACAGATTACAGGACAAAACACGATGTATTTCAACCCCTTGGGTCTTCTAAATGCATAAACAAACAAACTTTAGTGACAATGAAAATGAAGAACGAGCAACCACTTTATCTTCTCATATTCGGTGCGAAGTATGTGTGTGTGTGTGTTCGTGAGTGTGTCCGATAAATGTGTGAGATAAAGTGGTTGCTTGTACTTCACTTTCATTGTCCTAAATGTTGTTTGCTTTTGCCTGAAGAAGACCCAAGAGGTAGGAATGCATTGTGTTTTGTCCTGTAATCTGTCTGTATTGTCTAGTGTAACTAATTCCCTTTCTTTCAAAATTTGATTCATTTTCTGCCCTCAGTCACCTCGTTTTGAAACTAACTGGAATCAAAATGTTTTGTTCAGCAAGTAGCCATGCACTCCTTTCTGTTCATATAACGAGCATGTATGTCCACTGTCACATCTGTTATGTGAATTCTTTCACTGATCGTGTCTTGACCTCTGACACATTATGAAGACTTGTGTCTGGGAACATTCAAATCCTGGATACCCATGACTTAACAAACTGCTTGCACACAGATCAACATACATCATTACATGTGCACATAGAAGCAGGAGGTTTTTCTGTCTCAGATAAACACACACAATCTCTCTCTCCACTCTCTCCCTCCTCTTTCCTGCCTGTCCAACCATTCATGCTCTTGGGTCTTTACACAAATCTACATTCTAACACCAAGATTATTCACAACATGATGCATTTACAAACACATACTCACAGTGTACACACAAATCTACAGCAGCCTGTCCTTCTCAAATCTGGTCAGGTTCAGTTTTTTTCAGCGTTCTTTTCTTCCACACTCTCCGTTCATGATCAGGGTTAGGCAACTCTCCAAACACGCAGGGGCCACGAAGACAGGGTCGATGAAACGTCTTGTCAGTGGAGAAGACATTGTACCTCACGATGTCCACGTCACGCTTCAGTTCATCTGTCACTTCGGGGATAACAGCGGTGGGGCTGTCAAAGTTCACCAAGAAATAGCTGCAACGAAAAGACAGAAAGAATAAATTAGCTGCTCAGATCAAATCGCATCCTACACTCAGTGTCATGCTGTCCAGCAGAAGATGTGATTACCGAGATCAGTCATCTTATATTATCATCAACGTGGAAGATGTGGATCACTTTCAGGTATCCAGGGTCTATTCTGAGCTAGGACAGCCATTCAACGCAGTAGGTGAAGACGAGGCTCTCCCTGGCTCTGTCTGCCTTGACAACATTGAGTCAACGTCACCTGGAACCCTTGGGTCTGTCAGGTTCCTGTAGTGATGTAGATATATATGCACTATGCATTTAGTTTGCTCTTTAGTCAATACAGGAGTATGGCCAACAGTACCCCATTGCCACAGCTTCAAGTATAGCTCTGGCACCGCCTGTCAACATTAATAAACAGTCCCTCCCAGTTTGTGAGAAAGCCCCCCCCCCCCCTCTCTTTGTCTCTTACCACTGTAGTACCAGCCACTGCTGGCATGCTACCATCTCCTCACTTCCACCCTGACTCACTTTGTGTGAAGACAGTTCTTTCTCTGTCTCTGTACAATCTAGCCTACACAAGTGAGTAAAGTGTTCTTTAATCCTAGCGATTGTTCTCTCAGGGTGTAATGAGTGTGAGAGACCCCCCTACAACACAGAACAATATCGTTACAGTTCCCAGTGAGATTTACAAGTCACTGGAGATCTATGAAGTCTTTTCTATCGATGCTGACCCTTAAAACTGAAACAATGACTTAAGATCTCATTCGAAAACTCCAGATCTCAAGAAACATATCCTTGATTTAGATGGATTTTCCTCATATCATGCCAGGAACATAAGTGGAATGATTATTATGTCAGGCAGCTAGACAACACCTACACTGACAGGCAGACTTGGTGTGAACAGATTGATCATCGCCCCAAATTCACTGTCCAAAGTTATTCTAGGGTATAACAATCACTAGTGAACATACTAGGGTCCAACTGCTTGGTGGTGTGAAAGATCATCTCGCCAAAATTCACTGTCCAAAGATTCTAGGGTATAACAATCACTAGTGAACATACTAGGGTCCAGCATGCTTGTGTGAACAGATCATCTCGCCAAAATTCATGACAAAGTTATTCTAGGGTGATAACAATCACTAGTGAACATACTAGGTCCAACCAAGAACATCTAGTGGACAGCCTGTATGATTATATTATAAAGGTCTAGAACTGGTTCCAGCACTGCTAGCCTGTTACACATGACAGTTGACACCCCTGACAATCTATGTGTCCTTTGTAGTGCACACTTTATTTCATACTGTATTGAGGCAAGAATATCACTATAAAATTGTTATCATCAGTGAAATACTAAATAGCCAGTAATAGTAAGAGGTAGCAAGCACACTCCCTTTGTTTTATCATTCTGTCTTTGATGCCACTGTCATAACACACACACACACACACACACACACACACACACACGCACACACACACACACACACACATGCACACACACACACATACACACACACACACACTCTCTCTCTCTCTCACATTCTCATGTATAAATCTCTGTTATCATTGGTGATCTTTGCTGAATCTTTAAACATACCACTCACCAACAGAATTTGAAAAAAATGAAAAAGGACAGTGGACTACACAATTTAAAATCACAAGAATCACTACCAGCTATTGCTGTAGGAACTGATCAAATTTTTTGCCGAGGTAGTATAATTTTTCAGATTTGAATGCTGGTGTTATGGAGGTGGTGTCTGCTTGTTTGTTATTAAGCAGTGAAACCATCTGTGTATGGTTTTAGATGATTAGGCTGGGTATTCAACATGTATGATCTTATAGCTGTAATGACATTTTTCAAAACTGTCTTTCTTGATCAAATTCAAAATCAACTTCATTCTGTTCCAACAGTGGAGAAGGTGGATTACTATTTTGTACCACATCAGCCATTTCTAAACTGATACCTGCTGGATCAAAAAGTACAGACATACACAGTTTTTTCTCAACGAAGAATGTTTTGTGTGTGTGTGCGCGCGCGTGTGTGTGTGTGTGTGTGTGTGTGTGTGTGTGTGTGTGTGTGTGTGTGTGTGTGAGAGAGAGAGAGAGAGAGAGAGAGAGAGAGAGAGAGAGAGAGAGAGAGAGAGCTTGTCTGAGTGTACAGACATACACAGTTTTTTTCTCAAAGAAGAAATGTTTTGTGTGTGTGCGCGCGCGCGTGTGTGTGTGTGTGTGTGTGTGTGTGTGTGTGTGTGTGTGTGTGTGTGTGTGTGTGTGTGTGTGTGTGTGAGTGAGAGAGAGAGAGAGAGAGAGAGAGAGAGCTTGTCTGAGTGTGTGTGTGCCACATGTGATGTATACTGTATGTGAGCATGTGTGTGTGTGTGTGTGTGTGTGTGTGTGTGTGTGTGTGTGTGTGTGTGTGTGTGTGTGTGTGTGAGGGTGCATGTGTGCGCACTCTTGCATGTGTGCGTATGTTCACACGTTGTTTACAAGTCATGGACTGTCTTACTCATACTCTCTAACGGTGATCATATTTCAAGAACCAACCTGCGGTTGTGTGACGCTGACCATGGCTCGTCATTTTGTAGGGCAGAGTCTTTTGGCCTAGGTTCTCCATCTGCCTAATAATGCCCCCTTTCTCCAGAATGGTGACACAGCTCCGACGCAACACCTGGGCCACTTCAGGCTAGTAGACACAAAAACGCCCGGTTAGGTGGAACAGGACACAGCTGACTATTCAGCTTAAAGGATTTGAGCTTTTTGATGTAGATTTCAGCAAAATGTTATGGGTAATGACTTAAAACAGGAATCCTCACCCACATGGTTTTGTTTTATCTGGATTTTCTTGTTTACTTTGTTTTTGCCAGGATTAAGATCAGGATTTGGGGCATTGTATTACAACAACTTAGCCTATTCAGGCTTTTTACACCCCTTCTAAAGAACAGACGTTTCTTTTAAAAGCCTTCTTGATGCAGATGTAAATTTCAAAGACACAGAATTTGACTTTGATGACTGAGACTTTTCTCATATCAATATGTATATGTAAATCACTAAATGTAACGCGCTGTAATTTACACCCGTTGAGCAATAGACAAATCAATTGATGGAGCACAAGAAAGCCACGAGGCTATACAAGCTCCTACATTCCTGCCTACCCAGAACACATCTCTTGCCATAGAACTCACACTCTTTGTATACATGCAACTTCCACAAATTTTTACAACTTTAAATGAACATTGCATTGTAGGTTCCAAAAATATTGCTTGTCATCTGTTTAATGGAGTTGTGGTTACCATCACAAGAATGCATCCGGAACGTGACTTCTTTGAAGTATCACACTATACAACAAACAAGCCCAGAACAAGTGTAAAGTGACGTTATCTTATTTACAAAGGACACCACAAAACTTCTGGGTATTTCGGCGAAAGCGCCTTTTTCAACACAGGGCAAGAGAGAAAAGAGATCAAAAAAATACTTCCCTTGCTCAGCACAATCCACAAATCTTTTGAAGTATCATTAATTAATGCGATGTGTGTGTGCTGTGTTTGAGAGAGAGAGAGAGAGAGAGAGAGAGAGAGAGAGAGAGAGAGAGAGAGAGAGAGTTTACAAGAATGTGTGTGTGTGTGTGTGTGTGTGTGTGTGTGTGTTGATGTGCGCGCGCGCGTGTGTGTGTGTGTGGATTGTGTGTGGTGAGGATAATGATAACGTAACACTGGAATATTGACTCATGGGAAGGGGTAATGCTGTAAGTGTGTGCATCGAAACAAACCAATTTTGCGGAAACGTACCCTCTGTAAAGTTTTCACGATCAAGGACAGTTCGTAGCTCGGCATGATGATGATCACGGCAACGACTGCCGGAAGTTACAATCGCACTTTTTACATCACAAGAGTCTTTCGTGATTTGTAAATATCAACCACATAAAAACTTGAAGAAATAAATTTGCAATGTCTTTTGAAACCATTTGATGATGTTTACTTTTCAGTCATGCATTAAAAGGCTGCTGTCTTATTTTGCTGAGAATTCTACTTTTGTAAGTTTTAATGTTTACGGACTGCTTCCGGTGTCCTTCGGCAATCATGGCGAGTTTCAGATTCACACAATTGGTAAGAATTTATCCTAGTTGCATTCATTTCTTGCTTTTCTGTTTGGTCCTTTAATGGGTCTGTTGGTGCAAATACACATTTTACGTATGTGCTGGACATGGCAAAAAAGGACAAACGTCATACTTGATTATGAAAATCCAAAGATGGTTGCCGGGTGCGTCTGCTACGGTTGACATTGACTCCTCACTGCCACCGTGACTGACGTTAGCTAAGATTCGCAGTCGGTATACCTCTGCACGAGACAACAAGGTCATTAAGACTTGCAGAAACCGTCAATGCTTTTCTAGATTTGAGATGGAGATTGCCGTTTCGGATCGTCAACAACTCGGTTTTTTTTTTTTCGCAGATGACAGCGCCGTGTACATGTACAAGAGTAGATGAACTTGCAATGCCCAGGGAATAGGAGGACCATGAATAGCTTGTCGAGAGGACCTCCATCACCTTGATGACAGGGAGTAGAGCTAGGGACATGGTGGTCCATCCTGGTAAATGCACCACCTTACCTGTATCCAGATGTAGGACATTCGACAAAGCTGTGAAAACCAAAGCCACAACCTGAAAACAATGGACTGGGAAAAAATATCTTGAGTCACCATCTGTAAAGATCACAGCAGATAGAAGCGTTTTGAAGTCATTGCTGGACAAGGTGCTGGGCTTTTTTTTTTTTCAGAAGAAATTTAAAGATAAGTTCCAGGACTATCAGGGAGAAAGTGTGCATCCAAAACTGAAGTAGTTATACAGTCTGAGACTCCATCAGCAGCATGGCAATGATTGAAATGAGGCAGTCCAAGAATGAGCAACAAGGCTTACAGCACTGAGATGGTACAGAAATGTATAAAGTGTTTCAGCAATGATGGAGCAGCTGAAATGGACCCGTCTTCAGAAACGACAGTAAAGAGCCAGGTTATCCATGCTTTACCAATTACAGCACAACCTAGTGAGTATGAAGAGCTGCACAGAAAATCTCATTCCAGCACTACAGCGCCAGTGCTGCTCCAGTTCCAGTCAGTTGGCTATGATCTATTGGAGAAGTCAGTACAGATAATGAGATCTGCCAGTTTCTAGCCACATACAGTCAGCAAGCTGTGGAGGCCAAAACAGTCGTTGATTGTGGTCAGTATATGGATGGGAAAAAGGAGGAAGGCAGCAATTCGCCTGAGCAGTTATAAAGAAAACCAGTACATGAATTTAACTGATCATAGACTGTTGATGATGCATTGTATACCGCAGCATTGCAGTAAAACTTATTAATGATAATAACATTAACTTGCAGCAGGTATCCAGTATCCAGATGACAATCCACACTTTCATGTACACAACTAAATGAACCATCATTTTGTGTACCTAGGGAATTAATGACAAACCATAGTATATTTCTTTACTGAAGCCTGTGATCCACATGACCTAGTAGAAAGTATGCATAATGCAAGAGAGAAATAAATATATACCAGGTTGGTAAAATAAATAGAATGTGAAAAGCAAACTGCTTAAAAAAAGTCAAAGATAATCCCAAAAGATTTTAGAAGTATTTCCAAGATAGACTAAAAGTAAATACAGGAGTTTGCGCACTGAAAACGCAGAATCATGAGGATGGCCAGACAGTCCTTAATTTACGAAACAAGTGAAACCCTGTTCTCCAAATGCTTTTTACCCACAAAGATGTGGCAGAGTACAGATCATAGGTGAATGCGTTATTCTAACAGAATATGTCAAACTGAGGTGAGAGCAATTCCTCTGTTGTTAAGAACAAATTAAACGCGTTGAACCTCAATAACGTAGAATAAGTCTTATGCTTAAGGCCCAGGTCTAATACTACCTAAAGTTCTGAAGGATATAAGAGATGATTGTCTGTTTTTGTATGACCACTGTTTCATAGGTCACAGAGAACCAAGTTTGAGTTCAGCGTGGAACTTGTGGTAAACATTTGAAGTATCTGTTTTGATTAAGAATTGACAAAGATAGGACCCAGGAAAGTATAACAGGTCTATGAATATGACAGGCATTTTATTAGTTTTAGAAAAGTGTATCGAGAGATGCACTTGCTATTGCAACTCATTGTACTGATCATGATTTGTATGTGAATGTTGAACATGGATTTCATAGAATGACATCTTGTGTGACGTAAGTGAAGGAAGACATAACTTCACTACTTGTTTAGGGTCATAAAAAACTAAAAAAGCATTTGATACTGACCCACATGAAAGGGTCCAATATAATTGGCAGCATATTGTAGTCGCGATAGCTTTTTTTCAAGTGGAGGAGACATTTTTTAATAAATAGGTCAAAACATGTTAAAGTAGGACTTTACCAATACATTAAGCAAACAAAACAAGCGTTCAGAATAAAATTTAACTGTAGCATTTATGGACCCGTTTAGTTTACAGCATTCATAAATGATCTATCAGACTCATTGTTTTTCCTTATGCAAGGTAGTTGCTAATAAACGAAAATATGCATCTCACCATTAGTCAGTATCTGTCTAGAAAATGATGCCGATGTTTATAAGGTACAAGGCTAACAAGATAGACTAGCTCTTGGAATTTATATTTCAGTGTTAGTACATGGTGATTTACCTGTTGGTTGGTAAGAACTATCATATCCATAGACAAAAAAAAAAAAAAAAAAAGGTTGATTGGTAACAGCTTGTGAAAGAAAAAAGATTTGCATGTGACTTTCGACAATAAGTTCCCAGAGAGGTGAATGAGGCTAACCAGATGCTGGATTGAATTATTGCGATATTTTCATGTTGTTTTTTTTTTTATACCACCCCCGTAGAAAATCATGTAAGTGACTACTGTACTGCTTTGCTTTTTATAAACTGCTTATTAACATGAAATGTATGAAAATTTCGAAAGCCGTTATTTTCTTCTTTTTTTTTTTGAACAAGGTTTTGTTTTTGCTTATACAGCATTCATGATCTCTCACCCTTGAGTCTGTAAATGATTGTCATGTGGTAAGAATAGCATGATTGATTTATTGATTTATCTTTCTTTGTCAGGTGCGGCAGTTTGGAACATCCGCTGTCCAGCATGGAAAGCTTGTTAACGTAAGTCTTCACATACAAACATACACTATGATACGCTCACAAAAACACACACACACATACATCTATATAACCGTGTGCATGCACACACATACATAATCTGCATGAAATATTAGGTATTGCATTACACAAAAAAATGTGTTAATAGACAGCTGCTATTCTACTGCAATTTGAATCTGAAAAAAAGTTGAAGTGGTGCATAGTATTTGGTGTTGAAAATGTCCAGCTGAGTTGGGGAAAAAAAAGTTAATCAAATGTAGTTTGGATCTTTCACTTGCTATTTGTACCAATTTACTTGACGTAACATACTAGTTGGAAAACAGAAATTCATTTTCAAGACACATGAAGATAAACATGGAGCAGGTGATCCATGCCTTCAGCAAAGGGCATCATGATCAGCTTCCTTGTCAGACAGTCTCTTTCTTTTCTTTCTTTTTTTGTGTTTGTATTTTGCTTAGTTTCCAAGAATGTACTGAATTTTGTTTATGGATGTCAATTTGGACAAACATTTGTAAATTTGCTAATCATCTTGTTCCGATAGATGCCACAAATAGGTAACATGCACTGCTCTCAAGTGTTAGGGTTTTTGTATTGTTTTGTTTTGTTTTTGTTTTTCCATGATATATTTACAGTATGCTTCAGATACTTAATTCAAGAGCATATTGCCAGAGATGTATATGGTCACTTGTGTAAAAGTTTTTTTTTTCTTTGTGTGAACACATGAGTTGCAACTTATCAATACAAAAGAATGAGAAGAGGATGGGCACTTTCAAAATTAAAAAAGAAATGTATTACAGGAGACAGTTCTTTTTAGGATGTGTCAGTTGTCATGTGTACAACAGAGTATAAAAAAGACATGTTGTAGAAACATGTGCTTTGCTATTTCAGACCCCCATCCAGGTGTTTGGCATCGAAGGCCGCTATGCCACAGCTCTCTACTCTGCCGCTTCCAAACAGAACAAGCTGGATGCTGTTGAGAAGGAAATGAAGTCTTTCCAGGTAGGGGATGGCCACACTTACCAAAGAAAGCCAACAGAAAATTGGATCAGAAGTTAGGTTGATACTCACAAATCTTGTGTTGATGATCTGAAGAGTTTTTTTTGTACAGTAAAAAGAGAGAGGGGGGGGGGGGGGGGGGGGGGGGGGGGGGGGGGGGGATGATGTCAGCACTCTAGCATTACGTTGGAAGGTGTACAATGGAAGTGTTCAGTGTGTGTATTTTTTCATTTTCCTCCCTTTTTTGTTTGAAATCTTCAAATCGTCAGTACAAGGTTAGTAATTGTTTTAAATAACGTCAGCGTAATAGTTACAGGTTTACGCATGCTTGGTAGCGTTTGCCCCTCTTCAGATTGAATTAGCAGCCACTTAAGTGTTAGAGATGCTTAATGTCAGGGATTTAAGTTTGGTCTTGCTATGAATTGTATCCTTGTTACTCCTTCCTTCCATTTCATGTGTACCATTCTATCTTTCATAGATGAACATGAGAGTCAAAAACTGTCCTAAAACTTAGTGTCTCCTAGTGCCAGATATTAAAAAGACAAAATATGCTTCATTTGATGGGTCATTGATATCAGCTTGGCTCTCAACTACTATTGGGTCTTCGCAGCACAAGCTATCGTTCATTGTCATATATTTTGTTTCGTGTTTTTAAGCGGAAAGATTCCGGGTGAAATACATCTGTGAAAACAGGACTGTTTGATTGTGTTTCCATCACATTTCTGCCTGTTTCAGGGTTTGCTGCAGAAAGACAAGAAACTGGCAGAGTTTGTGGCCAATCCCTCCCTAAAGCGTGTGGAGAAGAAAGGTGAAGCATGGTTCGCAATTGCCAGCGTTAACAGGTTATTGTGAGAGGTGGCTGTAGTTTAGGACCTGTAGATGGTGGTCTTTGAAAATCCTTCTGCTTGTTTCACCCTTCCCTCCAGTACTTTGTCTCACACTCACATATGTGCGCAAAACTTCACAGCTGAAGATACAAAGGAGGAGATGGTAAAAAGTGTGGTCAGTGTGTGATACACGAAATTAGCAGAAGCTGACGGACCGTGGTGCAGTTGCTGTTATTTCAGAGCTTGATACTGCGTGGTCTCACATTTACAACAGCTGCTCTCTGGCCGTTGATTCTAACATGTGTGCATGGCTTTGTTGAAATACTACTTTCCTTCGTGCCATTTGTTCAGTGTAATAGACATCTGCTGCCTGTATGGATGTGCCCGAATATGCATGGTATCTTTTAACCTTTTTTATCTACTGGGATGTCGGAAATTTCTCAGACAAAATTAAAAAAAAAAAAAAAAAGAATCAGTTTCAGTGAAATCTAAAAATACGTTCAGTCCCCATGAGAGGGGTTAATTTTCGGTTGAAGAAAAGTGATGTTTGTGTGTGTGAATCAGATGTTATTTAGATTGGTTAATGAGCTACTCTGAGTCCGGCATAGTTTTTTGAAGTTATCAGTCTTATTGTTACTTCTGTGAACAGTGTTTGGAAGTCCTTTAAATGCGGTTGTTTACGTGCATCAGTTTTATTTGGGATTCTGTAAAGCCGCTTTGATTAACATGTTCTGCACCTTCTGTTTTTATTTCAGCTGTGCTAGAAGAGGCTCTGAAGAAGCAGAAAATTTTCTGACTTGACTGTCAATCTTGTCAGTGAGTATTCCAGTTCTCTCTTTCGCTGTCTCTTGCTCTGTTCTGCCCCCTCCCCACCCCCCACCCCCACCATTCCCTCTTTACCCCCCACCTTTGTCTCACCTATCAGTCTTTCTTTAATTTCTTTTTTGTTTTAATAAAACTTTGTAAGGTCTGGTAAATTGATCAGTGCGAGGCATGGTGGTATACTGCATGGAATACATGTGTGAAGAATTAGTTCAGTAAGAAAAGAATACTGATTTAAGGGGGGGGGGGGGGGGGGGGGGGGGGAGGGAGGGATTGGGGGGGATGTACATTTGGTCTTTGAATTTCAGGTTGACACCAGATTTAATATGTATTTATGTTTATGACCATACTTGGGCGGTAGGCAAACTTTCTGTTATGAAGAGTCATTGGTTTGTGTACGATTTGTGACACCTAATTTATGCATTATTCTTGTGCTTAGCGGCTATGGCTGACAATGGACGCATTGCCAAGATTGGTGGGGTCCTGTCCACGTTTTCCCAGCTGATGAGCGCACACAGGGGCGAGGTGGTCTGCACTGTGAAGACAGCCCAGGTGAGTATTTGCAGGGCTTCTGTTAAACACATGTGTGTGTGTCCCTGTCTTCCTAGAAACTGAAAGAACACACTTGAAAGTCAGTTCAGAAGTCCATTAGACACACTGACCTACAGACATGTTAATCAAAATCTGTGCAAGTTGACTTGTCCAATTTCAGCACTTTGTTTATGGGCATCATCTAAAAGTTCAGTTTCTGTGTCCAGGTTGTCTCCCTTACATAAATGCGTCAGCAATAGTCATTTTGTATGTTCAGAAATGATATTGACCAGGTATAATTGAAAGGGTGGAATCAAAGTATATGACATGATTTCGTCAAAGTACTGCAGATTTCATCTTGTAAAGGTTTTTGTTATGGGTAATGTACTTGAAGTGAAGAAAATGCTTTCGGTCTAATTTATTGTTTATTGTGGTTGAACATGTAAACTGTATAAACAGATGTACATCGTTACACTTGAGCTGATTAAAATCTACGTTTACTAACAGATTTTTGTCTTGAATCCATATGTAATCTGTGTGAACCAGTAAGAGTGAAGTCATTGTCAAATTGTTGTGCATCACTTAATAGTGGTGTTTTGGTACAGCTGGCTCAAGGAACAGTATGTTCTTGTTGTTAGGCCCTGGACAATGCATCAATGACTGAACTGAAGGCAGCACTGCAGGGATTTCTGAAGAAAGGAGAAACACTGCAGCTGGCCACAGAGGTTGGTGATGTCTGTCTCATGCCTTCATGTTGAACTTGCATATTACATCTGCGTTTACATTTGTGTGTGTGTGTGTGTGTGTGTGTGTGTGTGTGTGTGTGTGTGTGTGTGTGTGTGTGTGTGTCTGTGAGGGTAGACAAGAGCTTTGACTAGCCAGTTTTGGCAGAGGAAGAGAAAAAGTGTCCAGCCTTGAGCATAAGTAAGCTAGTGTTTGAATGCTTTTAAAAGTTTAACATGTAAGAGCTTGCAATCCAGATACGTTCCTAACACATAATGTCCTGGCGCTTGCACACCACACACAAACACATACACACATACATACACAGCATGCATGCACCCATGCACACAGACACATTCACAGACACACACATACTCAGAGACATGGACAGACAGACATCTATGCATTTAGTGACACAGACAATGTTAGACATTCCAGACCTGATAAGCATGTTGAATTAGTGTATAGGTCAGGTATCTGCCAAATCACAGTTTTATTGAGCCCCTTGTCATAACTCTTTTACTTCTGTATATAGCTGGATTTCTTACACATTGTGGACCTTTGGCTTATTACATACGCTATAAAACACAGTGACACCCCATACCAAAATTGAAGCTTGTAACATTGCTGTTTCCCATTGTGTTATTGCCTTTTGGAAGGTTGTCGCAAAATAATGTATAGTAGGGCACAACAGGTGAGGTAGGACGCACATGGAGTATTGTCATAACTTACTGACAGGTAATCAGATTTGTCTGGACTTGATGAAATAACTGACAGACAGCATTAGAGAGAAGTACAAGGTGAAATATCAGTTGGACAGACGCGAATATTTCAGTGCCAGTCTTCTGATCAGTGTGATGTTTTCTGTTTATTTCAAACAGGTGGATCCCTCTCTGATCGGTGGTATGGTGGTCTCCATCGGGGACAAGTATGTGGATATGTCCATGGCCTCCAAGATCAAGAATTACACTAACGTTATCAAGCAGGCTGTTTAATGCTAATTCACGGCGGACAGACCAATGCCACCTTTAGTTCTTGTGTGAATGAGACTGACGTCTGAATATCTGTGTTACACAGTTTTGATTTTAGCTCTAGAAAAAAAAAAAAGGAAGCTATATTTTGTTTTTTTGTTGTAGTGCATTTGAAATAAAAAAACATGGAGAGACTTTTTTTTGGGTATGTGTTTTGGTTTTTTATCTCTTTCTTTTTTTGAGTATCTGTACATATGTGTATGATTTCTTGTGCACGTTTTTGTATTTTCGCTCACGTCAGAGTTAGGAGTGCAGTGCAGGAGTTAAGATGATGTAGCCACAAGACCCTCTTCTTAAATTCTCTCATCTTGGTCATTAATTTGTGTTTCCATCAGCTTTAAATCATGGGCGGTGTGGTCTCAAAACTTAGCAGATGTGGTGCAGGTGTATGGACTAGTCTGCACACAGTGACGCCTCCATGATGAAACTGAAACTTATATGACAGGGACGGGACCTGAGTGCAGCACTTTCTACATGTGAATTGTCCATTGAATTAAAGAATGATGAATTAAGGACAGTGAAAAATATCAAATTATATTCATTCAAGAGTGCCAAAGAAATATGAAATGCCTGTCTTCATTGGTCAGATTCCTAGTCATAACAATGATCCGGGAAAAAAGAAAGATGATTTGAAGTGGTTATGTGTTGGCAGTGGAATGCCGATGCTCATGCATTTCAAATCAAAGTGATGGGCTTAGTATTTAACACCAGGTCTTTTTTTCAACTTTCATGTCACGTTTATATAAAACTAATGTCGTATTTTGGTCTAGTCACCAAGCGTGTGCATCAGCTACTGATACAATAGCGCCCCTCATTTATGATCTCAGAAATATTCATTCAGAGAAGTTATGAAATGGAGAGGACTTAACTGCAGCTGGGGGAAGAGGAAAGGCATTACATGCTTGATGTAATGAAGTCACTGTGCCCGAATCTGGCACCTTTTTTCTGCTGACAGGTAATTACGCATGTTTCATCTGCTTCTCACATAGCAAAAGCGGGTCCCAAACATCCTTTATGTCAGTTTTCTGTTTTCATACTGTAGAAATTTCACTCACCGCAATTCTTGGATAATGAGTCTGCAACTTGACAATCAAAATTGAATGCTTTTTTTTTTTTTGGTGTGTGGTTTTGCTCTTGAACGATGTTTTGGATCTCGTTCTGTTCTACGTCGAAAGTATGTTTCCACTGAAATTGCAGTCTCACCATGAACCACTTCCCTGGATAACCATTGCCTTTTCTTCCAAAGGTTAAATTTTCCTTCTCCTGGAAAATTTCAAAGACTTTAAACAAAAGTGCTAGCCATGAGCCAGTAAGCCAGTCATGCACATTTGAAACTAAAGGGAGATAAATAGAACTGCAGAGTGACTGAAGATTTTCTGCTTTTCATAGAACAATACAAGATGATATGCTCAACATTATTGACTGATTTTCTTCATTTTTATCTGTTGTTCTGTCTCCAGATTTTTGTATTATGGTCTTAAAAGTTGGTAAACATCAGATCATTGGTTGAGAAACACGGAAGGTTGTTTGTGGGGAGTCTTTCTGTTACCTGTTAAGCTGTTCACTCCCAACCGCGAATATATCCGCGGTTCAGTGAGCATGGGGAAGATGGGGAAACCGGAAACTCATGCTTGTCAGGGATAATTTTCGTTATGATTTTTAAGAGAATTGGACTGAGTATTCAGTTTTTAAGTCAATTAGGGCAAGGGGTTTAATCTATCTGCCTGCCTCACCAAGTCAAATTAGGCAAAGGGTTTAATCTATCTGCCTGCCTCACCAAGTCAAATTAGGCAAAAGGTTTATTAATCTTTCTGCCTGCCTCACCTCCTTTTGTATTTTTGTCTCTGTATATATGTACATGTTAATGACTGTATGTCTGTATTTTTCTGTCTGTGTCTCTCTCATGTTTGTGTCTCTTTCACTTTTATTTTTCTCTTCCTCCTCCTGTTTGCTCGCTCGGATTGGTTGACTGTTTCACACTTTTTGTTTTGTATATGAGTGAATGCACGAACGCATGTGTGTGTGCATGTGCATGTGGGTACAAGGTCTGCAGCATGGCCAGTTGCTGAACAGTACATAGATCATCAAAGGGCAATTATCATCTCTTAACAAAACACATGCCTGAATACAGTTTTACTTGCGACTAAATCCTGATTGTTTGAGTAAACTAAGATTTTATGAAGTACATAAAAACCCTTTCACCGCCATGGGCGCTTTTTGGCACCAGTTGGCAGAGCGCCAAGGGCGCCTTTTGGCGACAAAGTAGGGTGACCTAACTCCTGATACTCTCACGATCCTAGTTCATGAGATAAAAAGCCAGCAATAAACGTCATAGTTGGGGGATGGGTCTGGCCCATGCTCACAGCCATTTGCTTTGTCAGAACACTATTCAGTTCAGTGTTTTTTGACTTTATTCCGATTGTTTTTCCATTCACTATGACGTCACCACCAAGCACTTTACGTACTCGACCTTGCCGTACATTTACCACAGATCAAGTGCTGGGAATATTGAATAGACAGTTGGTTGTTCCTAATACAGATGAAGAAGACCCAGACAGTCACGAGTAAAGAACGATAGTGAGGGCTTGACCGAATTATTCCAACGTGAAGCGTTGGACCGTTGCCAACTTGTTATGAGAGGCTGATAAGACGCCCACTTACTACCCTACCGCGTGTGCCCCAGTGTGTTTTTGCGTTGAGCCAGCCAGCACTGACTGACTGTTCACTAACTCTATGTGAGGGAGCCAACTAAGACTTTAGGCAACGAACTTCACACACACGCTGTGGGCCCACTCTCGCTGGTCGAGGTTGAAGGGGGCGTGGCCAACTGACACGTGAGAGGGCGAGTATCACACAGACGTCTTTCGAGTGGGTGTACAGCTGATTATATAGATCAACTGAATGACAAGGGTCAGAGACCAACAGGCACATGAATGACTTTGTGTCATAAAAAAAAATATATATATATATATTACTGTTGAGAGTGAAAGGGACGTGTGTGTGTGTGTGTGTGTGTGTGTGTGTGTGTGTGTGTGTGTGTGTGTGTGTGTGTGTGTGTGTGTGTGTGTGTGTGTGTGTGTGTGTGTGTGTGTGTGTGTGTGTGTGTTGTGTGTGTGTGAGTTCTTTTTTCTTTCTTACATGTGTACCAGTTAGGCATAAGAGTGTGTGTGTGTGTGTGTGTGTGTGTGTGTGTGTGTGTGTGTGTGTGCTCCCTGCTATTGGAGTAGTTGTATTTGTGGCTGTTTCATGCACTTTTCTGTTGGAAATACCATACTTTCTGGTCTTCAGTTGTGAGTGGAGTATTTTTCCTCCATTGTTGAGAGTTTGTTGGCATTCTTTCTTTATTTTTTTTTACGCTTAGAAGAAAAATAACATTCTTTTTTTTTTTTTTTGCATTTTTTTTTGCACTTGAAATCACTAAAAAATTGAAATTGTTGTTGACTTACCATTACTAACATGTTATGATATAATAAAAGTACAGTGTATCTCCTCCATTTTACAAAAAATAGCATGAGAATTGGTGTTTAGTTTCCAGAGATATCCGCGTTTCACATATGCTGGTATACAATAAGAGCTTTTTTGGAAAAACCCATGGTCATGCCATGTATTCATACTTCTGAAAACACCCTAACTTATCCTTCTCACTGATAATTAATTAAGGTCTCAGTTTCTGTGATCATTCAAGCCTTGCTCTTGTGGTTTCCTATCCACATTGATGCCTGTGGTGAGTGTATGAGCGAGTCTATGAAGGCATCAGTTGGATGGACTTAAACATGGGGCGTTCGACTGAGCAACTATTGTCGCCAGTTTAGGGGGTTGGTATGGGGTGTCCTGCAGATAAAACAGGCACCATTGAACTCCACTGAAGTGACTCTGACTACAGCACCGTGCCTCTTCTGTCAGTGCGAGTTATCTTATGACACACTGGCACCAAGAGTTCCCCGCGGACTGCAAGTGCTGAGACTGTTACTGGAATAGCGGGTTGTGGTTTGAAACCAGAACTGGTGGTATGAGAGGAGTGGACTGCCAGTGGCAGATCTGTGGCGGGATGAGCCAGGCTGTGTGGCTGTGGACAGGGGGTCAGAATGAGCAGCATGGATGCAGTGCCCCTGAGGTGGCACAGAAGATGGGACAGCAAAAACAAAAAAAAAAAAAGGTATGAGAGGAACGCTACCAAGACGGCACAAAAGAGGAGACCCCCAAAAAGTCCAGAACGACCTTGACCTTTGCATATAAACATATAACAAAAACAAACGGAGAAGAAACATCTGTGATTATGAAATTTCTGTGAATCTGGTGTGGTTCACATGTTCAGTTCTTTACAGATGTCGATCAGTCATTGTTATACTTTTTTATTCATGCACAAAAGTCATGGTTACATGTAGCTTGCACATTCAGTAGTTATGGTTACATGCACACACACACACTCACACACACATACTCGCACACACACACACACACACACACACTGAAATGTAACGCTGACGTGATATTTTCAATTATTTCAGCAATGTTGAATATTCCTCAGAACGAGAGTCATTCAAACTGAATTTGATATTGACTAGGTGTAACTGATGTGAAGAGAGATGACAGTATTGTCATTTTATCCTCAGAGTGGACGTTGTTTTAAAAAAAAAAGGCGGGGGGGGGGGGGGGGGGGACATGGTTTTAGAATCAAATACAGCAACTGGATTTACAGTTCTTCATTTAACATCAGTAACTGTTTTTGATGGAAAGGAATTTTGCAGGCGTCTTTACTGAGAATTGCATATAATTCTTATGGTACTAACTTTATGAGTGAAAATTGAGTTAACATGATATTTTGTCTTCGTTCAAATACATTACTATACAGCTTGAAAAATTGGAGTCCGGTATAAGGAGAGAGACTGTTTCAAATGAAATATTTAATGAATTACATCTTTGAGGAACAGATTTTTGAAGATTCAAGTCACATTGTGAATTCTGTTACAATAAATCTGCAAACACACTGGAGGTGGTGTAATGAAAGAAATATTTGAAATCACCATAATCTTTTGACTAATGATCTACCATATCCACCATTTCCTAGTAACCCCTGATCTGTTTGTCAAGGGGATTCTACTTTGGTTTTCATAAAGTTTATCGACACAGGGTTGTGCATCAACACGCAGCATTTTGATCCAATCGCATTAGCTCCAGAGGGCAAAGTTTGCAGCATGCTTCAAAATTAGCACCCCCTCCCCTCCTTCTCCCCCAATCTTCTTTTCTTTTACCTTGTATGGAGTGTGACTTGTAATATAATAAGTGAAAGAATACATACATTCAACATGTTAATGGACAATTGAGCCAACCAGGCACTGCTAACTCGACATTGATGATTCGGACATCAGTTGAGACTATACAAATGTGTTTCAGATCGATTTCAGCTTAAGTGACCAAGGTTAGTTTCAAAGGGAGGTGACTGCAGGCGGAAACTGAAACAAATTTAAAAGGCATTCTAGTAACTCCGCCGGTTAACGTGGACAAACAAATTAGACAGACAAAACACGACGCTTGGGGGGGGGGTTTCAACCTCTTAGGGTTTTTTCAGGCAAGATGAACAACATTCAGGACAACAAAAATGAAGAACAAGCAAACACTTTACTCAATTTCAAAGACCAAGCTTTGGTGTGTTGGTGTCTACGACTGAAGCGATGTTTGGATTCTCATAGTGCAGGCAAGGGACTGCAGTGGCCATTCATGGACAACAACGGACAGACAAAACTACTACTATTTGATGTCTATATGCAAAATGTGGTACGACATGGACACCCTGTTCTTAGGAAAATAATTTTCTTCAAACAAGTGTTCAAGTGAAACAAGTTTTCTAGCACTGTAAGTTGGAGGCTATAGGAAATTTAGAAAAGGTTGATATGGGCTATCGATGGTTATGGTTAAAGCTTGACAGGCACAACATTAATTCTTGTTTGTGGAGGACTATTTACAGTGAACTACAAACGATGAACACAATATGAATTTATATCCTGTCCAAGGTACTTATACTTTGGTTTAGGGAGGAATCACAGAATACAAAATGATATGAAATGTGGCATGTGCTTGTTAGGTCTAACCATTTTTCAATGTTCACTTATAAAGACTTGCTTATGTGAATTTTTATAAAAATGAATTGTGGTAAAAACATTACCAGAAATTTTACAAAAAACAGCAGAAGTTAGTAGACATTTAAGATGTACTTTTCAGACAAAATTCCACATGGCAAATTTCCTTGTCCCTGCAGTGGTATCTTTTTACACATCGCCCTTCTCCTAAGCCCCATCCCCTCTCCCCCCCCCCCCCCCCCCCCCCCCCCCTCCTTTTTCCACCCACCTCCCCCTTCCGTCCACCTTCGAACGTGAACAAGACTGTAAACAAGTAGGGCTATTTGTTTGAAAAGGATAAGACTGAAAAATGGGAACTGCACTGGAATGTGTAGTTTAAGGGACACTGTAAAAGGGATCGAGAGGAAGACAAAGTGGTATGAGTAGATTCCAGACCTGCAGGCTGGTAAAAGGGGGAACAGTATGCATGTAGTTGGGGAGCCAGAGGCTGGTCCTTCATCAAGCTTTCATAGAACCACAACAGGTGGCAAGAACATGAATGCAAGTATGGCAGGAAACAGGAAAGTCATTTAGAGAGATCCAACAAGCTCTGCCCTGGATCTACCAGTGGGAGCAGGAATAGCTCAGTTGGTAGAGCGCCAGACTCGTGATCCTGGGGTTGCGGGTTCGAATCTCCACGGGCGGTTTCGGCACAGGGGGATTTTTCCCTCGAGTTAACATTGGTTCTGACACAGACTCCATTTCCCATATGGTCCTTCGAATGAAACTATAACCAAGGTTCCGTCTTACACACACGTCAAAGCCCATCACCAACTTTCGGAAGAGTAGGGCCAGTTTGGTCGTTGGTGTGGATGACACGTTACACATAGCATGCACCCTGCGTGAGAAATGGAAAGAACGAAGGAAGGAGGAAACTGAGTGAACAATACTGAGTGAACAAATTGACTGGATGACACGGGAAACGACTGAACGAAGCGCAGCTGGCAGCTCTTCAGTCGGCACTACCCAGGTAGGCAACCTGTAGTGTGTACGAGTGTGGATTGTAAAGCGCTTAGTGCGTGGTCTCTAGTCGAGAGTAGGCGCTATATAAGTATTCATTATCATTATTATTGAGTTGTTGGCTCGACTTTGTTTCAAAGTATGACAGCAAGTGGAGGTTAAAAAAAAACAAAAAAAACTTCAAATGATGAAGTACCGAGCCGCTTGCTGAATACAACAGACATTGATGTATGAAGCCATGACTTGTTGGTCTCCTTCAGGCAGACGACAAAACCACATAACGAAAGTATACAAGGGAGGAAACCAAGTGCGGATGACCACTGAGGCTGATGTTGGGAAGTCGGGGAAAGGTCGGCGGGGTGGTGTTGGGGGGGATTGTGGTGGAGGGAGACATGGGAGGAAAAAAGACGACGTTAGAATATAAATCTTAAATCCTTAACTGACAGCGATGAGAATCACGGAGATCCGTATTTTGCATGGACAGACTTTCGTTGAGAACTTCCCAGTGACTCCTCCGCAGTTCATCATTTGTTTTTATTGATTGACATTCAGATAAGAGCGTATCCTTGACCCCCACCCCCGCCACTCTCTTCGCAGCGATATGTGAACTAGCCTAACACACCCTTCGGAGTGGCTGCCACCAATGTGTAATCTGCGGCCTCACTCTGATTTGAGTGGGGTAGGGGGACAACATATTCCATGGATTGGCTTATGTCCCCTGCTAAAGCTCGGTCTGATTGGTTGTTGCGATGTACCATGAGGACATGGAGTTCAGAGCTGTGCACGAAATCAAATAGTTGGACGGGTGTGTGTTCCAGATAAAGTTTGCCTCCGGTTTCTTTTGTTTTGTCAAGGTAAGAGCGGATGTATCTTGTATCTTTTCTTGTATAGTTTCAGACCCTGTCCTTCGAATTTGTATTTGTTACTTCTTCGGCGTTCTAGAGTGAAAAGTGTTTGTGTAGCAGACGACACAAAAACAAAGCGAAACACAAAATGACGGCACAGTTTCTGGTTCAAAGTATTTATCATTGATATCCCAGGCCCAACTGTTACTACCACCTGCGGTCACAATGGAACAGCGCTATTTCATACTGTTCTATTTTATTGTTTTGATGATTCTTTTTTTAAAATTGATATCACTTAGAAATTGGGTTATTGATCTAAGATTTCGCAAGTACAACAACAACGCTAGCAGTACTGCGTAGCTTCCCCTCCGTCTCTCTCCCCCCCCCCCCCCCCCCCCCCCTTTTTTTTTTTTTTTTTTTTTTTAACATAGAAAAGAGCGTTGCCAGAGCCTGGCGATATTGAGAAGTTGTTTGAATTCTAGACATTGTAGGATTGCATTCTTGTGATATTGTTCCCTTTCTTTTGCAAGTACATATATACATTATGAAGGGTGAACATTCTCAAACAGGGTGACAGAAAAATTAATAAATGGATAAAATTGGCATATGAGCACAGGATACAGAAAAAAAAAAAAATAGAAACACAGGAAATGAATTTGTAACTGTTTATGTATGTTAGATAAATCATATACTGCTGAGTTGATTTTTTTTTTTAAAAAAACTCACTTAAACTGACTTAAATTTGCAAAGGTGTAAAACCTCCAACACACAAACACATACACGCACACATATACTCAAATGTATTCAAATTTTCAAGTGAAATTTGGGGCTTTCAGTCAAAACTTTGTTCAGCTGTCATCTGATTTGGACTATGTGCATTAAATGTGAAAAGAAAAATCAGTGGTATCATACTTCTACTACTACTACATACTTCTGATGATGCGACTCATGGAGGACCCAAACATTAAAAGAGCAGTAATGAGAATCAGCAGTGGATTGAGTGTGCGTAGTGGAGACCCATATAATCTGTTAAAAAGTATAAACTCTTGAGTACTCTTACTCAAATATGGGTCTTGTATGACCCCTAATATTGGAAGACGATAAATTCTGAAGAAACATACAATAAAGTCAACGTAAGTTGTATGGGTTATGGGCAGCCAGTGTATCTGGAGTGTGTAGTAAAAGTAAAAAGGAAAAAAAAAAAACTTTCAGGAAAAGTTAAATAGCCTTTTTTTTTTTTTTTTTGAATTTGGGTTGTGGATCTGGCTTCCCTTCCAAACCCTTCAAACCTGTCACACCATTTATGCCACTTCTGGGAATATCAGTAGCAAAATCAAGATTTTCTGCATGCTGATCTCTGAACTTCACCTTTTTATTGTTAAAAACAAGATCAACTTGAGCACAGCTGATAATTCAGCATTGTATATTTCAAGCAGAACACACCTCCTGAACACTTGAAAAAAAAGTTGAACGAGAGGCGTCGGTCGGCTGTTTTTCCTTCAGATTAGCAAAGGCAGTCGACTGGTACTGGTTTACTATGTGTGTTGTGCAAGGTATAAGAAGGGCTGAATGTGTGCTCTGAAACACAGCAGAGAGTTCTGTGTAGAATTTTGTTCACAGGTAGTTTGGGAATGACTGTTGCTGTTCCTCATGCTGTGTGTCCAGTCTGACTGACCAGCTGCTGCTAGTATTGTCACAGTGCATTGCCATGAACCGTGAAACACCAGCTGCAAGAACTCTTCGTAACAGATTTTAAAATTAAAAAAAAAAGAAAGAGAATATATGACAAAACCAGAAAGGGGAAAGAAAGGGGGTGGTGTGGAGGGGGGGGGGGGGGACAGGTAATGGTTGTAGATAAATCAAAATTCACTCATAATGGTTGATAGAGTGAAATCAAAATTCACTCATGAGTAAACAGTTGGATAGAGTGAGAACTACAAACAAGGCAGACACATGGAATGAAGTCAGGTCATCAGATCACCAATTTGAAGTATGACTGGGGTGAGCTGCAATGCAGACTTTTGTACTACTCATCATATCACATCAGATTCACACATTTATCTCTAGTTCAAGCAAACTTATGATGAAAAATGAATTTGTAGTTTTGTGTAGATTATTGTAAAAGCGGTATTTTAGGATAATTGAAGGAAAAAAAAAGCTTCAAGAATTCAGAAAAGTTGCATTCAAAGGAAAACTCCTTACCTTATAATTCATTGACATCTTCTCACTAATTTCCTCAGCTTGACAACTGTTGGAGCAGATGTATTTTGCAATTCAATTTCATAAAAAGAAGTATTCAAAGTAAATTTACTTTTTGAAATTGTCTTCAAGCACCTGCAAGCAAAGCAGTTGATCATGAAATGAAATGGGACAGTGAACTTTACTTTTCATTGCACAGACATATGCATGCATGTATGCATTGCATCCACACACATGCATGCATATGTGCGCACACACACACACGCACACACACACGTACACACACACACATGCACGCACGCACACACGCCGCACGCACATGAACGCACACAAATGTACACCAAGTCTTTAAGTACTTTTTTATGCAGCAATGATGTTAGTAAGAAAGTTGTTCCAAAGACAGTTAAATTTATCAGGAAAGGGTGAACTAAACTGTTGGGCGGCAGCTGTAGATATTACTAAAACTGAGGATGTTTTAAAGGAGAGCATCCAGTCTCCTTTTTGCTCCACACAGTGTTGCCACTCTCGTAAGAAAGAGAAAGAGAAAAGGTGTGTGTGTGTGTGTGTGTGTGTGTGTGTGCGTGTGTGTGTGTGTGTGTGAGTGCATGTGCATGGGTGGGTATGAGAGAGAGACAGAGAGAGAGAGTGTGTGTGTGTGCGTGTGTGTGTGTGTGTGTGTGTGTGTGTGTGTGTGTGAAGAGAGAGAGAGTGTATGTGTGTGTGTGAGCAACCTTTTATTTTCAGTTGGCGCATGACTTGGTGTTTGTGACATTCAAAACCCAGAAGTTTACAATGCTTCTCTTGGTTCTTTTATCCAGATAAAGGTGAATAGACCTTTCCTTTGGAATATTGGCTGAAGACCCCTCTGAGGGTAGCAACTTTGCATGGTCAGAGAGCTTGCACGGTCCAGTGATCCCATAGGCTCTGCTGACGGGTCATCAAAACTTGAATGGAAGGCTAGATTTTTTGTAAACGCTTCTAGGTGTCTAGCCAAGTTGATGACTGGCCCAAGCACAACGTGATAGGAGTTGATGCCCCTGGTAGGATCTTTCATGTCAGAAAGATTAAGAGTGAGGGCCCTGACAAATAGTAACCCGCCTTTTTCCTATTCTGTTTTCTGCCTTAATGGATCTTATCTACCTTCCTCTCCCCTTCAAGCCTTCTAATTCCGCATTCTTCTTTTTCTCTGTGGTCTTCTTATGGTCTCCCGCGTTTGCCGTGTGGTGCGACCTGTGGTGGAGGGAATGAGATCCCGGTGATTGAGAGGGCAGGTGCTCTCAGCACATCTCTTTGGCTTTGACCTCTTCAAGACAGGATGTAGGCTACACGCTGGTCCGTGAGTATCAGTCGGCATGGGGCTGGGTCAAGACAAAGTTTCCCGGCTTGCCAAGGTAACCCCATGTAGTGCTCGGCTCTCTCTGTCCCAGGGAGTTTGACATGAGTAGGGGAACAGGGTTGGTGGGCTTCTCATTGTCGTATATCCCTCCCGAAGCCTGGAAGAAATCATGGCTATGGTATCTTGGCCCTGGATCCTTAGTTGAACCCCATGGAGGGTAGGTAAGGGACGGATCAAATAGAAATAAACGAAAAATGGCTTTTTCAAAAAAAAAAAAAGCCCCCCATCCCCACCCCACCCCCTAGAAAGAGCAAAAGTACAAACAGATTCGTTGAGAATATCCCACGAATCGGAAATCGACAGCGACTCGGACACGGAAAGTAGTCAACAGACTGGAGTCTGGGCTTCCTGGCTGGTGGTGGAATGGGTTGAAGAGGAGTAATCCATATCAGCTCCAAGTCCTTTCGCCATTCACAGGTTTTTTTTTCCTGAAATCCGTCCGTACAAATGGTGGTTGATCAACTTGTCAAGAGTGTCACAAGGAAGGAGTCGAGCAGATCGTCTAACCTTCACACCGATGTGAAACCCTAAGCTCAAGCATGTGTCAAAGAC
>JADBJO010001877.1:287500-292500 GCA_016801955.1 Conus betulinus
TCTCTCCCCCTCTCTCCAATCTCGTCTCTGTCTGTCTCGCTCTCTGTATTTTGTCATTGTCAAAAAAAAAACGATTCTGAAGCGTCCTCTCTCTCTCTCTCTCCTCTCTCTCCTCTCTCTCTCTCTCTCTCTCTCTCCTCCTCTCTCTCCTCTCCTCTCCTCTCGTCCTCCCTCGCTCTCCTCTCTCTCTCCTCTCTCCTCTCTCGTCTCCTCTCTCTCCTCTCTCCCATCTCGCCTCTCTCTCTCTCTCCTCTCTCGCTCTGAACTGGTACTACTCCGAGACAGGCGCCGTGCCGTGGATTGGTGCTACATCTGCTACTGATGATGACAGAGGCTGAGTGCGGAAGAGCTGTGGCTGGAGCTCAGATCACTCCGATAGTCAGTTTTTTTTCACTCAAACCCCGCCCACAGACCGTAAGGGCTCAGTGGACAGGGGATAACACAGATAGTCCGAAAGTATTAAAACTGTGATATACAAGTCGCAAATGTACGCTTGCGGCATGCAAGCACCAGTGTGCGGGCACACACACACCACACACACACACACACACACACACACACACACACACACACACACACACGCGCGCACGCACACCACACACACACACCACACACCACACACACACACACACACACACGCACAGCGCGCGCGCGCGCTCATTGTGCGCACAACGCACACACCCTCGACCGTTAAGTGTGAATGAATCAGGAAATGAAGTTTTTCTTGTCGGCATAATTGAATTGAGGTTAGACTACGCAATGGTTTTCCAGCTGATCAGGTAATTACTCTGTCGAGACCCTCTTCGAGGTGCCCCCTTTCAAAGAACTACGCCGTGTACAAATGGCGAGGACTATGGTATGTTGGAGCTTATAGATTCCAGCCACAGGCTTATTCTTAGAGTAGTATCTTCCTCTCTCTTTTCCCAGACAAGGTGCTGTCTGACGACCTTTTTTTGTGGACGTCAGTCACTGACCCCCCCCCCCCCCCCCCCCCCCCTTCCCCTTCCCCCCCCCCCCTCCCCCCCCCCCCCCCCCCCCCCCCCCCCACACACACACACACACCACACACTCAGTGGCCTGACCGAACCACCGTGCCTACCGGGTACAGTTTGTAGTTTTGACCATAATTGCAGTCGGCAGTCCTCGACGCGGCCTTCATGGTCGGCTGGTCTGTCAACAACAACATTGCATGACTAGAGCTGCAGGCTGCTGCCTTCACGGAATTGTCAACAGTCAATAGTGTTACAGTAATGGGTAGGTTGTACCATAGTGCGGTCTTAAGACACTCGTGTTGAGTGTTATACGTTCAGGGGAAGTAATGCCGTCTGTAATCTCTTGGCGCCAAAATAAAGATTTTTTTTTAAATATATAGTAACTTTCTTCTTCTACTTCTTCTCTTTCTCCTTCTTCTTAATTGCGTTTAAGTGTGCTCTTGAAAGTTAAGATGATGATGATGATATGGTTTAAACAAAACAAAAAAAAAAGGTCAGTAGGTAGACGTTTCTTGTTGCTAGATACCACAGAAGCTGTGAGTACAGCCTCTTTTTCATTCAAAAATTCATCGCATGGAACGTGTCTTCCTGCATGCTGAACCGATTTCCAGCGTGAAGCGCGACGCTGAACTACAAGTACTCTGAAATGCCTGATAGTCTTCATAACATTTTCTGCCTACCATTGCTGAAGTTGGAATATCATGTTCATGAAAATACTGCGAAGATTTATTCTTCCACAACGGCTGACTGTGACGAAGGGAGTCCTGAATGGAGCTGTTCAAGTAAAATGTTGGAGAAAACTACAGCACTGTCGCAAGGCTGAATAATGAAAGGGAAGACTTCAACAACAACAACAACAACAACAACAACAACAACAACAAAAACCCTTTTCCTCCCTACTCTCAGGCTAGAGGGACTCCTTGTCTGCAGTGGAAAGACGTTTGAGGAAGACAGTAGAGAACATCATCGGTGCGTTTGAAGGTTTTTTTGTTGTTGTTTTTTTTTTTATCGGCGTAGTGTTTGAAGGTCATTTCATGGGCGAAATGCTTGAAGGTCATTTCAAAGGCAAATGTTTGAAGGTCATTTCAAAGGCAAAATGTTTGAAGGTCATTTCAAGGGCAAAATGTTTTGAAGGTCATTTCAAACGAAACCAGTGAAAGGTACATCTTAGCCAAGGAGATCTAAGAGTGGAAGAACCCTTTGTTAGAAGGTTATGTTGCTACCCATATCAAAACATGTAGCATCTGCGACCACATACGGAACTCGCTGCTCAAAGATGGCATTGTTAATACAGGTTAGGGACTCGATGGTGGAAGATGGCATTGTTAATACAGATTAGGGACTCGATGGTGGAAGATGGCATTGTTAATACAGATTAGGGACTCGATGGTGGAAGATGGCATTGTTAATACAGGTTAGGGACTCGATGGTGGAAGATGGCATTGTTAATACAGATTAGGGGGACTCGATGGTGGAAGATGGCATTGTTAATACAGATTAGGGACTCGATGGTGGAAGATGGCATTGTTAATACAGATTAGGGACTCGATGCTGGAAGATGGCATTGTTAATACAGATTAGGGACTCGATGCTGGAAGATGGGGCATTTAACACAGATTAGGGACTCGATGGTGGAAGATGGCATTGTTAATACAGATTAGGGACTCGATGGTGGAAGATGGCATTGTTAATACAGATTAGGGACTCGATGCTGGAAGATGGCATTGTTAACACAGATTAGGGACTCGATGGTGGAAGATGGCATTGTTAACACAGATTAGGGACTCGATGGTGGAAGATGGCATTGTTAATACAGATTAGGGACTCGATGCTGGAAGATGGCATTGTTAACACAGATTAGGGACTCGATGCTGGAAGATGGCATTGTTAACACAGATTAGGGACTCGATGCTGGAAGATGGCATTGTTAACACAGATTAGGGACTCGATGGTGGAAGATGGCATTGTTTAATACAGATTAGGGACTCGATGGTGGAAGATGGCATTGTTAACACAGATTAGGGACTCGATGGTGGAAGATGGCATTGTTAACACAGATTAGGGACTCGATGGTGGAAGATGGCATTGTTAATACAGATTAGGGACTCGATGGTGGGAAGATGGCATTGTTAACACAGGTTAGGGACTCGATGCTGGAAGATGGCATTGTTAACACAGATTAGGGACTCGGTCTATAAGGAACGTCAAACCGTAATAAATAGATGTCGACTTTCCACCTTTCGTCAGTAAATGCAGAGCAGCTGTAACGACGAGTGTTCCCTGTCAGCTCGGTGTTGTGAAAGATGATGATTTATCTACTGGGGGCCCTCTATGTCTCTGCATGGAACCAGAGGAATACGAGGAACATAGCCTGCATGTTTAGTGTTCAGGCTTATTTTGGAGGGGGGGTGGGGGGGGCGGTCTTCCGTGGGAAAAGAATCAGCAAAATTAAAAGGAAAAACCACTCTGCTCTGAGATGCCAGCAAAAGAGAAAAGAAAACGAAAACGAAAAAAAAAAGTGACCCCCACACCATTAAGAAATCAGACAGACAGACAAGATCAGCATCTTCTATCTGCAGAGAAAGGGAGAGAGATGACCTCATCTAGGCGGAGATGACCACCGGAGGCAAGACTGTCGTCTGCCGGACTAACCGGAGGGCAAGCGTAAATGTCATCGCCTCAAGACGTTTCTCCGGAAAATTAAAGGACTTGGCAGTCAAATTTGATTTTGAACTTGAGAATTTCGGTCCTTGCAACACCGAAAACCAGAATCAACAGTCAAAACTGCCAAAGCCTTCCCCTGAAAAAAAAATACAGATGGACACAGTGTGTAACCCCGTTTAACATCAGAAACGCACCACGCCAAAGCGCTGGAACCAGTCCATCTAAGCGTTCCTTAAACAGACGCATTAGCAACCTTCTACCCTCTTGCAAAACCTTATTTAAACCTGAACTGAGCTGAGAGGTGTTCTGCAACCAGTCAGCCTCTTCAAGACAAAGTGGAGCAGAGCCATGGTTGTCGGCAGTAGAGGCCGACCGACCCTGTGGAGCTGGAACCGATGACGTGATGATCTAACGTCCGAACTGCAACCTGCTGCTTCAGAGAAGGGTAAGGCACCAGACCCGGCACCACAGCTCAACGTCCTGCTTCAGCCAGCTTCCTCTGAGGCAGTCGCTTCATCTTCTCTCTGCTCCAGCCCAGCTAACCTGCTGCTGCCCCATTGGTACACCTCCTGTGCCATCATCATCAAGTCTTCAGTATCCCTACACAGACTCCTGCTGCCTCCAGGCGGAGGATCCAGGCGGAGGATGGGGGTGGGGAGTTGCCCGGGCTATCGCCAAGCCAGCTGGACCGGCGGTGTCTGGAAGGCCCGGAGCCCCGCATGACAGTTACAGGCGGTCACCTCCCAGCCCTGTCAGATCGACTGTGACTTCCAGGATTTCCTGCCCTCGTATGCTAGGATCAGGAAGTTCCAATCTACAAGATAAAGGATCTGATCAATGGGGGCGAAGAGTCTGTCCTCGTATAGGAACTGACTATCCCGCGTTATTCTTCGTAGCAGTCATTTTTATTTTGTTTCTTCCCCCTCTTTTGCTTTGATTTTTCGCGCTGCGAGTCGCAAAAAGTCACTTGACCTAGTCAGTTGTATTGATTTTTGTTTTGGATGAGATTGATTGGCTCGCTAATGAATATTTTCCTATCAAAGAAAGTGACATTTTACTGTCAGTAATGGGACTGTACTACTATACTGCTGTCTTAATTGACACTCAGGTTGCTCGTTTGGCGCCCAGAATAAAGACTTCCTCTTCGAGCTGAACACTTCATTTGTTATGTTTTGTTTTTCTTGGATGGTTAGAACAGAATACTCAGTCAAAAAAAAAAAAAAAAAAAAAAAAAAAAAAAAAAAAAAAAAAAAAAAAAAAAACCCAACTGTTAACCGATAACCATAGTTTTTCTTGTTCTTTGCTTTTAAACTGTCTCGAGAGGAGCTAGCACTGCTCTTGGTC
>JADBJO010001877.1:300000-302500 GCA_016801955.1 Conus betulinus
ATATGTAAGCTTAATTTCCACTTGAATGATGATAACAGATTTGATCTATATAGGCAGTTTAATTAATATATTCCGACTGTCTTGGCAATAAAAATGGACTGACATCTGAAATTTGTAGCCGCGCAGGATTTTACATATGGAATACTGGATATTTCTTTTCATCATTTTTTCGTTAGAGGCAGCATTCTAAATATGAAGTTTAGCCATACTTGCCCATTCTGTAAGAAAGTCTGTAAAAATGAAGTTCATGATCTATTTGGGTGAGCGACCTTGACAGGATTTTAATTCCTCCTGTGTGGTAGAGATTGCTGTCTGTGTTTGGAGTGGTTTTTGCTCATGTCTTCTTAAATTTCCAACTACAGTGATTTTGTTGTTGTTGTCGTTAACAGTCATGCTAAATTTGGGATATGTCTCCTAATTGTATCTGTTATTTGTTCATATCCAGATTACCACCTTGCATAAGTGGCCATAGTTTGTAATTAATACATAATTTTTCTCACTCACTCTCTCTCTCTCTTCTCTCTCTCTCTCTCTCCTTTTTCTAATTACTACATGATCTCTCTCTCTCTCTTCCCCCCCCCCCCCCCCCTTTCTCCTTTTTCTTCTACTCCTTCTTCTCTTTTAATCACTATAAAATCTCTCTCTCTCCCCTCCCCCCCACCCCACCCCCCCCCCCCCCCCCCCCCCCCCCCCCCCCCCCCCTCCCCCCCCCCCCCCCCCCCCCCCCCTTCTACCCCCCCCCCCTTCTTTATATCACTATAAAATCTCTCTCTATCCCCCCCCCCCGGGACCATCTTGCCATCACCATCAAGTGGTTCCTTCTTCATCTTTGGACTACGTCCTGCCCCTGTCTTCTCCCAACCCTCTGCCCCTTTTCCTGCCCCCCTCCCCTCCCTCCCTCCCGACCCTCCCTCCCGACCCACACTCCCCTCCCACATTGATGGCGATATCAGTCTGGTAATCGCTTTCTTGGACCACTGCCATCAAAGTGGTTTCCTTCATGACTACTTCCTGTCCCCTGTCTTTCTCCCAACCCAACCCTCTGCCCCTTTTTCCTTTTTTCCTCCCCCCCCCTCCCCCCCCCTCCCTTCCCTCTCCTCCCCTCCCCCTCCCTCCTCCCGACCCTCACACTCCCCTCCCACATTGTGAAAAAAAAGAAAAAAACTTGGAAAAAAAAGACAAAAAAAAAACAAAAAAAAACGTGTGGAAACATTTAACCTTCTGGACATTCTACCTCACACCCTTACTTGGGTGTGAAACTCGAACACTTCATGCGTACGTCAAAGTCTACAGGTCTGTAGCAGGAGGACTTTGAACATTCATACAGATGAACTTTTTTTTTCCAGATCCATCTGAACCTTGTAAAAGCCTTTGCCATCTGCCCCCTGTCACATGGCTTGGAACGTTCAAACAGATGATGATTTTTTTTTCAGATCCCATCTGAACCTTGAAAAGCCTTTGCCATCTGCCTCTGTCACTTGGCTTGGAACATTTAAACAGATGAACTTTTTTTTTTAGATCCATCTGAACCTTTAAAAAGCCTTTGCCATCTGCCACTGTCACTTGGCTTGGAGTATTCGAACAGAGGAGCTATTTTTTCAGATCTCCATCCAGACCTTAAAAAGCCTTTGACACCTGCCACTGGCGACCGCTTAGAAGAAATAATAGTTTTTGACGCCGGTTACACATAGGGCACTCCTTTTACACACTCGGGTCTTTAAAAAAAAAAAAAAAAAAAAAAAAAAAGTGAGTTACGTTTCCTCTTTGATCAAAGATTTTTTTGCTGTTGTTGTTGGAAACAGACTTAGTTTTAAAGCCTTTTTGAACACTGAAAAAGCGGTGTGTGTGTGTGTGTGTGTTGTGTGTGCGTGTGCGTGATTGTGCGTGCGTGCGTGCGTGCGTGTGTGTGTGTGCGTGTGTGTGTGTGTGTGCGTGTGCGCGCGCGCGCGTGCGTGCGTGCGTGCGCGCGTGTGTATTGTTCGTTTTTGCCTGCATACGGCCCCAGGCGGTCGACCGGGCTGTTATAAAACTCGAGGCTACAAAGAACATGAAATGAAAAAGATCATTGAAGTTGGGAGCATCAAGCAAAGCAAGATAGGGGACCAGGTCTTGTGAGTTTGTTTGCTGGTTTGTTTTTGTTTGTTGTACGGCGACACGTGCGACAGATTACTTTTTAGGTCTCTTTGCAGTTGGTTTGGGGGGTTGGAGAAGACCCTACGTCTGGTCTGGCTACGTATCGGCGGCAGTGTCACCTGTGCTTTGTTCAGTGTAGTAGTTTGCTATTTAGGCTAGCTTTTGTGGAGTTTTTCTTTCTTGTCTTGCTGTCATCGTTTGTTTGGCTGTTTTGTTCGTCTGTGTGTTTTTCTTTTTTCTTGCTGTCTTTCTTTCGGTTGGCACTGTTTTGTTGGAGCTTAGCTGTTTAATGATTTATTAACGTGTATGTTTTTTTTCCCTCGCCTTTTTTGTTTGTTTGTTTGTTTGTTTGTTGCGCGTTTGTCAT
>JADBJO010001877.1:312500-317500 GCA_016801955.1 Conus betulinus
ACACACACACACACACACACAACACACACACATTACATTACACACACACACACACACACACACACACACACACATTACTCACACACACACACACACACACACACACACACACACACACACACACACACACACACACACACACACACACACATATCAAACCACCAGGAACTACGGCACGCAACCTGACACACCCTCTTCGTTCCCTGGTTCCCGAGTTTTGATTCCCACAAGGTTTGGCAGCAGCGAATCGGGTCTAATGTCAGTGCGACATTTTCAGCTAGATCGTGGGATGGGAGGGGAGGGGGGGGGGGGGGGGGGGGGGGCGTAGGGGATAACTTTTTTTTTGGTCTGTCCTGGGTGCAGCCAGTTGTGTGTTTCATTACCAACCGTCGTGTGTCGTTCAGTTCAACTGCTTTCGATTGCTTTTTTGTTTTTCTTTTTGACATACGTCTCTAACATTGACGGTAACCTTAGCGGGTGCGATGCAGATGATGAACAGAGGGTGTGTGCGTGTGGGACAGTGTGAAGGAATGTGGTGTGTTTTTATAAGGTACATTTAAAACGTGTTCCGCCTAAACACACGGGATCAGTAATCTTCAGGGATCATGGCCGCTTCGTGACGCATCAAATCCTCTGTTTTGACGCTTGAGAGAGCGAGAGGGAGAAGAGAGAGAGAGAGAGAGGGAGTGAGTGAGTGAGTGAGTGAGTGGTGTGTGTGTGTGTGTGTGTGTGTGTGTGTGTGTGTGTGTGTTCGCGTGTGCGTTCGTGTGTGCAATGTGTGTGTGTGTGTGTGTTTGTGTGTGTGTGTGTGTGTGGTGCGTAGGTGTGTGTTGTGTATGCAAGTGTGTGTGTGTGTGGGCAGGTGGGTGGGTGCGAGGCAGGTGGGCGGGGAGATGAAGGGTGGTGAAGTGAGTGGCTGGATGGGTCACGGTGCGAGCATGCATGCGTGCATGTGCGCAATAGTGCATGCAGTAGTCCATTAGCGTGTCGAACACTTTAGTTCTCTGAAGTGGCTTCGCGCAAACGTGGGTTGGTCATGCTTTCTACTTCAACGCTGTCATCCTGATGAACCGCACGGCCCTTCGCCAAGTCGTCGGCAGTCGGCTCAGAACTGGTCCCGAGCTCCGCTCCCACAGGTTTGGCGTCGTGACAGGGTAGGCTGGACAGTGGTCCGGGCTCTGGGTTCCTGTCCCACAGGGACAGCGGTCTGTGTGGGAGGCCTTCGCTGGACAATGCTGACCCAGCAGTTTGCAATATGGTCCTCTGCAGGAAAAGAAAAGACTGCTCATGACTTGGTAGCCAGTGGAGAGGGTCTCACCAGTGCTGACACCATGTCTAGCTTTTCCACTGGAAGCTCTGCTGGTTGTGGACGATGGTGTTCGCCTCATCGAGGATATCTTGGTGATATCCATCTGCTTCCTGTAGCCGCACGGGTTTTTTGGAGGGCCATCAGCTTTCATCTCCAGTCTCTCCCGACAGTGAGACGGAAACCACCGGGAAGACAACAGTAGAGTTGCAGCGAGGTTGCTGAGGGCCTTCACCTGGTGGCTTGTTTAGCCCTTCTGTCAGGGATTGGCTGTGGGTGAAGAAGACAGCCTTGTCTTGAGGATGGCAGGTTGGTCTGGGCGAAAGTCCTCACCTGGAGCAGTGCTGTTGACTCCGCTCTGAAGCTGGAGGAGATTCTTCCAGTTGCCAGAGACCTGGAGATCAGCCTGCCGTCGGTGTATGTTGATGAACTCTCTCCAGTCTCCGTTCCTCACGGCTCTTTCGGACGACCCGTCTGTCGGACACTTGCGTCCATTCCTTGATGGTGTACTGTCATCAGTGATCTCCAAGTCCAGAACTTTTTTGCTGACAGGAGCGTGACAGTCCTTCTTGTCAATGCTTGGCACTACGGAGATGATTGTGACGTTGTCCAGGTCGTCATTTGGCTCCTCAAGATCTGCTAGTACTTCTGTATCGGCAGGGGAGGTGGGTGGTAAGGTCTTTGTGACACCGACGTTGACGTTTTGTTGATTGTGGAGCCTGTTCTTAGTAAGGTACTCGAGCTTCACGTGCATGGGATCAGACAGCATGCCTTGAGGCTCGTCGCTCAGACGAAAATCTCTCTTCTCACCTGCCATCCAGGGGTGCATGTGGATGTCGTTCACCACGGTCTGTATAAGAGCAGTTTTCATTCCTCCTGCGATCAAACCGAGTCCTGCGTTCTGCATCTTTGCCAGACGGTGGTTCATTGCTGATGCTGCTGTCATACCGCACTCCACCACAGATCGTGACTGTGTTCACGAAGACCTCTTTCAGGATGGCGCTGTTTGCTCCCCCTGGACATGTCACCGTGTCACCTTGTTTGAGCTTCTGGCGATGTATGTGCAGTCTGACGTCTTTCTTCACAGTCGAGAGAGAGAGAGAGAGAGAGAGAGAGAGAGAGAGAGAGAGGAGAGAGAGATGGAGAGAGAGAGAGAGAGAAAGGGCGCCAGTGACTGTCGTTAGCGGCTTTTTTAATTTGTAGACCCCAGGCTGTGGCCCATGTTCGACGTTGTTCGCTGCTTTTTTTTTTTTTATTTTCCCGCATGCGAATGCTTACAGCACAACAGAGGGGTTACCCAGCACTGCATTTAGCGCAGTCATCGTGTGGAGGGTGTGTGGGAGACGTGTGCATGGAGAGTTTCTTTTTGAGGTCGTTGATGAGGGTGATGAAGGAGAGCAAGGGAGGTAAACTCCGGCTTGAGGAGCACGCTGCTAGAGAGTGACACAGCGTGGCTCCTCCATCTTGGCATCCACCTTCACTAATGCTGTATGGTACGGAAGAAGTCGTGAAACCAGTTCGTCATGTTCCTTTCAAAATTTTTTCCTTAGTAGTTTCAAGAGCAGTCCTTTCCAGTCGGACTCTCGGGTCGAAAGCCTATGTTAAGTCTATGAAAAACAGCCTGCAGCTTCTTTCTCCTGGGAGACATCTTCGATTCTTGCGTAGGATGCAACCATCATAATCTCCGGGCTGTGGGGGTCTTGATTGAAGGATGACGGACTGTCGTCGACAGGTGGATGGCTGCCAGGTGTGTCATAAACCTCGTATTCAACGTCCGGGACAATCATCAAAACCTCGCTGAGGCGGCCTCAGGAGGGCAGCTCTGATCGGACGGTTGACTGGTCTTCTTCGTCTTCTATCTCCCTATGTCTCTGTCTCTGTTCTCTCTATCTATCTCTCTCCCTCTCTCTCTCTCTCTCTCTCATCTCTCTATATATATCCCTCTCTCTATATCTCTATCTGCCGTCTCTCTCTCTCCTCTCTCTCTCTTTTTCTCTCTCTCTTATCTTTCTGCTGTCAGTATGTCTGTCTCAGGTCTGTCTGTCTTGTCTTCTGTCTGTCTCTCTGGGTCGTATCTTCTGTTTCTGTCTGTTTATCAGCCTATTATTCTCTCTCGCTTGTTTGTCTCGTATCTGTCTTAACTCTGATCTCTCTGTCTGTACTCCATCTGTCGTCTCAATCTTCTCTTCTATGTCTCATCCTCTTCTCTCTCTCCTCTCTCTCTATCTCTCTCTCTATCTCGCTCTCTCTCTCAATATCTCTGATCTCTCATTCTCTCTCCCACCCCTCTCTCTTCCCTCTCTCCTGTATGTCTCTATCTCTCTCTCTCTCTCTCTCTCTCTTCTCTATCAATGTCTGTCTCATTGCTATTTTCGCTCTCTCTCGCTTCTCTCCTCTCTCTCTCTTGTTTCCATGACGGAATGTGACGGCTTCTCAGCCTGGTCGTGGAATGGCCGATGATATTCCCATTCAGTAACGCCAGGGCATTCCAGTGTGATTCTTCATGTCGAGTGATCCCCCCCTTGATTTCCCATGGACTAAGCAAGCAGTCAAAACCCCTTCTGTCACCATGTACCCGCGCAACGCGCTTCGGGGGATACCTTGACTTCTCGTGCAGTTTGATACCTGAACGTGCTTCTGTGAGGCAAACAGAAGCTGGCGCTAAATCAACGGCGTATACCACCGGTGTCAGCTCGTCATTGTTCCTTGTCTCGCTCTGAGCTGCGAATCTAAACGAAGGAGAAGAAGCGGGGGTGAGGGAAGGATGAGAGCCGGGAGGTGAGGCGGGGGGGGGGGGGGGGGGGGGGGCGGGTCTTTAAAAGGGGGGAACAGGTTTATACTTAACAGCATGATCAAGGGCTCCCATGAATGCTTAAGTTAGGCCGAAAAGTAATTTTTACGACAGTCTATTAATGAGCGAGTAAAAAAAGTTGGTCTTCTCTGGAAATGTGTCAGGCGCAAACATTGACGACCGATAGGAGCGGAGTACAAGTTGGTCCTCTCCTGTCGGCATGTCTGTTTTATGTATCTGTTGCTGGTGTGTGTGTGTGTGTCTGTTGTGATCATATTGTTTCTATCTACTCTCTCTGTGTCTCTCTCTCTTCTGTCTCTCTCTATCTCTCTCTCTCTCTCTCTCTCTCTCCCTCTAATCTCAGCACGGCGATGTATGATGTGTGTGTGTGTGTTGTGTGTGTGGTGTGTGTGTGTGTGTGGTTGTGTGTTGTGTGTTTGAGAGAGAGAGAGTTTGAGAGAGATGATAGTGTCCGCGGTGGAGGACGGGTACAGGACCGATAGATGATTTGATCGGAGGGAGCGGGACTGAGACCGGGGATCCCACAGCGACGTGGGCCCGGTCCCACTGCATAATTAACGCTCCATGATGTGACTCTTCAATGGTCGGTATGAAAAGATGACCCGGAGATAAAAGGTGTGTTTGTAACACTTAGGTGAAAGAGGACGAAAGGCACAGGCCTCTTTTGCTGGTGTGTGTGTGGTGTGTTGTGTGTGTGGTGAGATGGGAGAGGGGAGACGAGAGAGCGGGGGGGGGGGGGGGGGGGGGGGGCGGGATGGGATCGGTGGGTGTGGTACCACTTAAGTGGAAAAAACGAGCGACATGAAAAGGACCACGTCTTTTTGCTTATGGTGTCGTTGAGAGAGACGAGGAGGGGACGGCAGGGGGGGGGGGGGGGGTGGT
>JADBJO010001877.1:322500-340000 GCA_016801955.1 Conus betulinus
GGACGGGTGAAAAGAGGGGGAAAACTCACCTTGTTTTTTTGGGAATATTGTTATTTGGATGAGCTGAAAGGGTAGGAAGAGTAGGCGGTGGAACGTGCTTTATTACACTGAAGACGAATGAGTGGAGATCATATTGCAATGTTTTGGTGGCGAGGAGATAAGTCGAGGTACTGGCGAGGGTATTCTGCACGCCATTATTGGCACTGGTAGCGGACGACCGTGGTCAAAACGATGCTGTTGCATTTATTATCTAGGACTTTGAAAACAGTTTGTGTGTGTGTGCGTGTGTGTGTGTGTGTGTGTGTGTGTGTGTGTGTGTGTGTGTGTGCGCGCGCGCGCGCGCGTGCTTTCTTGTGTGTGTGTGTGTATGTTTGTGTGTGTGTGTGTTTGTGTGTGTGTGTGTGTGTGTGTGTGTGTGTGTGTGTGTGTGTGTGTGTGTGTTCTTAAAGCATTTACTCCAACTTAATCGCGCGCGCGCGCGCACACACACACACACACACACACACACACACACACACACACGCGCGCGCTACACACACACACACTGATGCAGACTTAAGCAGTTATTTTTGTTTAATTTTGCTTTTGTAAGCTGATGACACTGTTTTGCTTGCTACCTCACGTAATGCTTTGCAAAAAGCTCTTACTGCGTTTAAAAAGTACTGTACTGGATGGAAACTAACTGTCAATGTACAGAAAACTAAAGTTGTGATATTCAATGGACGTAAGAATAATAAACACGTGTTTTAAATTTGGTAAGGAAAGTCATTGAAATAGTAGATAGTTTCAAATATTTGGGAATCTGTTTTTGTAGATCTGGCAAATTTCATAAATGTAAAAAACATAGGCATGATCAAGCACGAAGTGCAATGTTTTCATTACTCCAAGTCGCTCGAAATAAAAAAAAATTACCCGTGAATATTGTTTTAGATCTATTTGAAAAGATGGTTGTACCTGTGCTATTATATGGCTGTGAAATATGGGGTTGTGAAGATATGAAAATCATAGAAAGCTTGCAACTTAAGTTCTTAAAGCATTTACTCCAACTTAATGGCAGTGCCATGACAGAGTTATTATATGGGGAACTTCGGTTTTATCCCATTGTCTGTGCAAATTAAAACCCGAATGATCCGATTCTGGATCTCACTAGCAACTCAAACGGATAAATATTCGAGTAAAATATACTGTGTTTTATATGACTTGTACAAAAATGGTATTTATATGTCTGGGTGGATAAAGTGTATACAAAGCATTTTTGTAGAAAACAGGCTATGATTGTATTTGGAAAAACACAGCAGTTTTCTAACGAAAGATCGTTATGTAGAAACATTTCTTTATCTTTGAAAGATAACTATGTACGTTCGTGGAATAGGGTGTTACATTCAAGTAATAAGTGCCTATTCCATAGAAATTATATAAAAATTTCAAACGTGAAAAATTGTGATTAAATTATCTATCTATCAATCTATCTATCTATCTATATATATATTATATATATATATAAAATTCCGATGTATATATATATTTCCCTTAATTAAATTCCGATGTAGTAATCACAAACTCATGATTGAAGTAGGAAGAAGACTTGGTCTTGCCCGCGAGGAACGCTTTTGTAAAGATTGTAAACAAGATGTTGGAGACGAATTTCATTTCATTATGGAATGCCCAAAGTATGAAGAGTTACGAGTACGTTTTATTCCCAGAAAGTATACGAGTGTGAAATCTGTTTACAACCTGTGCAGACTATTCTCGGCTGGCAAGAATGTTCTGTTAAAGTTGAGTAATATATTTAAAATTCAGCAAAATGGTGTAAGTTTATGATGACCAGCCTGCTCTATGTTTTAGTGATTTATGCCATTACGCCTTTAATACATAAAACGCTTCCTGCATTTTGCTTAGTCATTTTGTGTCATGTTGAAGTGGATTACATTGTTTTTTTCTTTGTTTTATATGTCCTCCATACCCCCAAAGGGGTGACAGGATAATTAAATCTTGAAATCTTGTGAGTGGTAGTGTTCAAAACATCTGTGGCCGCAGGAATGATTTTCTACAAAGTGCCGCTTAATTAACTGTAACGGCGGTAAAATGCCTCATTTGGCACTAGATGACTATGCGAAACATTTCTGGTTATCAGGACTAGAATGACCCTGTGGAAACTAATCTTTCAAAAAAAAAAAAAAAAAAAAAAAAAAAACCTTAGGGAAATACCTAGTATCGGTGGAACGATGGGTTTCTCATTAGGGAATTTACAGGTAGAAATAGCTAGTCTTTGTGGATTTTTGTGTCGATGGGTTTGTCATTAGGGAGTTTAGAGGTAGAAATCGCTAGTATGTGTGGAACGGTGGGTTTGTCGTAAGGGAATTTAAAGGTAGAAATAGCTAATGTTTGTGCATTCTTGTGTGTATGGGTTCGTCATTAGGGAGTTTAGAGGTAGAAATAGTCTCTAGTCTTGTGTGGAACAGTGGGTTTGTCATTGTCATTTAGAGGTAAAAGTATAGACGGGTTTTGTCATTAGGGAAATAGCTAGAAATAGCTAATCTCTGTGGAACGGTGGATTTGTGATTGGGGGTTTTAGATCTGGTCTAGGGACGGTTTTAGTCGTTAGGAAAGAAGGACTAGTCTAGTGTGTGGCACGGTGGGTTTGTCATAAATTAATTTAGAGATAGGGAGTTTAGAGGTAGGGAAATAGCTAGTCACTGTGGCTATGGAACGGTGGTTCGTCATTAGGGAGTTTAGAGGTAGAAATAGCTAGTCTCTGTGGCACGGTAGATTTGTCATTAGGGAGTTTAGAGGTAGAAATAACTAGTCTCTGTGGAACGGTGGATTTGTCATTAGGGGGAATTTAGAGGTAGAAATAGCTGGTCTCTGTGGAACGGTGGGGTTTGTCATTAGGGAATTTAGAGGTAGAAATAGCTAGTCTCTGTGGCACGGTGGTGGGACCACAAGAAAACTCAGTGGTTCAATGACGATGTCCCCGGCTGTGGTTCGAGTCTTGCGGGGGGTTCCCCCCCCCCCCCCCCCCCCCCCCCCCCCCCCCCCTCTCCTCATGTCCTCATGTCCTCCCCGCACCGTTACTGGTGGTCTGAATGTGAAGTCTCTTGGATGAGTCGGCGTTATTTTTGAGGTCACATATCCTGGGATGCGTGGGACAAGCAGTAGTAGTATATATATATATATATATATATAGCGACGAGGAGAAGGCCTGAGATTTGTTGCACCTGGCTAACATCCCATTGTAAAGATAAATGTAACCGAATACAAAAACAAACAGAGAGAGAGAGAGAGAGAGAAGGTGAAGAGAGGAAAAAAGAAGAAAAGAAGAAGAGAGAAAGAAGAGAGAGAGAGAGAAAAAAACATTGCCTGTGCGCTACGAAGACACACTCGGCCCCAAAGCGCACAGCTCTCAGACACGCTCAGACGGGGACACCTGCTTCAGTGTTTGTCAACGCTGTAGGCCTGCACCCTGCGATTCGTCCCATTGAATGTTATGTCCTCCTGACACGCGGGTAGATTTGCTAATTTGATCCGTCATTGCCACGCAGCAGACGTTGTTATATGTCCCACCCAATTGTCGTTGTTCGTACAGTTCTCTGAACGTTCTAAAACATGGCCAGTGTTCTGCATGTTTGTCTTACAATATTCTGAAAGTTCCACTTTTATCCTGGCCGGTGATTAGCTGGCAGTGGAATAATGGATTGATTGGCAAAGTGAAAAAAGCCGGCAGTCGGTTTGCAGACCCACAGAGGTTTGTGGCCTGTTTCGCCGGTAGCAGGCACACACATACGTTTGCTGCCCTGTCTGTGTATTTACATTTGAACTATATACTAGCGTGCGTGCGTGTGTGTGTGTGTGTTTGCGCGCGAGCGATGTTTTGTGTGTGTTGTGTGTGCGTGCGTGCGTGCGTGTGTGTGTGTGTGTGTGTGTGTGTGTGTGTGTGTGTGTGTGTGTGTGTGTGTGTGTGTTTGCGCGCACGCGCCCTGTTAGGGTAGTGGACTAAGCATGAATGCTTTTTTACATCCAGCCCTCTGGGGCAAAAAAAAAAATCGATATATAGTAAAAAGCAAATAAAACAAACACACATGAAAAAATGGAACAATTGCTTGCATGAGAACCTTTGACAAAAAAAGAAGAAAAAAAAGAAACCAATAAACACACACACCACCACTACCAGAACAAGAACAACAAGAAGAAAACACAATAATCAGGGCAAGGGGGGGGGGGGGGGGGGGGGGGAGAGAGAGAGAGAGAGAGAGAGAGAGAGAGAGAGAGAGAGAGAGAGAGAGAGAGACCGACGGACGACCGACCGACCGACCGACTGGCAATAGATAGTCAGAGATAAAGGAAGAGAAGGACAATGAAGCAGACATGGAGAAACACCCACAAAAAGCTTTGAAAAAAAAAAAACACATGAATGGTATGGGATGATCAGTGCAATTTGCGTAGAATTGAGTCAACTTCGAACATCACATAGTTGTTGAATTAAATCTGAATTGAGAGTTTTCAATACATTTTAGGGTATAGTGCAGTCAAATCTGAGACATTCATAAGATATTTTTAAAAAATTAGACTTGAATTTTTTAAAGTTTGATTGATTTTTTAGTTCTTGAGGAATATGGTTCCATAGCCAACCTCCAGAATACGCCAAACTAGACTTGTATAGATTAATCATTGCAAACGGGAGGTTTATTTTATGTGAATGTCGATAGTCGTTAAAAGTGAACATATTTGTCAGAGAAAGTGGAGCATTTCCATGGAGTACCTTATGCATAAAGAGCCCTTTATTGTATAGAAGTTTGGCTTTGAATGGGAGAATACCTGATTGCTTATAGTCTGAGTCTACCAGCGAGGATGGTCGACCTAACGTTACTTTGACAGCTCTTTTGTGAAGGCTAATTAGTGGTTTGAGTGAATTATTGCTCGCTGAGTCCCAAAGCGTTGAGGCATAGTCAATAAAAGGCTGAATGTAAGAGTGAAAGAATAGTTTTCTTGCATGCAAATTTAAGAAGTTCTTAATCCTTTTTAGAAGATGTAGTTTTCTTGCAACGTTTCTAGATAAAGACTCTAAGTGTTTTGACCAAGTAAGATTATTATCTATTGTTATTCCCAAGACTTTGTGACTGGGTTACTTCTTCGACGTTTTCGTTAGAAATGCAAAGTACTGGCAGATTCTGGCTTAGAGTTTGACGTTTCTGTCTAGTAGTTATCATCATGAATTTAGTTTTATGAGGATGGAGAGCCATGTGATTAAATCGTGTCCATTTAACCAAGAGATTGATGTTTTCTTGCATGCCACTGCAAACCTGTTTGGCATCAGAATTACTTGTGTCTAAGGTTGTGTCATCAGCGAACATTTCACTTTTTATTTTCAAGTACAATGGCAGATCATTGATGTAAAATGAAAACAATAGAGGACCTAATACCGACCCTTGTGGGACACCAAATTTGTTGGGAAGAAAATCAGATTGGTATGTGTTTACGGACACAATTTGTTGTCTGTTGGAGAGAAAAGATGAAATCAGTTTCAGGGGTTTTGTATGATAGCTTATACAAAGTTAGTTTTCTGAGTAAAAGTTCATGATTTATAACGTCGAAAGCTTTTGCGAAATCTACAAAGAGAATTCCTGAAAATTGCTTGTTGTTCATGTTTAAAGAGCCATCTATTAATTTAGTTAGCACTGTGTGGCACGAATGGTTTTCTCTGAACCCTGATTGATTTGGGGTGAATTAAATCATATTTTTTCTGCATGGGAATGGGAGACATTTATTGATGTGGAGTTCTAATGGTTTAGAAAGAACTGATAGAATCGAAATAGGTCTATAATTTGATGGATCAGTAGTGTTTCCTGATTTGTATATTGGTATAACTTTTGCTTTTTTTTAAGGTATATGGAAAGCATTGTTTATCTATACAGAGGTTGTAAATGTAAGTTAACGTTTCTGCGATAACGGGTGCAGAGAGCTTCAGAATTTTGCCATCTATACCGTCAATTCCACGAGTGGCTGTCTGCTTCAATCGCCTAAGGGACGCGAGAACAGAATGAACATCTAGAAGGCTGATATCTAAATCTGAATGGATGTTTTTTTCCCCTGCAGTATTTTTGTAATTCTTCTAGGTCATTATCGTTTGATTTATCATCATGAATTATTTGATCTGCTACTGTTGTAAAATAGTGATTTAGTTTACTGGTAGATATATATCATTCATTATGTTTGAAACAGAGGAAACATGTTTATTTGTTAATCCATGGATGGCTTTCCATACGGACTTGCTGTCTTTCTTTTCACTAATTAAGTTTAGAAAATATTTCTTTTTCTCTGCTCTAATGAGAGATGTTACTTTATTTCTTTGTTTTTTGTATTCTTCACGATGGCCATTTTTTAACAGGTACTCTCTTTGGTAAATAGCGTTCTGTATCTCTTTTGTTAGCCACGGAGGTTTTATCCGATGTTTGACTCTTTTGGTTTGGGAGAGAGAGACAGACAGACAGACAGACAGACAGAATAATGACGCAATCTCGTGGTGTGTACGTCAGTTCTACGAAATGTAATAGATATGATCGCGCGTGCTGCAGTGCGTGGGAATGCGAGAGAGAGAGAGAGAGAGAGAGAGAGAGAGAGAGAGAGAGAGAGAGAGAGAGAGAGAGAGGGAGAGAGAGAGAGAGAGAGAGAGAGAGAGAGATTAATGACGCGGTCTCGTGGCGTGTACGTCAGGTGTACGAAATGCACTAGATATGATCGCACGTGCTGCAGTGTGTGGGGGAGCGAGCGAGCGAGCGAGAGAGAGAGAGAGAGAGAGAGAGAGAGAGAGAGAGAGATGCACATGGCGATCTTGCGGTGGAATACACCTGTTGTGCAAAATGTATTATAGCTGTGACTGCAGTGTGCTACAATGCGTGGGAAAGCAAAGAGAGGCCGACGGTAAGATTAAACCAGGCAGTCACTTGCTGCTGGTCAATAATTGGGAGGACTTTGAAATAGAAAGAATTCAACTAAGAAAAAAAGGAAAAATAAAGAGTGCGAGCGGCAGGTCAATCAAACCTTCAGCTGTCAATTATAATATATAAAAACGCGAGACTCTGCTGCTTTTCCTCCCGCGCCCTCCCCCTCCCCTCCCCCCTCCCCCCCTCCTTTCTAGCCTCCTCCTCCCGCCCCCTTCCACTTCTCACCTCCACCCCCTTTCCCTCTCACCTCACCTCACCCTTCTTCTTTCTACCGTCTCCCCCCCCCCCCCCCCCCCCCCCCTTAAAACGTGACCTAGGCGTTTTCACTTTTTCTTCAGTTATAGCTTGTTGCTGCGTTGGGGTTTTTTGTTTGTTTTGTTTTTGTTTTGGTTTTTTTTTTTTTTTGCTTTTGTTTTTGTTGTGAGCAAGAGAACGCCAGTGCGTGGACTGTGACACGGCTATTGACAGTAAGGGATAAGTAAGTACGCATGGCCGCACACACCGCCGGCAGTTAGTCACCAGCTGTGGTGGAGTCGATCAAGATCACCAGGTTGTTGGCCTTTTTATGTATGTATGCACGATAAGGCATTCAGTTACGTTCTGGACATTTCTTTAGTTGAATCAGTCAGAGCGTGAAAGAATCGCGTATATATATTATATATATATATATATATATACTTTTTTTTTTTAGCGTGTGGTGACAGTGCTTGGCTGATGTAAGAAACTGCGGAGTTAGTTGAAGAATTGTGCAGGTGTCTTTAGATGGCCCTATTACATTCAGTCATCCAGCAGTTGGTCCAGATTGGTCTGAGGCTCAGCTTTCACGCTGTGCTGTTCAAAGTTCGAAAGTTTTCTCGTGGTTTTTGAAAGGATGAATTCAGTATTCATTGTGGATGGGGTGTTAGAGTGACATCCATTCTTTCGCAAAGATGTTTTACTTATTTTTTCTGGACAGTCCTATGGAAGTCTTGGATCTGATTTGTCTTCTGATATTCATGGCAGGAAGAAGAGTTGGTCATCATCATCATCCTCATCGTTACCCCTCCTGGGCTATAGGCCGCCAACCAAGGACCTCCAGGCATCTCTGTCCTGGGCTCTTTTCTCCAGCTGGTTCCAAATCCTGTTCCTGATGTAGCTTCCACCACATGGCGTCATACATCTTCTTGTCGAAAACCCATCCCTTCCCAGGGCTGAGGTGTCGATCTGATTCTTGGCTGGCGTTTTTGTAGCTGTGGTTTGTTTTTACGGGGTGGGGGTAGCTGGCCCCACGCCCAACCCTCCTCCTTTATCGGGCTTGGGAACGGCATGATTCCCCAAAAGGGCCTCCTGGCAGAGTAAAGAGAGTTAGTGCAGATTGAAATCTTTCGTTCATTTTTTCATTTGGTATAGGCAAATCTTAAGTGTGATTCCATTAAACGTCATTTTTTAGGGTTTTTTTTGTTGTGTTTTTTTTTGTCTGTTTCCTGTTGATTTATTTGTCTGTCATTTAAAAAAAACACGTGAGGGTCTGCTGCTTTTCCTCCCCGCCCCTTCCTCCTCCCTCCCACATCTCACCTCTGGTCCCCTTTCCCCTCACCTCACCTCCCCTTTCTCCTTCCTACCATCCTCCTCCCACTTACAGCGTGACCCAGACATTTCCACTTTTTTTCTTCAGTCAGAGCTTGTTGTTGTGTTTTTTTTTTTTTTTCTGTCGCGAGCTAGTGAGCACCAGTGCGTGGACTGTGACACGGCTACTTGACAGTAAGGAATAAGTAAGTGCACATGGCCGCGCACACACCGCCGGCAATTAGCCACCAGCTGTTGTGGACTCGATCAAGATCATCAGGTTGTTGGCCTTTTTATGTATGTATGCATGATGAGGCATTCAGTTATATGTTTCGGACATTTCATTAGTTGAATCAATCAGAGCGTGAAAGAATCGTGCATTATATTTTTCTTTAGCGTGTGGTGTCAGTGTTTGGCTGATGCGGAGTTAGTTGAAGAATTGGGCAGTGTCTTTAGACAGTCATTTTACAGTCAGTCATCCCACGGTTGGGTCAGATTGGTTTGAGAGTCTTTGCTTTTTTATGCTGTGCTGTTCGACTGAAAGTGGTTCTCATCGTTTGTGAAGGAATGAATTCAAAATTCGTCGTGGAGGGGATGTTTGAATGACTGTCCATTCTTCGCAAAGGATATTTTGTTTGTTTGTTTTTTTTCTGTACAGTCCCATGGGAAGTCACGGATCTGTTTTGTCTCTGGACATTCATGATGGGAAGAAAATTTTTAGTCAAAATATTGCTACTTTACCATTGTGCCCAAGGCACATTGTTAGATTAATTCATAAATTAAGGCTGGATACTTGGAACACGATATATTGTCATGCTATTACTTGTGCCTGCTGAGAAAACATTTCTGTATGTCATCTTTTGTTTGAATGCTCAGTGTTGACCTCTCTGTGTCAGGAGACAGGTATTGAGATGAATAACTTTGATAAGGTCAATACTGTCTTATATGGTTCATGTGTTGTTGAAATTGCCATGGTTATTTCGCAGTCACAGGTTGCAAATTTTTTGTAAAGATCACAACTTCGTGTACCATTAGGGTATTTCATATGCACATATGAGATGTGGCTTTGCAAGTACTAGATAAGTTGAGTGTGAAGGTTATTCTTTTTTTTTTTAAACAAGTTTTTTTAATATCATCTGGCGATGAAAAGACATCAAATAAACCACTGAACTGAACTGAACTGAACTGAAGAAGAGTTGGTGTGTTTAAATTGTTCCATCCTTTTTTTTTTTTCCCCTCCGGTATACTGTTGAGTATGTGTTCATTGAACAGCACCTTTTTTATGACTGTCAGTCTTCTCACAAAAGAGCTATGCCAGTCTGGAATAAATGTTCATATGCGTCTGCTCATTTCTCCAGTTGTTGTTGTTGTTGTTGTTGTGTAGGTGAGTCAGATGCAGGGTATGTGGGCGAGCTTGGGGCATCCTTTTTTATTTAGGGGGGAAGGTTCTCCTTGTTTGTTCTTTGTGTGCTGTTGTGTTGTCATTTAAGCTAGGCGATTCGGTGTCGTAAGCAGCGTTCGTTTGGAGCCATGGGTGTGTATTTATATTTCATCATGAGAGCTGATTTATTTTAGTTTTGTGATTTTGCTCATCAGTTCTTTTTTTTTTATCTTTCGTCTGTTTTCCTGGTGACTGTATTATCTATTTTATTGACTGGTTATCTAATTACCGTCTTCTTTCTAATATGATGATTTTTTTTTTCACGGCACTGTCGGTATTGTTGGGTTTCTACAGCACTAGCTCTTTAGTGTGACTGGCTGTGCACTTGTATTTTGCTAAACTGTTGTCTTTCACTGTTCTTCTTCTTCTTTCTTCTTCTTCCTTCTTTCTCTTTCTTTCTTCTTTCTTCTTTCTTTCTTTCTTCTCTTTCTTCTTCTTTCTCGTCTTCTTCTTCTTTCTTATTCCCTTCTCCTTCTTCTTTCTCTTTCTTCTTCTTTCTTCTTTTTCCTTCTTTCTCCCTCTCCTCTTTCTCCTTCTTTCCTCTCTTCCTTCTTCCTTCTTTTCTTCTTCTTCTTCTTCTTCTCTTTCTTCTTCTTCTTTCTTCTTCTCTCTTTCTTTCTTCTGCCTTTTCCTTTTCTTTCTCTTCTCTTCTCCCTTCTTCTCTCTTCTCTCTCTCTCTTGTCCTTATAAATCTAGGCGATTCTAAGTCCTGCTCACTCCGTTTCGTTGGACGTCTGTCTCTCTCTCTCTCTCTCTCCTCTCTCTCTCTCTCTCTCTCTCTCTCCTCAAATACTCCCTTTGCCTCCCTCCTCTCCCTCCCTCTCTCCCCGGCTTTCCTCGAGAACTCCGTCCTGTCTCACTCTCCTCACTTCCCTCCTTCCCCTCTCTTCTCTAATTTTCTCCCTCCACCCCCCACACTAACTGTCTTTATCTGTCTGTCTGTCTGTCTGCTGACCTCTGCCTTCCTGCCCCTGCCTCCCCCCTCCCTCTATCTCTCCGCCTCTCTCTCGTGTCCCCTCCCTCCTCGTTCCCCTCCCTCCCTCCCACCGTCCCTCTCTCGTTTCCCCCTCACCCGGTCACTTTTTCCCTCACTTCACTTTTTCACTCACTTCTTTTCACTCACACTCCGTGTCCCTTTCTCTCTTCTTCTTCTCTCATTCGAGAGAGAGAGAGAGAGAGAGAGGTGTGTGTGTGTGTGTGTGTGTGTGTGTGTGTGTTGGCGTGTTGTGGTGTGTATATGTGTGGATGGGTGGTGGAGAGAGTACGAGTGTATGCGTATGTATGGTATGTACATGCACTATAAGATGCACAGTTGTTTGCGCGTGCGAGTTTGCGTTCATGTGTGGATGTGTTCAAACGCAAAATGTGCGCGCGCGCGCACACACACACACGCACACACACACACACACACACACACACACACACACACACACACACACACACACACACCACACACACATATATATATATATATGTGTGTGTGTGTGTGTGTGTGTGGGTGGGTGGGTGGGTGGGTGGGTGTGCGCGAGAGATAGAGACCTTGTGTATGTGTGTGTGGGGGTGTGTGCGTGTGTGTGTGTGTGTGTGTGTGTGTGTGCGCGCGCGTGCGTGCGTGTGTGTGTGTGTGTGTGTGTGTGTGTGTGTGTGTGTGTGTGTGTGTGTGTGTGTGTGTACACACTCGTACACGAATGCAGCCACTGTGCCATCCTTCTCGTCACTGTAGTTCGCATATTTCAATAATAGGGAACCAGTAAAAAAATAAAATAAAATAAAATAATAAAAGACCAGCCACACAGGATGTCAGCATTTTATGCCTTCAGGACAGCTGGAGATAGGATCTCTTAATTTTTCAATGTCGTTTCACCAGTGAAAGGGTATGATAATTCAAGGTCCGGGGTTCACAGTTCAAACCCTCCGTTTGTGGCCTGAAATCAGAAATGCAGAGCAGCTGCTGTAACGACACATAACAAAGGTTGGAATAATTATACTGATTTGATATCAAATTTTATATCCGTTAAAAATATTGTAGGTTGCTATTGTTTGTTACTCAGTTGTAAATAAGGATACGCTTTATCAGCCAGTGTGTGTGTGTGTGTGTGTGTGTGTGTGTGTGTGTGTGTGTGTGTGTGTGTGTGTGTGTGTGTGTGTGTGTGTGTGTGTGTGAGTATGCGCGCGCGCGCGCGCGTGTGTATGTGTGTGTGTGTGTGTGTACTCCGAAGAGTCAGTACAACTACGAGTTAATCTGACAATAAACAGGTTTCCGTCTGTACTCTGAATAAAAGTCAAGTGTTGAAAACAACAAAGAACAAGGGAAAAGTTTTCCTCCTTTTTTTTTTTTTTTTTTTTTTTCCTTTAGATTTAACACCTTTCTCCACGAAAGGTCAACTGACAAAGAGAGTCCCATATCATTCATGAACAAAGAAGTGAATAAACCTCACTTTTAAAAAAACACATAGCCAAAAAGATTTCATGTGCTAGACAAGTCTGGAAAGATGGTCCGAGGGATGGTGGTGGAAATGGTATAGAATTGGTTTACAAGGATGAGGGGGGGGGGGGTGGGGGGGGGGGGGGGGAGAAAGGGAGAAGTTGGGGCAGACGAGTGGGGAGAGGGAGAGGGGGAGAGAGGGAAATATGCAAATATGATTAACGCTACTATGTATTGATCAAAGTGAAACATGTTTTAGGCTGCACAAGGCTGGTGGGGGGGGGGGGGGGGGGGGGGGGGGGGGGGGATGTATATTTTGTCGGGCCTTTCCCCCTTTTTTTTTTCAATATTGCAAACATGCATAACAATGTAAAACAGTAAGTGATGAGATAATGATTCTGATGCATGGCTTTTAGATCTGATACTGCTAAAAAAAAACAAACCTTTCTGTTGAACAGAAGAACAATCAGAGATCAGATAATGGGAGATAGCGTTGGACGATTCATTGACACCTGTGCGACTAAATGCCAGGGAACAGGGACACAGTTCACAGGACCCCTCTAATGGAACCAGCGACACGTGCAGCCCACAAGGCCCGTGTGACAGCTGCCGGCTTCATTATGAACGAAACGATTATAGTATCCCTCTGCCCTCAATCTGGGGTGGAATTTCCTCATTTTTTTTTAAAAGTCGAATTTCTTGCCCCAGAAATCCGGAATTTCCCACTTTTCCTATTTTAAATTTAGAAGAAAAAAAACGGGGAAAAAAAAAAGAAAGTAGTGGGGCTAGGGTGGTGTGGTTACTTTTGGAAAGGACTGGTGACGTACTGTTTAATTAAAACCAAAATGGTGTTCAGTGTGTGTCAGCAAACACATACAGAGGAACATCTGTCTTGTTTTTAAGCTTCCCCATTCTTCAGCTGAAGCCGTAGGGAGGTAACACTGCATTTGGTTCAATGCTATACTGTCCCCTTCTTTCTCCGATTCTTCAGTTTTGACTGGACAAAGTTGTCATGTGCGCAGTAACCAGCACGCTGGCATACCTAGCGATAGAGAATAATGTGTGTGTGTGTGTGTGTGTGAAAGAAACTCAGTTCGAAAGATTTACTACTGTTTCATTTAGCACTTCTTGATTCAGTTAACAGGATGCAGTTGAAAATGATGGAAGGAGCCTAAAGTGTATTTGAAGCAGTGAATTCGTTCGTGATGTCAGTACAGCTGTGAGTTAATCGGACAATACGTTGGTTTCAGTCGGTCAGTAATCGTTCTATCGAACGCATGCACGTGACAATTCCAGGCCACGCATTCTGGTTGTTCGGTTAAGCATACATTACCTTAGTCTTTGGAGTGATGGAAGAATCACCACGTGCGCTAGGTGTTTTATCCCTGTCACAAAGAGGAAAGAAGAAGGCTGGCGAGCGTGGGATGCAATACGTCATAAACCACTGATAAATATGTATGGAGATGGGCAGACAAGGGAGTGAAGTCTGTGGGAGAAATACCACACGGCCCAGTGAATAGCAGAGATGACAAGGCGTTCAGTGAAGAACGTCCACAGTTGTTGCATTCACAGGCTCCTGAGGAGTCGTCATTGCGTGGTCACACGTCTACGCATCAGTTCCTTGAATAATACCGTTAACGGCACAGGCGTTCCCCAAGCGTGTGGAAAGGTCATGGTATTTTTCTGTTCAGAGGTCGTAAACGTTAACATTTTTTTTTTTCGTTATGCGGTTACAACTATCGCTCACACTTTTGAACATTCCGTTGTATGGTTCATAGATGTTGTAGGTTTTAAGGATGTTCCATCGCATTAATTACAAATATCAAGGTTTTGGGTGTCTCATGATAACGAACGTAGGTTTTAGGATGTCCCATTGCATAATTACAAATACCGTAGGTTTGGGGGTGCCTCATAATAACAAATGAAGGTTTTAGGATGTTCCCATTGCATAATTACATATACGATTACACATATCGTAGGTTATCGTAAGGGGTTGCTTCATAATAAACAAATGAAGGTTTTAGGATGTCCCCATTGCATGATTACAAATATCGTAGTTTTGGGGGGCCTCATAATAACAAATGGTAGGATGCCTCATAATAACAAATGAAGGTTTTAGGATGTCCCATTGCATGATACAAATATCGTAAGTTTGGGGGTGCCTCGTAATAACAAATGAAGGTTTTAGGATGTCCCATTGCATGATTACAAATATCGTAGGTTTGGGGGTGCCTCATAATAACAAATGAAGGTTTTAGGGTGTCCCAATGTATAAACACAAATGTAGGTCTGAGGTTGTGACATTCCCACAATCACAGATGTTGTTGAGTGTGACAGTCCTGTAATTACAAATGTCGATTTGGGGGGTGGCGGAATTACAAACGTTGAAGGTTTGGGGAGTGTCCCATTGTATAATAGCTGATGTTGAAGCTATGGGGGGTTCCCCATTGTATAGGTAGAGGAATTTGGTTGGATTTTGGATTTCCTAGTGCTTATTAATTGATTCCAAATGCTGTCGATTTTTTTGGTTGTCCCGATTATGTGATCACGAATATAATAGGTTTAGGGATATCCCCTTGCGGAGTTACAGATGTTGTAGGTTTTTTATATATGTGACTGCATGCCTTTCTTTTTCTTTTCTTTTCTCTCTCTTTCTTTTCTTCTTTCTTTCTCTCTTTTCTTCTCTCTCTTTCTCTTTTCTCTCTTTCTTTTTTGAAGACCTAAGCATTTTACAGCAGACTCCAAAAAAAACCTTGTTCAGAGATGTCCCATCTGATGTGATCTTTGAATTTCAGGAGAGAGATCAACATTTTTCATCAGATCTAGGATTCAAAGAAGAAGATTTTTTTCATAAAAATTTCCGGTGTGCTTTTCGAAGGTGCATTTTAAAGGGTTGTGTGAATGACGGTGTTTTTTTTTTTTTTTTTTTTTTTTTTTGTTTTTTTGACTTATGTTTTTTTTTTTTTTCCTTTGAAGACTTGAGTTGACTTCGACGTGATGACAGCCCTTTGCGGTCGGCTGGGCTATAAGCAACATTACCTTACCTGGGTTTGCTTTTCCCCATGACAGAACTACCCCAGAACCACATGACCTCCACAGAATGCCACCAGGGGTGTCTTTTAGTAATAAACAGTCTGGGAAGTCATGGGCTACAAACTCTCTTCCTGTTCTACAACTAGCGTGTGTGTTTCTGCCTTTACCACAGCCTTTCTGTCTGCCTTGGACTTGTCCTTTCTGATCTGTGTGTCTGGTGTTTCTGTCTCCCCCCCCCCCCCCCCCCCCCCCCCCCCCCCCCCCCCGCCTTTCTCTCCGCCTCTGCATTGTCCTGGTCTATGTATCTGTATGTTTGTTTTGAAAAAAAAAAAAGGTGGGAAAAACCCAGCTCTCTTCACGTGTGGATTGTTGCTGTACCGTTGTACTCTAGCAACCAGACGCCGATCACAGGCGCTTTAATTAACGGTGTTTCTCTGGGTGGCCCTCAGCCTAGAGGCACAGAAATAAAAATCAATACATCCCATGAGCTACAAAAAAAAATTTTCTCATGAATTTTTTGCATAAACGCAATCTCTCAGCCGATTTGATGTATGAAGATCAAAGAGAAAAGAAATAAAAGTGTGTGTCATTTGAACTGTACACTTCCAATGGTGCGGGCCATCATGAGGGTACATACAGCAAAAAGAGGTAATCTCAGGAGGTAGCACTTTTTTTTTTTTTTTTGCCGTCCCATCTTCTGTTCTACCTCTGTGGCATTGCACCCACACCGCTCATTCCGAGCCCCCCTGTTCACAGCCACAGCCCGGCCCGGCCTACCGCAGCCCCGGCACCGGCAAATCCACAGGGAGCAGTCAGTGTCGAGTCGTCAAGAGGCGACCCACCAGAGGAGACACTGCACTGCCGCCGAGTCACCTCGGTGGTGTTCAGCGGTGCTTTCTCTGATCCAGTATGTGCAGGACACCACCTACTAGGCCCCACCCGTACTGATGACAATCAGAGGGCAGCACATTTGAGTTCGGGTTGTGGCAAATGATCATCAGTGGAGGTTCAGGTTCTTGAGCACCTTTTGATGAGTATGGTTCTTGTACGACCTGTACCATTGGATGAGGGATAAGCATTGAAAAAAAACACATTGTAAGGCCTATGTAAACTGTAAGCTAAGGTAAGGTAATGTTGCTTTTAGCCCAGCTGACTACAAAGGGCCACATCAGGGCTGTCACCGCGTTGAAGTCAACTCAACAAGTCACACACACACACACACACACACACACGCGCGCGCGCGCACGCACGCACGCACGCGCGCACACACACACACACCACACACACACACACACACACACACACACACACACACACACACATCACACACGCACGCACACATCACACATCCCTTTAATTTTTAACACCTTCTGAAAAACACACACGGAAACTTTGTTAAAAATCATTTTTCTGTAAAAAAAAATCTCAGATCCGATGAAAAATGCTGATCTCTTTCAGAAATTCAGAGATCATGTCAGGTGGGACATCTCTGAACAGGGTTTTCATGGAGTCGGCTGTAAAAGTGTTTATTTATATCTCACATCATGCGAGTCCCACCACTCTAAAAGAGGTCATCTTTAAAAGAGTTAGCACATTTTGCATACCGAGTCATGGCGACCTGTATCATCAGTGGAGGTCCAGGCTCTTGAGGACGCTTCGATGAGTAGGGTTCTTGTGTGACCTGTGTTAATGGGATGAGGGAAGAACAGTGTAAAAACACACTCCAAAGCCTGTGTGGGTTCTGGGCACCCCACCCCTGTCATTGGGTGTGTGGACTTCAAATGAAGTGACGTACAGTAAAAGGTTAACTGGCACTTGCTGCTTGCTCAGTCTACAATTTTATTGTTATTTTATTTATTTATTTTTATGTTTTTTTTTTTTGGGGGGGGGGGGGGGGGGGGGGGGGGGGGGGTCGTTAAGTAACCTGGAGGTAATGTATTCAGTAGAGTGACTGGTATTATCAACTTCGCCAATTTTGAACACCACCACCAATTTTTAACAGTCTGAAGTTTTGTGTCGCGGTTGTTAATGCCGTAATGGTTCAATTTTCCAGACTCCCCACCCCCCACCCCCACCCCCCCACCCACAGCCCCTCCCCCACACTTTTTCTCGTAA
>JADBJO010001877.1:352334-359834 GCA_016801955.1 Conus betulinus
ATATTTTTGCTCTTTCACAAGACTTCTTACTTCAGTTTGATTTTTGGTACAATATTTGATTGAAATTGGAGTTACTTTTTTTTCTTTTTTTTTAAAGAAAAGGGGGACTGACAAATACGCTTGGAAGGTGAGCGTATGAAAATAAAAAAGATATACATCATTTTACAAGGGATTGTAGACAAAGGAACATGTGAAAGAGTTGTTGCCTCCCTTTGAATGTGTAGCGAGCAATTCTCTGAATAGTCTTGGCTGAAGCCTAACAAGACCCTTGGCGTCTCATACAAAGACCACATTACCAACATGGAGGTCAGACCAGAGTAAGGCAAGCCATTGGACCATACGAAGACCTGTTGTCCTCAGTGAAAAGGAAGGAAAATGAGATGGTATGGTCATGTTCAAGATCAACAGGACTTGCCAAAACCATTCTACAGGGAACAGTGCGAGGAGGCAGAAGGAAAGGAAGACAGACAGAGAGAGAGAGAGATGGGAGGACAACATCAGTGCACGGACTGGCCTCACACTCAGCAAACTGCCTGAGAGCTGTCTGAGAACCGGGAGGAGTGGAGGAAGCTGGTCGTGAAGTCTTCTGTGGCGCCCCCCGACGGTCTTCGAGACTCCGGGATAGGTGATAGGGTGATGAAGAATAAGAAACGAAACTTGAAGGGGATGCCCTGTGTTCTGTCGTTTTCTAGCAGTTTGTAGTAACGTAAACCACCACGACATGGCCCTTTGCGGTCGGCTGGGCTGTAAGCAACATTGCCACACGGTGAACTGTTTTGTGGCAACACAACATCAGTCGGTCAGTGTATGAATTTGTCGTTGTTTGTGCAAGACTACACATACCTTAACGCTGCATACTCTGGCAGACCCACACGTCATGAAAGATGTCGGCGTTGTTGCAGTCAGCTGCAGTGGCTGTCGGGGGAGTGGATGGAGAAGACGGCAGCGAGAGGCGGCCCCTCTCGCTTCAGCCACGGCACGGACCTGCTGCGCGCCTCGCTCCGGGTCAAGCACCCCAACGGTGAGTGATACAGCCTGGCACATGATTTCATCTGGTGCCAAGTGTCTGTGTGTTTCTTGTGGAAAAAAATTTTTTAAATAACAAAAAGAAAGGAAAAGTGTGCTAGCCAATTCTGCTTCCAATTATTGTTCTACTCCGAATGCTGAGCTCAGGCTTGTCACAGTACGTTTTCCATCAAGCCCAACAGGGCTGCAGCATGTGGATCAGAGGGAGAGAGAGACAGTCAACCTCGTCAGTCTTCAGGAAGGGAGGCACACCTTTGCTCTGAGGCGTGTTCCCTGCAGGAACAGTCGTGTTCCTCCTGGCTTGGTAGCTGTGTGACTATAGGGCCACTTTGGACAAGCTTCTTTTTGGAGGTCCCACAGGGGCTGTCTTCAGGTGCCAGTCAGCCACACTATAGGAAGTCTTTCAGGGGCTGCCTTCAGGTGTCAATCAGCCACACTAAAGGAAGTCCTACAGGTGTCTTCAGGTGTCAATCAGCCACACTATAGTAAGTCACACTACAGCTGTCTTCAGGTGTCAGTCAGCCACACTATAGGAAGTCCTACAGCTGTCTTCAGATGTCAATCAGCCACACTATAGGAAGTCACACTGTAGGAAGTCACACTATAGGAAGTCACACTAAAGGAAGTCCTACAGCTGTCTTCAGGTGTTAATCAGCCACACTATGGGAAGTCACACTGTAGGAAGACACACTATAGGAAGTCACACTATAGGAAGTCACACTATAGGAAGTCCTACAGCTGTCTTCAGGTGTCAGTCAGCCACACTATAGGAAGTCACTGTAGGAAGTCACACTATAGGAAGTCCTACAGTGTCTTCAGGTGTTAAGTCACACTATAGGAAGTCACACTATAGGAAGTCCTACAGCTGTCTTCAGGTATTAATCAGTCACACTATAGGAAGTCACACTATAGGAAGTCCTACAGCTGTCTTCAGGAATCAGCCACACTATAGGAACGTCACACTATAGGAAGTCTCACTATAGGAAGTCACTACAGCTGTCTTCAGGTGTCAATCAGCCACACTATAGGAAGTCCACAGCTGTCTTCAGCTGTCAGTCAGCCACACTATAGGAAGTCCTACAGCTGTCTTCAGGTGTCAATCAGCAGTCACACACATAGGAAGTCCAACAGGTGTCTTCAGGTGTCAGTCAGCCACACTATAGGAAGTCACACTGTAGGAAGTCACACCATAGGAAGTCACACTATAGGAAGTCCAGCAGGTGTCTTCAGGGTGTCATCACCAGCCGCACTATAGGAAGTCACACTGCAGAAGTCACACTATAGGAAGTCACACTAAAGGAAGTCCAACAGGTGTCTTCAGGTGTCAATCAGCCACACTGTAGGAAGTCACACCGTAGGAAGTCACGCTATAGGAAGTCACACTATAGGAAGTCCAACAGGTGTCTTCAGGTGTTCAGTCAGTCACACTATAGGAAATCACACTGTAGGAAGTCACACTATAGGAAGTCACACTATAGGAAGTCCTACAGCTGTCTTCAGGTGTCAGTCAGTCACACAATATAGGAAGTCCTACAGCTGTCTTCAGGTGTCAGTCAGTCACACTATAGGAAGTCACACTGTAGGAAGTCACACTATAGGAAGTCACACTGTAGGAAGTCACACTATAGGAAGTCAGGTGTCACTATAGGAAGTCACACCATAGGAAGTCCTACAGGTGTCTTGAGGTGTCCATCAGTCAACACCATAGGAAATCACACCATAGGAAGTCCTACAGCTGTCTTCAGCTGTCAGTCACTCACACGCTAGTGTACTGTTCCCTACCATTGGTGACCCGCATTGTTTGTGAACCATGGCTGAGGGATATGATGAATGCCCAGAGGCGTGGATACACTGGGTCTTCCTCTCATGGTCTTCCTTCTTTGTCATATTCTCTTGTCTTCTTGTTATTACAGTCTTACGATTCGAAGCTTGCATCTCTTTGTGTGTTGTGTGTGTGTGTGTGTGTGTGTGTGTGTGTGTAGCACATGCACATACATCTGAGTACGTTTTGAAAATGATTATGCCCACTCATGTTTTATGTGTTCACTCCCATCTCGTTTGTATTTTGCCAGTTTTCTTAAAGTCTTCTGTTTAGTCATTAGTGTCCAATGTTTGTATGTGCAGTAAAGCTGCAAAACAAACTGCTGAGTAGTACGAATGTTTTTTGTTTTTTTTCCGTCAAAATCTTTCATCCAGAGGATTTGTACAAAGTTTGGAGCTATGAGTGACTTAACATGGAGAGTGTCTTGGGGGGGGCATGTGTGTCTGAGCTGATACACAGAACGTATCATGCAAACTGTGTGTGATGAGACAGAAATCTGTACAATCTGTGTGCCTTGTCTAGCAGCACCAACGCCAAAACATTGACACCTGAAACAATGTGACTGTTTGCAGGATAAGTTGTGATAAGAGGGTAAGACCTTTCTGTGTTTGGGCTCATCACTGTTGTTTTTTTGTTTTGTTGTTGTTTTGTTTTGTTGTTTTTGTGTTGTTGTTAAAACTCCTCACTGGAATGCAGAGTGGATGCACTTTTGGTTTTGTTTTTATTTTGTTTTTTTTTTATTAAATGTTTATATTTGTGTGCGCTTTTGCACCTCACTGAATGCTCTTTGGTCAGACCCAGTGTGAAGATGATTGTGTTTGTTTTGGATGTGTGTGTGTGTGTGTGTGTGGCGCGCGTTTGCGCGTGTGTGTGTGTGTGTGTGTGTGTGGTGTTTGTGTGTGTGTGTGTGTTGTGTTTTGCAAGATGTTTGTGTGTGTGTGTGTGTGTGTGTGTCCTTTTTGTGGTGTGTGTTGTGTGTGTGTGTGTGTGTGTCTTTTGTGCAAGATGTTTGTGCTGTGGTTGTGTGTGTGTGTGTGTTGTTTGCCTTTTCGCTTGCAGATGCTCCACCACCCTTGACGTTTTTCTCCTCTCCTCATCCCGCCACACCCACACCCCCCTTTCTTTCCACTTTCCTCCCCCACCCCCCCCCCCCCCCCCCCCACCCCCCCTCTGTTCCCACCCCCCTTTCTGTCATTTCCACCTCCCCCTCCCACAATCTCTGTTCCCACTCCACTCCTCATTCCACCTCCCACATCCACACAACCTCACGCAAGCAGTTCAGTGGTGATCCAACACTCCAAAGGACACCCACCAACCTGAAACCGCGCCCGCCGCTGACGACACTTAACTGCTTCATAGCGCAGCCAGTGTACGCGTGACAGTGAGCTATCCCTCTTCAGAGGCACGTCCCCAATCCAACCACAAACCCCCCTGGACCCCTGGCGACTCTGAAGGACTGTGGGCAGAGCCCTCATCGCAGGAAAATCTGTGGGGGGGGGTGGGGGGGAGGGGGCATCAACGCTGAGGTCGCGGAGAACAGCAGGGCATCAAAGTCCACAGGGTTGGAGAATCTTATCATCATGATCGAGGAGGAGGGGAGGTGGACGCTGCGGAGTTCCTTTCTGGCCTCAGACGGCGTGACAGGGCTGTTGTGGACTCCCGCACCTCTCTTTTCAACAGACCGCATCCCAGTCTCACGGCCAGGGCCGGGGAGAATGCGGACAGCCGCGGTGTGGTGGACAGCACTCTGAGAGATGACATCGAACGGGACCGCTCCAAACCATTTTCTTTCGCGGCCAGCCGCGGTCACTCGGCTGGGAAGTTCCCGGGTGAGATTTGTGCCTAGGGACCACGCCCAATTCCACTGAGGGCCTAGGGCAGCCAGCCACAGGCCGTGTGTCTTCAGCGGAGGGAGGAGGTCTGAACGTGACATCAGTGGGCATGTGTTTGAAGAGTCTAGTGTCCTCCTTGACATTGGCCGCCGCTATGGCCCTGCCCTTTTTTTTTCTGACAGGTGGGAGAGTGATTCGAGCATCTGCGCAAGATCCCAGCGAGCAGGTCAAGCTCAACGATGCAGTTTACAAGTCACGTGACTGCAGGGCGGAAGTTGAAGCCAAGTTTAAGGGTAGCTCTTAGCGAGTCCGACAAAAAAACAAAGACCGAGCACATTGCTAGGCAAAACATGACGCTGCGTTTCGACCTCTTAGGTCTTCTTCACGCAAGATAAACCACTAGTTCAGGACAATAGAAGCGAAGAAACTGAACAGTCGCTTATCTTATTCAGTGCAAGATGGGGGTTCAAACCGCCATCTTGCGCCGATTATGAGAAGAGGATGAAATAATGAGTGATTGCTCGAATGCCTATCTTGCACAGAATACGAGAAGATACATGATCGCTCGTTCTTCGTTGTCATTGTCCTGAATGCTGTTTATCTTGCCTGAAGAAGACCTAAGAGGTCGAACGCGTCGTGTTTTGTGTCTTTGTGATCTGTTTGTCCGTGTTTCGTGGCAGACTCGCCATCAACGAAAGCTGTTCAGTCTTCCAATCAGGTGCTCAGTGTTTTTGCGTGTGAACCAGCTAGCTAGGGCAGAGCCCAGAAAATCCCGCAATTAAATCGTCTCTGATGAGACTGAAACCCACGATCTCCCAAAACCACACAAGTCTTCTGACACTAACCACCGCGCCCATTGTGGCTGTTGTTGTTACGCTCGCTTCGTGCGTCATGCTTTAAAAAAAGTCTCTCGCAAGATGGTCAGTGTCGTTACGCTCGCTTCGTTGTCATACTTTAAAAAAAAAAGTCTCTCTGCAAGATGGTCAGTTGTTGTGTTGTACCACCTTTGCAGGATGGTCAGTTTGGTGTGTTTGTACTTGCTTCCATGTCATACTCGTCTCTTTGCAAGACGGTCAGTTTGGTGTGTCGCACTTGACGTCACACTTCGTCTCTCTCTGCGCAAGGTGTTCAGTTTGGTGTGCTTTTGTGCTTGGCTCTCTTGCGCTGAGCTGTTTCGTGCGAGCAAGCACGATTGATTGTTCAGAGGGTGTCATGTTGTTTTCGATACGGTCTCTTCGCTTATGAGTGCTCTTCCTTTCTTTTTGTTTTTGTTGATGTTGTTTTTGTTTTGGGTTACCTGACTTTGTTTTTAATGGGTTTTTTTTTCCTTACGCACCAGCGTGTGTGTGTGTGCGTGCGTGCGTGTGTGTGTGTGTGTGTGTGTGTGTGTGGTGTGTGTGTGTGTGTGTGTGTGTGTGTGTGTGTGTGTGTGTGTGTGTGCCTTACATGCGTGTTGTTTTTTTCTTGTGAGTCACAGTGCGTGCTCCCTTTCTCGTGTAAATCGTCACTTTGTGTATATAGACACGACAGTGGGATAACAAGCTGGCAATGCACATTTGTTTTTTCTTGTGAGTCAATGTGATGCTGCCTTACTCAAAGAAAATCGACCTGAATAGACCTGATGCTATGTGCTGGGATAACAAGCTGTGTGTGTGTGTGTGTGTGTGTGGTGTGTGCTCATGTGTGATGTTGTGTGTGTGTGTGCGCGCGCGCTGCGCGCGCGGATGCTATGTGATGTGTGCGTGTGTGTGTGTGTGTGCGTGTGTGTGCGTGTGTGTGTGTGTGTGTGTGTGTGTGTGTGTGTGTGTGTGTGTGTGTGTGTGTGTGTGTGTGTGTGTGTGTGTGTGTGTGCGTGCGCGCGCGCGCGCGTGCATACATACACCATGTAATGTGCAGGCATCTCCATGTTCGTAGGTTCACATGTTTGGTGTAGTAATTCTTGAAATTGGTATGTTACAGATCTTTTAAAGCATCAACACATATGGCCACGCATTGACACAGGTGTATACACACACATGCACACTTACACACACACACACACACACACACACACACACACACACACACACACACATACACACACACACACACACACCCACACACACACACACACACACACACACACGTACAGTCATACACGTGCACACACACACACACACACACCACACACACACACACACACACACACACACACACACTCACACACACACACACACACACACACACACACACACACACACCACACAACACACGTACACACACTTACATACATGCGTGCACAAACACACGTTTGCACGCGCGCACGCACACACACACACACACACACACACGACACGCACACACACACACACACACACACACACACACACACACACACACACACACACGCACACACACACACACACACACACACATGTACACGCACACACACGCACACATGCGTGCACAACACACGTTTGCACGCACACACGCACACACACACACACACACACACACACACACACACACACACACACACACACACACACACACACACACACACACACCTCCAACCCCAATCATCTGGCGCAATACCGCTCTTCAAACTGTTGTCAATGTGCTATACATCCCCCATGAAATAGTGACGCTTTCAGTCTGACACAGAACACATTCCCACCCACCGCCAAAAAGATACAGACAATGAGCGACTACCTAGGAACATGCAACCAACCAGTCACGTCACGATCATCGCCAACACGACAAACTGTTCCCACGCTTTTTAGTTTTTTAAACGCCTGACACCGCATGCGTGATGGCCAGTGTTGGTCTGTCTGCTAGTCT
>JADBJO010001878.1:0-60000 GCA_016801955.1 Conus betulinus
GGATTACATTGAGCCATACAACATTTATGTTATCTTGTTTGTGGTTTACATTCAAGCATGCAGCATTTCACAATCTCTTCATCCTGGTTTAATATAAAAGCATTATCAGTGGACTATAAATGGTTCAGTAAGCAGAGAGAGTGGTGTACCCTTCTTGTTCCATGTGATGTACTCGTCTCTCAGAATGGCCCTCAGAAATGAAGGTACTTTGTACTGCTGGCTGCACTAAACAGCGAGCTGTGGCCCACCATGGCTGCCGTGAGAGGGCCTGTCACTCCTGTCGACGTCAGGAACTCTGCTATGTTGGGTGTCAGTCGGAAGGGAAACTGGTCGGTTTGAGTCAAGATCACCTGACATATCAACATGAGGTCAGATTCGACATGTTCATCATCCCGTAAACTGGTGACCAAATAACTCCATGGGAACAAAAAGTTAAAGTGGGTGACCAAATAACTCCATGGGAACAAAAAGTAAACTGGTGACCAAATAACCCATGGGAACCAAGGGGGGGGGGAGAGACAATGAGAAACACAGAGAAGATGACTGATCATTTCAAAGTGACTGTATCTGTTAAATACAAATGGCCACACATACAAAATCTGTTTAAGGTCATCGAAGTCACTGCGCTCAGTTTCATCATTAATCAAGGCTTAACAGGGGAGTGCTGCCCTAAGCTTGGGACTAGTTAGATGTCTAATGATCACCCCCATTAGTAGTTTTTCTCCTTAACTGCATCTCACACAGGCTCTATTTCTGCAAACTTTCAGCCATTAACTTTACCTAACTATACGTTTACACAGGCTCTAATCTGCAAACCTTTCAGCCATTAACTTTACCCCTAACTAAACATTTACATGTTTATTATTCGCAAACTTCAGGAATTTCAGCTGATATCATCACAAATGTCTGGATACAGTTGCCGATTCCTTCCTAACTATCAGAAACGATGCCTTCTACTTTGACACATTCTGTTCTACAATCTTCCAGGGTTTTAGTTTTATAAAGATGTGTAGAACTGTATTCATAGCTGTATGGCTTGTATGTATGTTAGCTGCTGGTGCTTCGTCTCTAATAAGTGGCATATCTCTGCATATTCCACCTGCACACACCAAAGTATGGATGTAATACAAACAAAACCTCACATGGAAGTTTCATCCAGGTCGAAACTTGAAGTAGCGCGTGCTGAGGTATCCGCAGTCCTGGTGCAGGTAATGTGGGTCAGGGTTCATGCGTTCAGGTGCAGCACATACTCCGCAAACCCCATTTAGGGCCCAGCTGGATCATCAGCTGCAGAACAGCAACACAATCCTCATGAAACCACAAAAGGAAAAAGGCAATCTTACTGAGCACTATTTTTCCTTTAAAAAAAAAAAAAAAATGAGAAACGTATTCCTGGTCTGCAAAGACAAAATATTTTGGCACAAAATGTATTTCTTATTAGCTTTCACGTGCACGGCCAAGCTAGATCCTCAATACGGTCAGGATCCTGCTGAACATTCTGCTGGAAGCCAACTTACCCTATTTGCCACACTGCAGGAGCTCTCCCAAAATGGACACAGTACCAAGGGTGTGTTCATAACCGTTGGGTACTTCCTAGTTTTTGTTGTTGTTGTTTTACCATAGTGACCAAGAAACAAGACACATAGGCATTAAATCACTATCCGCAGTTGCCGGGTGCGGGGTCCTAAAAAAAAACGAGATGAAGACTGTCCCAGCTTTGAAAGACGTGTTTGGTAATAGTAAGTTTAAGTTTATGGGCTGTGTGGAATAACTTTGTGAGTTGACCTCAAACGCGGTGACATCCCCGATATGGCCCTTTTCGGTCGGCTGAGCTATAAAAAGCAACATTTACTTTACTTTTGCTTATGGCTGTGGCTATATTATGGATATTGTGGATCTGGGTAGTAGACACTCAATATGTGGTGTGCAGTGTGAATATGTGCATATCTGTATGCATGTGTGTTTGTACAGGGAAAAAAGTGAAAATGGACTTGCCCAAGTTAATGTCAGTCTTGAAACAAATGATGGTGAGGTAAAGATTATGTCTCGCCTACAGTCGTAGTGTACACTCGGGGGTAACAGTGTCGCCATCACCATGAAAAAACAATGCCAATAGGGAAAATAATCAGACGTACCTTTGTGTGATCAGACGGCTGCGAGACAAGCTGACAAAGGATGAACGGGCTGCACTGGCGCTGGAAGTAGTGGACCAAATGTGGAGGGGTGTGGAGGCATGACTGGCGTGTGGGCTGGGCATGGGGCAGAGCCTTGTGGCAGTGCCGTGTGGGGACTTTGGGGACCGCCAGAGACAAGTTCTCCCACCTGTCTAAAAATACAAGGTTCTGTGCTTCTTGTCATGTTTACCTTAATGTTTGCATTGATGATGTTTGATTTATCATGCAGACTCTTAAAAAAAGAAAAAAGGGTGATGGTTTATTGAGTATTGTTACAGCATTAAAATTATGGTCTTCTCTAAACAACATGTCATGTGTAGTACAGGTTGATTGATGACGTTGATTTTCATGCCGATTAGAAAACAAAATACTACTGATTCTGCTGCTGTTATGCTGCTGCTACTACTCTACTGCCACAACTACCAAGAGAAATGTAGACAAACGAGTCACAAGACAAAACACGACGCGTTTCGACCTCTTAGGTCTTCTTCAGGCAAGACACAAACAAATAGGACAATGACAATGAACGAGTTTGTCACTATCTTTGATCTCTTCAGCGCAAGGTAGGGGTTGAATGAAAACGAGGCCTCGTTCATTTCATTGTCCTATTTGTTTGCGTCTTGCCTGGAAAAGACCTAAGAGGTCGAAACGCGTTGTGTTTTAGACCCACAAGGTTCACTGCCTAATCCATTTATTTAAATGGTTGAGCTATAAGGGCTTTCACTGATCCACTTGAATGAACACGGTTGAGACTTTTAAAGGTCCAGTTTCGTTGGTTTTTTTAACTTCCGGCCATATTGTGTACACAGAGGTTTGGGGTGTGGCAGTGACTGGCTCAGGCTCTGTTTCCGGGGAATCGTCTGAAGGTGACATCTGCTGTTGGACTGGTGCTGGGTTGGTGTTGCTCCTTGGTGGTGGTGTGGAGACGATGGCTGTGCGGTTGCGACGAATAGTACCTTTGGGTGTCTTGATTATGTATGAGCGTGGGCTGCTGGATGTGGATGCGACTTCCCCTGGCCGATTCATATCTATAATTCAAACCGAGTCTCCTGCTTGTAGCAGAGGGAGTTCTCTAGTTGCATGTCTTTGGTTGAAGTTCAGCCGTTGTTTTTCTTTATAGGCTGTCTCTTTCACCTTGACAGCGTCATGGTCCTGAGCTTTAGGCTTCAAGGAGCTGGGAAGTATGGGAACTAGGGTTTTTAATTTTTTCCCCATGAGAAGCTCACATGGAGATAGACCGTTTCGGTGAGGTGTTACACGGTGCATCAGGAGGGCCAGGAAAGGGTCTTTGTTCTTCTTGAGCAGCTGTTTTATGGTTTGAACAGCCCGTTCTGCTTCTCCGTTAGCTGGGGGTATTTAGGAGAACTGGTTACATGGACGAAGCCATATGTTTTGGGCAAAGTTGGCAAAGTCCTGGCTGCTAAATTGTGTGCCGTTGTCCGTCACCACCACGTCCGGGATTCCATGTACCGCAAATACGCTCTTTGTCTGATATATTGTCTCAGAACTGGTCAGTTTGGTCAAAGGTTTGGTTTCAACCTATCTGGAGTAGTAGTCTACAATGGCCAAGTATGTTGATCCGTTCAGATCCAGCAGATCCATACCAAGGCGTGCCCATGGACGATCTGGGAATGATGATGGAAGAAGGGGTTCCTTCTGTTCCGGGCGATGAATGGCGCTAGAAGTACACTTGTTGACCATTTCTTCCACTTCTGAGGAGATGAGGAGATGTAGGGCTACCAAACTGAAGTTTTGGCCGTGGCTTGACACTTGGTGATGCCCAAATGACCTTGATGGATGCGATTCAGGACGTCTAGTCGGAGACTTTCGGGCATAATCAGACGATCATCGAAAAGAAGCAGATCATCTACAATAGTCAGGTGCTGTCTGTTCAACCAGTATTGTTTCAGGATGTTGTTTTTAGGCATATAGACTGGCCAACCTTGGATGCAATATTGTCTAACGTGGTTGATGAAGTCATCATCCTTTTGAGCTTCACGTATCTCTTGCAATGTATTGGTTGTGGCTGGTAGAATGTTAATGCTTTGCTTGGTGTAGGCTGTAGTGTCGTCCAGGAGGTTAATGTCGATGTCATCCAGATCACCCACTGTTGCTCATGAGAGGGCGTCGGCTGTGATCGGATTCTTCCCTGACACATGGATGATCTTCGGGTTGTACCTCATGAGGCGAAGCCTGAAGCGTTGAATGCGAGGCGGCATTTCATGGAGCTCTTTCGTGCTGAGGAGTGGCACTAATGGTTTATGGTCCGTCTCGACTGTGAAATCAAGTCCCAGTATGTACTCGCTAAGTCGCTCGCAGGCCCATGTCACCGCTAGTGCTTCCTTCTCAATAATGGCGTAGTTTTGCTCGGTTTCGTTTAAGGACCGTGAAATGAAACAGACTGGTCGTCGGGACCGGTTTTTCCTGGACTTGTAGCAGCACTGTTCCGATGCCTGAGCTGAAGGCATCAGCAGCAATGATGGTCACCCTCTGTGGATGGTAGTGTGCTAGAACTGGAGGCGAAGTCAATAATTCTTTTATGTCTTCAAAGGCTATTTGTTGTGGCTTGTCCCATACCCAGTTTATGTCCTTACGTAATTTCTGACGAAGAGGTGTGTGGTTTTATTTGCTAGGCTTGGCAGAAATTTCGCCATTTGGTTCACCATTCCCAGGAAACGCTAGAGTTCAGTGATGTTTGTGGGGGCTGGAAGTTTCCTGGTGGTTTCTACTTTCTTGTGGTCAGCATGGATGCCTTCGGTGTCTATGATATCACAAGGTATTTGGTAGACGTTTGAGAAAATTCACACTTTTCATTAAGTGTAACTCCTGCCGTTTTCAGACGTTGGAGGACCGCTCTGACACGTGGTCATGGATGGACTGGTCGGGGGCATGTATGAGGATGTCGTCCATGTGACAAATCACGCCGTCGATGCCACCAGAATTTGCGACACGGTGCGTTGGAAGACCTCACTAGCGGAGTTTTATTCCGAAAGGTAATCGTTGAAGCAAAAGCGTCCGAAGGGTGTTATAATGTGGCGAGGAGCCTAGATTCAGGAGCGGGGGCAGTTTGCCAGAATCCACTCTTGGCATCTTATGTTGTGATCTTGCTTGGCTTGGGGGGGGGGGGGGGGGGGGGGGGGGGGTTGCACAGGAAGCCTAGCTGGCTTGTGGCCTATACAAACTATTGCATTAATCTGTACTTGACCCTGTTCTTAAGTACTGAAACTTTCGCATAAGTTTATACTTTACCCTATTCCTAAACGCAAAAAAAATAATGAAATTTACCAATACTTTGTCCTATTCATTAATACACAGACTCCAGTTCCTGAACGATTACAATCCTGTAACTCTTACATCGCTAGTTTTGCTTTGAATGTTTAATTTTGTGGTAAAACAATAGAATAAAAAAATGTTTCGTCATACCATGTCGCGCTATGTGCATGTCTATTTGTTAATTTGGATGAATTTCAATGCATTATTTTCTAACATCAGCAAGTATTCTCAAAATGTTTATGCATTTGTTTTTGTTACATATTTCTTACTCTGCATCCCCTCCTTTCATTCTTGGGTTGTCATGGTGGCATCTAGTCTTTTGAAATCATTGAACTGTGTCAGTGTGTGTTTTTTTTTTTATTGGATGATAAGATTACTACTGGATTGCAGGTATTACATTTCTGGCAGATACCATAGGTAGGATTTTTAGTATTGCTGGGCCTGTTTATGAAAGTTCACCCATACATTGACCCAGACTGTGAGAGGCTGGAAATCCAGACGTGGAATGAGGATCTGTTAAGCTGGGGGCACTTCTGAAAATATTCCCAGAGAACAGAACAGGACGTGTGCCGGCATTAATGAGTAATACATCAGTATGCACAACAGGCAGGGTTTTTTTTTCTCACTTTCTACAATGTCTTGTTGTTCTGTATATTGAAGCCGACATTTCTTCGTGTCAGAGAACTAAGGACGGCAACAGCATCGCTGTGGCTGCTAGTCCACTAAAAATGAGTGAGATCAACGATATTTGTCCAGGAGTGGGGTACATCTTGAAGCGAAACAACGAGAGTGACGTCATTCAGCAGTTCAATTTATCAGATTGCAGCCGGTATAAACAGGACCGTTTGCCCTACAAACCACAACGGTCTACATCTACAGTGATGTACGGCGGCTCTAAACAAATAGATACTTTCTGTGTACTTTTTGTGAAGGTGCCACTTTATTTGTCTGTATACGTTCAAGTTCAGCGTCAAGCCTATTGGTGTGATTTCAGCGACTGGCAAACTGCCATCCATAAATCTGGAAAACGTGGTACATTCATACCTATAGATTGTTCTCACTTTGCATATCCATTACTTCGTGTCCAGTGCAGTCACACACACTGCAGAAGAAATGTTTGTGGCTTCACGTGGACAATACATGGTTTTGATACACGTGAACAGGCCATTGGTTAAAATCAATATTGTGGCAGTTCATCCGTCATATTTGAAGAAAACCTATATTTCAAAATATTCAGGATATCTGATTACTCCGTATACTCCTACTGAGAAATGTTTGTATGAGAAATTAAAAGCACCTTCTACATATGTCATCATGTTCAGTGTTGAGCAGTCAGTTCGAACTTTCTTTAATAAGTCTTCACATACAGCTAGCTTGGATTACTTTCAATTAAAAACAGATCGCCGTACTTACGTTCAAATCAAGAGCTACGATTTTCCAACTGCCAGGCTTTTAATTTCATCGGAACTTCGTATTAGGATATGTGAACCTGGTTTTAAATTGTTTTTTTTCCATGCTTTCTAAAAGTGATCAGCCACAACAGCTGTCTAACGGTTTGTTCAACTGTTCTGGCGATCATTATTTCAAATTCCAGCAGCACCTGCACTGTAATATGAAACCAGAGTGTGGAGATGGTCGTGATGAAACAGAACATTGTCCCTTCAGCAGTGCTGACTGTAAAGGAATGGTAGCTTCACTCAACAAATGTTTCAAGCTTGTAACGTATCGCATTGAATCAATGCATTCGCTGTTTGTTTATAAGTGCCAGCACTTAGGTGGAAGACCGGGTTCAATAAAATCGAGAAAGGAACAGAATGATGTGTTGTCTTTCTTCAAAAAGTGTCATCAATTTCAGGTTGTTACTGGCTATATCTCTGGTTGGAATTCTGTACCGTTTATGTATAGTAAGTTTCGCAGATGGTCTGACAGCACTGTGATCTACAGCATGAATCATTTCAAGGAAACATTCCATACATTCCCTCCAGGGTTATTACAAGTGCGAGAATTGAGTCCATGAAAATCACAAAACCTGCAAAAATTGAGGATATTCGGATCGCACTAGGATTGTGTGAACAAAGCATTCAGTCCCTTTCTCTACACAAAACGTTTCAGCTCAGTTAAAGCTATCTCTCTTTACGTTCGAAAAATCGCCACAGTTTTTATCTACATGTCCGGATAGTTCGGTGATGCACACACGTTTTTATTCTGTGACCCAAGAAGTCTTTGTGCACAAAGAACATATTCACAGTTTTGTGTGTCCAGGAACATGACTCAGTGGGCCACAGGTGACATTCCTCGTGCAAGGACTGCAGTCAAACATGGTTTCCGTTGTGATGATGGTGTTACACTGTGGTGTACAGCCTATTGTGTGATTTTTATACCTGATTGTCCAGACAATAGTGATGAGGCATTCTGTGAACATCCCACGTGTGATGCATTTCGTTGTTCTAATGGTCAGTGTATATCACGCAGTCAACACTGCAACGAACACTCTGACTGTCTGGATGACTCTGATGAAGTTACCTGTCCTGCAGTAGATTACTTCTCATGGAGAAAGACAGTTGGGGTTTTATTGTTCTAAAACACGTCTGTGTTTTTTTTACAGTCAACGATGTGATGGCCACTTGGACATAACAGACGGTTCTGATGAAGACGGTTGTCACACTGAAGTAAGGTACATACTTGACACCAACCAGCAGGCCAGAAATCAACCAATTACATCAGCCTGGATGGTACTGGTTATTTTACTCGACAGACCATGAACACTGATGACCTTTGTCCTGACACTCATTATCGTTGCACAGATGAGTTGCTCTATTGCCTGCCTGTGTACACACGATGCAATGGACTTTCAGACTGTGTTTATGGAGAAGATGAACATGACTGTGACAGAAGGAGTTGTTTTGGGTTCTACAAGTGTCGATCCTCCAAAGTCTGTTTGCATGGTGATCATCTGTGTGACGGATGGAGTCAGTGCCCACAACGAGATGATGAACTGATGTGTGATGCAACTTGTCCAGAGGGTTGTCTATGTCAGGGCCACTCCTTCCTTTGTAGTAAGTCGTTTCCTATTGAGTTTTTTCCTCAACTCCGCTATGTGGATGCCACAGCGTCCAGAATGGTGCCAACAGACTTTTCTAGAAATAAATATCTGATTTATCTGTGTCTCTCCTCTTCTTTCCTAGTCAACACTTCAAGCGCAAAACTGACCAACTTGCTGTATATCGACTTCTCCAACAATTATCTGCACTCCCTAAATATGACATTTTATCTTGAGCTCTCGAAAGTAAGAATAATACGATTGTCAAATAACCCCTTGAGACAAATGACTGGGAAAACATTTAAACAAGTTCACCATGAACTGAGACTACTGGACATATCCAAAACTTGTCTTAATGTACTCAGTGGAAACCTATCCACATATTTACCTCGCCTTACCCACTTGAACGTATCATTCTCTACAATGGAAACATTGGGTCCACAGGCTTTAAAAGCATGCCAAAACTGACTCGACTGGACATGAGAGGAAATATACCCAGTGCATTTCCACTTGATATGTGGTCAAGGTTGAAAAATTTGGAAGTCATGTATGCATCGAACTATAGATTTTGCTGTGATAACTTGCTTTTTCATAAATCAAGTAAACTGCAATGTTTCTCGCCTTACTCTGTGTTTCCTTCGTGTCAAAATTTGTTTCCAACTGAAAGACACAGGGTTTTCTTCCTACTTGTTGGTGTCTCAGCTACTTTGGGAAACGTGCTTTGCTTTGTAGCAACATTTACATTCAAGGAAAATTTTGCGATGATCGTTGCTCACCTTCACTGCTCCCATATCTTCATGGGAACTCATGTCACCATGGCCGTGGTAGCAAATGAAATCTTTCTTGGAAAATACTTACAGTTCGAGAAGGTATGGATCAACAGCAGGAGTTGCCAAGGCAGTAATTTTCTTTTCTTTCTCGCAAATGAAGTGCCATTGTTTCTTATTGTGCTCATTACTTTCAATGACGTGATCACATTGTGTTTTCGCAGAGAGCAACAGGAACATAATAGGCTGTCAATCATGTAGGCTGTACAGTGTCCTGGTCCTTTGCCATCTTGCTGGGCATTAATTCCTTTTCTTTCTGGTCTTTCACTCCGGACCGTCCACACACTGTCCGGTTTATGTCGCCCGCTTTTATATGATTATCATAACTCTAAACCACTTTTCAAGTGGCTCACCGTTATCGTTGCAGTCAATTTCACGATATGTTTCATGACTGCAACTGGACAAGTGGCAATTCGCATACGGACACCTCAGTTCAGAATCCTTGAACCTAACAGAAGATCAATTTCTTTACTAGTCCACTTAATGAGGAACCTGACTGTTACAGATATAGTCTGTTGGTTGTCGTTTGGCCTGGTGATGATGATGAACTCACGTGGCGTTGTTGGTTCAGACAGGATTCTTGGCGCTATGGTTGTGTTCGTGTTACCACTCAGCTCTAGTCTCAGTCCACTCCTCTTCATGTGGACATCCTTAACAGACAGAAAACAGAGAACAACCGAAACAAAATTGTTACAGGTACTGAAATCACGTCTTGTCTTGTCAGAGAAACAGTCTATTGTAAACGAACATTCAGCCAAACAAACAGATAAATTACAAATGAATATAGATTAATGCGTGAATAATTGATCGATGTTATTACTAGCAAATATGAGTTGTTATGTCTGGGTACATTTTTTTGGATTTAAAAAACAAAAATTGATCTGTATCCACATTGTTGTAAACGATGAAATATCCGACGTTTTCTGACTGTCTCGATCTCAAACGTTCTGGGTTAGCGTGACGCATAGGATAGACAAAACAGGTCAGCATATTCAGTCAGAAAGCAGACTGATGGGATGACTTCGTCTTCTGTCAGACGCACAGAGATCTCTGTCAACTGTCTGAAGACCCTTTTGTCTTCGGTCGTCCTCATTCTCTGGACACTTGGCGTCCATTGGAAATACTATTGAACAGGTCGTGACAGCAGCCGTTGTGCAACATGGCCAACTTTCCCCGACTGCGTCAGCAAATTGCAGTTGATATCAGTTTGACTGGTCTGATTCAGAGAAGAAGGTGCAATGGTTTCATTGCATTCCTAATATTTCAGAGGAACTTCTTCATGTCGAATATCTGCGCCTTCTGATGTGGGCTAGTTTTCAAATGCAGGGTCTTACAGCTTTTTAAAAGGATGGAGAGGACTCTCGGGTTGTCAAACCGCAAGTCATGGCCAGTGATAGCTTACTGCTTCTCCAGATCTCTAAGAGTGTTTAGGAAGCTGCAGTTGCTTTTCCTGCGTGGAATTCGGATCTTTGTCCATCATCATCATGGAGCTGCAGTACTAAATGAAGTCCTTTCAATTTGACATCCCACTTATCAGTGAGCACACCTAGTATAACAGCGTGTGTTCCAGGCAGTATCAATTTGGTCTTTTTCATGCTTATGAAGAGGCCAGTGCAGCTTAGACAATGTCAGTGACGACAGCCTAGAGATCATGAGTCCTGTCAGCTTTTGCTGTGATATCATTTGCAACGTCAAAATTAGATGTTTCCATAGGTGGCTTTTGTTTTACAGCAGTCAATTGCAGCTCAAAGAGGAGGGGTGACAGTTTTATGCACTCTTGTCACTATCTTAGACTACTCGTTCTGTACATTCTAAGTCCTGATACAGCAAATGAAAGATTTCTGCAGATTCTTTTTCTATGGCTCAGATGATTTTCAATAGAGTGCTGTGTGCACGGTAAATTTTCAATTGTTATCGTGGGAGAAGGGAAGGGACACATTTATGGGAGTAAACACCAGCGTGTAAGAAACATTTCATACGTGCATGCCATCAGGGATAAACAGGGATATAACCCTGAGAATAAGCAAACATCACTGAACATACAGTTATCTATCAAATGAATATACATCTACCGTGAAAGGGCGGCTGAAAGGTTTAAATAAGTATGAAATATATTCTATTGCAACTGAAAAGTTTCTTCGTTTAAAAAAATTGTGAGAATATTCCAAAACATGGATGTCACTTTGCAAGCTGAATGAAGGACTTTCCAAGTAGCCTAAGCCGTAGTACGTTACTAACGGTGATCTGTTCTTAGAGCAGATTGTAATTACAAACAGTCCGGTTTTACTAAGAGTATCATCGGCCGATTCAGATCTACATGTCTTGGGTATTGCTTCGTACGCGTTAAGTCTGATGTGACGTTTGTACATCAAATGACGCATGCACAAATCACATACTGATTCCGGAGGACTCTTCAAAATACTAGAAGAAGGGAGAACGTTCCAAAGCCTTGGATGTCCCGAGCATGTTGGTTCATCATAACCTGTGACAGTACTCGATCCTTCTGGAAATATCCAGGCATTGTGATTAGCCGTGCTACGTCTTAATTTTCGAACACTCCATAATACTCCATGATGGCTGATTGGTTTTAAGCCACCCGAGTTTCTTGAGGTTCCTATTTGATCTTTTTTTTTTAATGAGAGAATGAGTGTCTGAAGAGATGTGGAGGGGGGAGAATTGGAAAGAATACAGGCTACTCTCTCCTTTTCCGTTGCTAGTATAACCCAGGAAGGTTCCAGCAACAGGCAAGTCCTGATCCTGATCCCGATCCTGAGGTGTTTGTGAAGAAAACGTTCTTACTTGAGAACAGTTGAGATTGTCATCGAGTATTAGTTTGTGAATTTCTTCTGTAATTCAAGACTTTGAACTCACTATCAGACGGAAGGAGATAATGCATCAACTCATGTTTAACATACCTTCAATCGACGTCCAGCTGACTAAAACATCGAAGAACAGGATTTTTCTTCGCCGTAACGTCCAGGGGCCGAACTGGGGATCTCTCATTTCGAATTATCTCCACAGAGCGTTTCTGACTTTGGATCTTAAGGTCAAGGCGTTGTTGTGTTCGAAACTTCGGCCGTGACAACAGTGAAGAATCTCTTATGGGAAACTGTGTGAATGCAGAGACTGGAACGCCGCAGTGTTTCAAACTGGCATCAGTGTGTTCCAGTGAGGAGCCGAGAATGTAGCCTGCTGAAAGCTAACTGCTCACAGGTTGCGACCTTGCTTTTGTCTCATAGGGCCTGCAAGGCAAACTCAAGTGTCTGAGCTACCTAGGCCGTGTGAGCGTGTAGATACTAGGCCTATCCTTGGAACGAACATTCACTTTGGTACAATAGGCTACAGTAAATCTTTAAAGGATAGGCATACGTCATATTGAATTTTTACGTAAACGTGCTGTCCAGACGCAAGTGTTGTTATTCGCAAGCCGTACACATCAAAATTTTCGTGTAGGATTAACTTTTGATTGTAAGACAAAGACTTTATATACTAAACGGCAGATAAAACAGAGGGAACAACACGTCTTTTCAGACCGTGTGGGCTGAAAGGGAAAGAACGGATCCAATTCCTACGAGAGATGGAAGAAAGAAGAGAAAAATTAGAAAGATGGGGAAAGAAAGAAAGAACAGAGAGAAGAAAAAAAAACTAGAAAGTGAAAACGAAGAAAGAAGAGGAAGAGAAAAGCAATAAAGAGATAGTCTACACTGAACGTGGTAGAAAGGGAACGGGAAAGAAGAGGAGGAGAAAACAAAGAAAGAGAATAGACTTGACAGAGAGGAGAAGGGAACCGGAAGCACAAAAGCATGAGGAACTGGGGAGACGAAGATTTGAACAGGAGCTAGGTGCGCCTGCTCAAAGGCTGGGCAATGAAGATGATGGCCCAAGGTCACCCAAATTACCGGCATCTGTTGATGGGAAGGATGACCTCAACAACTGCTTAGACGATTGAACGTTTTGATACTGGAGTTGGGTGGACTCGGGACGTTTCGTTGATAAATCAGATGTGAAATATTAACCCTAACTTTACGTGAACGTCACAGTAAAACGTCACCAATTTCAGAAAGAATGCGCATCTTCATAAATGTTGCGTGGTTTTAAAACAGCAAGAAAAGAATGCTACACACACACACACACACACACACACACACACACACACGATAGAGCGAAAGAAAAAACAGAAAAAATAAAAGATAGAAAATCCCCATATAATTGTAGCATGATGTATGCTTAAAGAAGAAAGCTTTCTTTGGAATGATAAAGAAGCTGATACCGTTTTCTTCCTCTCAGGGCTGCCTACGAACGGGCGGGAGGCGGATTTCTGAAGATAGACCCGTGATGGTGAACTCGCCTACAACAAAAGCCCTTATTGGAGAAACCCGTCTCCTCGAAGGTATTTGTGAATGGAAGCTGAAAGATTTGCTGAGAATCATCATCACACGGAACGAGCTGATTCTCAGCTAGCTCAGGGCAGACCAGGTAACGTGTTGTGTGTGTGTGTGTGTGTGTGTGTGTGTGTGTGTGTGTGTGTGTGTAATAGGTGCGTGTGGTGTATGCGCGTGTTTTGGTCCGTTAGCACGCGTGTGTGTGTGTGTTTTTGTATTGTGTATGCATGTGTGTGTGTGTGTGTTTATGCACGTGTTTGGGTCCGTTAGCACGCGTCTGTGAAAACGAGAGAGAGTGACGCGCGCATACACACAAACACACACACACACACACACACACACACACTCTCTCTCTCTCTCTCTCTCTCTCTCTCTCTCTCTGAATCGTCATTAAATATCCTGGAAATTATGAATATTACTAAGGAAAAGCAACAAAAAGGGTATTGGATGCCAGAGAGCTTGGAAAAAAAGACCCTTGCAGAAAGTAGTGGCTTCAAATGATCACCAGTGTTAGAAAGGCTCATGTGTATTGTCTGGAACTTTTGAAAGGTTGCAAACAACTCAACCTCGATGTTAATGTTTCGCCAATGGGAATCATACGTAATCCTAAGGGTGTGAGTGAACTGAGGTGTTCCTCACATTCATTTCGGATCACGTATGCGCATGTGCATGCGTGCGTGCGTGTGTGTATGTAAATGATTAGTCATAATCAGAGTTCCAACGCTCAGGGAACAAGTGCACTCAACAATGTAACCGACTCTTTAGGCTACAGTTGCAGGGGAACGGTTCCCCCGCCTCAGCAACAAGGTGTATGGAAGGTTAAGACGCAACGCCCTCAGACTGAATCAAAGCCTTTGATGGTAATGAGACCGGATGTTGCGAAAAGATTTTCCAGAACCACAGTGACACAGCCATTGTCCCGTTTTGAAGCACATTAAAGCCCTACAAAGATGAGGAGAGACATGGTATCAGCATCCAGTCTGTGTGCGCCACACCTCCAAAAAATGTTCATAGCAGATAACTCCCAGAAACGTCACTTCTTTTACGCCTAAATCGTGTATCTTTCCAGACAGATTTTAGGGTCGGCGTAGTGTCGCCGAATGTTGTGAAACTGGATAAATCGAGTTTTCTTAGATGAGAAAGTGGAGACCATTTGCCTTATCCACTATCGGATGTTATGGAACTAAAGCCGGACCCCAAGTCCTGTCGTCACTATGACATACTAATTCTGATATTGAAAAGAGCAGCGGAGAAGATGCTTCCCTGGAGAGCACGTTCGGAAGGGGTGATACCTTCATCATCAAAATCTATCTTCAGAATTGAAACTGTCGATTTGCTGGAGAAAAAAAATGTCAATGAAGAGAGGGACATATCCCCGAAAACTCAGATCATGTGGGACTATGGGATTATCACATTTCCGTGTGGTGTCGTGAGCTTTCTCTGGATAAAATAGATGGCTCCATCAATGCTGTTTATAGATAAAAGCGTTATGGCTTGTACCTTCGAGATGGACCAAATGATACATTGTGGAATTTTGGCAACAGAAAATAAACAAAACAAAATCCCATCTCAGTTTAATATGTTGAGGGAGAAGATTTGATTTTGGACTAGATAATTGGGCAATGGTTGCTGTGATGTAGACGGAGTAGCACCACTTGTCTTGCACAACACTTGCAGGCAGATCTGCATACGACAGCCCAACGTTGAAGTATGAAAACAATTAGGACAGTTTTTTTCTGCAGGAACATTCAAATCGAGAAAGGATCTTCGAACAGGAGTCCTCTGGCAGCCACCTAGAGGAAAATGTGCATTGAAATCACCGAACATGATGTTTACAGCCCAGGCGATCGAGGATGCCTCATCAGGACTGACAGCAAGTTAAGAGCTTAACTGTCTACAAATTTAAATGCTGAGACTGTGACTCCGAATCAAGTCAATCGCTGTAGGCTAAAGACCGACCTGAAACACACTATGCCACCCATCACGTTTTCAGTCCAATCAAAATGATGCAAACTGATTTCCTCTTAATACAAGTCAAACTGGGTTGAACATCTCAGAACAAGGTTTCCATGGAATCCACAGCAACCGAACAAAAGAAGAGGACGAAGATGTTTGTGGATGAGATCGGCCAGTCCTTTTGTGGTTACAGCTGAAGAGGATGGTAATCAGAGATTACGGTGAGAGAATTGCCTTGTGTTGGCTAACTCTTGTAATTGCTATGTTTAGAAAAAAAGTCAGTTTAATTGGGTTGGACAGAACTGAATGGCAGTGATACAGACACTTCATGTGTGAATTTTTTGGATCTGCTACTACTGAAGGTTATTTCATCTGGATACTGTAAATAACCTATCAAATTTTACTAACGTTTCTTGAGGGCTAAAATTTTGGGATTATAACAATGCACCCCTGCCCCTGCGCTACAGCAGCAACGTATCCTTACAGCAGTATCAAATAGAGCATTTTGTCTTGATTTTCAGCACTTTTGTAGATTCATCACAAATTTGTGTTTTGTTATTTAAGTACCGAGTATAGAGTCCACTGCAAAGAAAGGATATGTTAAAAAGAAAATATGAAGTTGTAATGAAACACAGTTATGCACCCTCCCCCACCTAATGAATGAACGCAGACCATAGTATTGTCTGGTTTGCGCGCATTCAGTGAGAACCGGTGAGTCGTGGCCAAGGAGACAGATCTTTTCTTGACGGGCCACGGTCCATCCCTCTGCTCACTATATGTGTGTGTGTGTGTGTGTGTGTGTGTGTGTGTGTGTGTGTGTGTGTGTGTGTGAGAGAGAGAGAGAGAGAGCCTGCATGCCGGCAATAAACAGTATCCTCCAGCCCTACTACTGCCAGTCCCTTTCTTTCCTTTTCAAGAACTGGGAAAGACGCTCTGGGGGTCCTGGTACCAGCCAAGATCATGGCCAGTTGTATGTTCTAGGCTTTCTTTTCCATGTCTTGCTCACGTGTAGCTGTTGTTTTGTGTAAGGTTTGTTCCGGAATTTCAGGAACGATTTTCTCCCTTTTGTAATCGTTCTTTATTGTTTTTTCTTAGAGTGATTTATTACAAAGTGGTAAGCTCTGTGCCATCCTCTATTGAAGACTAGATACTGATGGGGCAAGGGTGAGATTATTCTTGCTTACCTGGTATAGGAATACTGGGTGGTTTACGGAAAATCCTTATGACATGAATCTGCAAATTTCTTCAGACGACTATTTCTTCTTCAGACGACTGTTCGACTTCCTTTTGTAAAGTGGTTCGCTCAGTTGTTTTGAACCAGTGCGACTGACACTGATGGCGGAAGGTAAGGGTATTGGGGCCTGGAAGGGGGGAGGAGGGGTTCTGTTGAGAGGCAATGGATGAAGAGGACAAGGGAAGACTTAAGGAAATCATACTTAAGAATCTCGCCAAACCTTCTGTGATCTGGACCTCCGTGTGAAAGAACAGATGCTTGTCTCCTGTTGGTAACCTTGTAATCCCCGGTGTGAGCGACTTCTTTCGATCGAGCTGGGCACTGAAGACCCAACGCTGTTAGGGCTGTGGGACTAGTCCATGTTTCTAGCAGTGCCTTGACTAGGCACGTGATAACATTGAGATAACGCCATCTTTACAAAGTGTTGTTGTTGTTTTGTTGTTGTTGTTGTTGTTGACCTCGTTACACCGTCTGGTCCTAGAATCTTGTTAGTTCTGGTCAGATTTAACCGCCTCCTCCCCCCGCCCCCCCCCCCCCTCTCTCTCTCTCTCTCTCTCTCTCTCTCTCTCTCTCTCTCTCTCTCTCTCTCTCTCTCTCTGTCTCTCTGTCTGTTCCCGTCTGTCCGTCTCTCTCTCTCTCTCTCTCTCTCTCTCTCTCTGTGTGTGTGTGTGTGTGTGTGTGTGTGTGTGTGTGTGTGTGTGTGTGTGTTGAGCTGAGTCGTACATGACAAAGACTACGAAGTCTATTGTTATCAACCCATTTTCATGTGGGACTGTGGCCTTTGTTAAATAAGGACTCTCTCTCTCTCTCTCTCTCTCTCTCTCTCTCTCTCTCTCTCTCTCTCTCTCTCTCTCTCTCTCTCTCTGTCGTACATACATTGACAAAAGCAGCAAAGTCTATTGTCATCGACCCATTTTCATGTAGGACTGTGGCCTTTGGTAAATAAGGAATCTGTGTGTGTGTGTGTGTGTGTGTGTGTGTGTGTGTGTGTGTGTGTGTGTGTGTTGGCGCTCACGCACGCACGCGTGTATTGTGTGTGTGTGTGTGTGTGTGTGTGTGTGTGTGTGTGTGTGTGTGTGTGTGTGTACATTTGTAGAATTACATAACAGAGTTGCAAAGTTGAATTGTCAGTATGAATCATATGTGTTGAAATAATGTATGCATGACAGGACACATTGTAAAACTAGGCTTTGGCCTAAAATCTTTCCTCTTTGCGTATTAAAGATCAGTCAGTCAATCTCTCTCTCTCTCTCTCTCTCTCTCTCTCTCTCTCCTCTCTCTCTCTCTCGGTATCCGGTCCCTCCATTCCGCCTACACCACTCTCTCTCATTTTTTTTGGCCACCTTCCTTCACTGGCTTCATCATTGGTTGGATTAGGGGGAGGGCTGAGAGCCAATCAAAACATGCCTACTATTTGAACACGTCCCTGAAACCTTTCATGCTTTAGCTCTTCTTAAGTTTAAGTTTTATCCACCTCGCCCAGTAAGAATCCGTGCTTTGCTTTTTGATTTCCTCCACTGTGACTGGTTTCCATTCACCCTTGTTTTCCCTGGCTCCGTTAAGTGCTTTGTGAAATCAGCCCCAAAGCCAAACACGTGTTCTGAATAACACACTGGAAGTAACCCAAGGCTGACAAAGGCGTGTCCAGCTCACGTACAGGTCCTGATCGCCGACTGAATGTCACCTTGGTGGTTGGGTAGGGTGCAACGTAGTTTCTTCTAACCCAGTCAGATCTCGGATAGATGTGAAACAATGTTAATTTTCATTATCGACTTCTCCCCACCATCATCATCCGCTGTCAGCTGCTGACCATGCTCGCTGCTCGTCACTTAGTTGAAACAAGTCAAAGCCATCATCTGCTTTAGCGTTGTAAAAAGCGTCATCAGAATTTTCCTCGCTTTCCATGTGAGTATGTTTGATCAGGAGGACTATGTACACTTTAAAACACCAGCAACATGGTAACAGCCACCATTTTCCCCACACTGTGCAGAGTATCTGTCTTCCCTTCCGTCCATAGATACTGCCTCACAAACATCCCGTTCATGAATAGAGGACGTCTACTGGTGACACGACCCTCGTGAAGTTCCAAACGGCTGATGCAAGAACCCAGTTTTCGAGCTGTAAAAAGGAAAGGAAGGTTTGTTTTGCTGCCTAGATTCCAGGCTGCGGGAATGAAGGGTACGATTCCTGCACAATGGAAAACCAGGCTGCAGGAATGAAGGGTAACATTACTGCACAATGGAAGACCAGGCTGCGGGAATGAAGGGTACGATTCCTGCACAATGGAAAACCAGGCTGCAGGAATGAAGGGTAAGATTCCTGCACAATGGAAGACCAGGCTGCAGGAATGAAGGATAAGATTCCTGCACAATGGAAAAACAGGCTGCAGGAATGAAGGGTAAGATTCCTGCACAATGGAAGACCAGGCTGCAGGAATGAAGGGTAAGATTCCTGCACAATGGAAAACCAGGCTGCAGGAATGAAGGGTAAGGTTCCCGCACAAATGAAGATCAGGCTGCAGGAATGAAGAGTAAGATTCCTTCACAAATGGAGACCAGGCTGCAGGAATGAAAAACTTTAAAGCCCTTCATCCACAGGAAGAGATCCTTACAGTGGTGCGGAACATGTTGGACTGTCTGCTCAAGGCTGTCACAGTGAGGCAGGGAGAACATCTAGACTTGTAATGCCAAAGCCAGTTATGGCTGATGTACGGGTGGATGTTTGAGACCCGTTTTCACTTGTATGGTTGATGGTAGTTATCGTTTGACATAATATTCTGGATAGTGGCTTGATTCCTTTTCATCTCTATCACACAGCCTGCATTCTATTCCTGGTTGTCTCCCATGCAAAGTTTATCTATTCTTTCTGCGGACTCTTTTCCTCCAATACGACTGTGCGAGGGTGGCTGCTGTATTACAAGTCTTGAACACAGGGTTTCCTGCAGTGTCTGCAGTAGATGTGAAGCTCAGCTGCCGTCTATGACCGCAAAACAGCATCTGTTACGAAGATGATCTGGTTGTCGAGGTCTGCCTTCTTCTTCAATGTTTTTTTGCAGCTTGAGCTGGGGCTTCCATTTTAGCATGTAGTTTGTACAATGGAGACTAATTAGGATGGGCAACTGCCTGTCAGGATACTGGATGCATACTATCGCAGCTTTCTTGACTGCATCTTTGGGCTGAGTTGTATGTGTCCATACTTCAGCGCTTGAGTTTCTGGCTTCCACCACATTGCAGGTAAAATCAACAGCTACACAATGAAACGGATTTTCGTTGCATGTGGTCTCACTGATATTGCACTCTAATCACTAAACAAAGCTGAACTTATCCTTGAAAACCATCGTCGAGGATCGCTAAGTAGGAGAGCAAGGTCATTAATCATTCCTGAAGACACATGAGAGAAGGTTGTTAGATGAATCCAACCCAGGTTGAAGACTGATACAAAATGGAAAGTTCCAGAGGCATTGAACGTTGCAGAAGAAATCCTCAAAATGAGGGAAAGAAGAGGACACGCACAAACCAACAGGCAGGGACTGGGGTCAACAGACAAGTGGTGGTTATCAAAGTTAAAATGGAAGGCAAACTTATAGATGGTAATACAGGAGATAAGCAAATAAGAGGACGTAAATAGAATTCAGAGGACACTGTTGTAAGGCCAAACAGGAGCAATGATCTACGTGGGAAAGCACACTCCAAAACAAGTCTCAGCTGAACTGAAACATGGCATAGGGGCCCTCACAGAAATCAACTTCATCCTCAGGTCTGCCCATAAACTATCTTCGAACACAAGCCCAAAAAATAAATGACATTAGATTGCTCTATATGTCAACTATGCCAGGGCAAGCAAACAGTGCAGCATATCCTGAGATCATGCGAAGCAGCTCTAAGGAAGGTACATGAAGAGATCGCACGTGTGATCAGAACAGTCAGAAGCTCCAGTGACGTCGTTTCTACATGAAAGGAGACAGCAAAACTATACTGCTCAAAACAATTTAAGAGCCACTTGCATTTTTCATATGGTTTAGATAACGCATCGTGGTGTATAGAATTCAAAGCTTTTGTCCAATTTTTGCACTGAAAGTGTGACAACTGCTACCATTGCAAAACTGGTTTTGGCATGTGTTCAGTTGAATCTGGATCTAGTGGGTTGAACGAGTTCACAAAAGAAACACCGAAATCACAAAAACATGGTCGCGGTTTGCGAGCGCATAGCTGAGGCAGCAGAGTTGGGCTGACTGTAAACCACATTGCACGTGCAAGTCGTGCCTTTACTGAACACATGGCAACCAGTTTTCTGACCAGTGGGTATAAAAAAAGCCGCTTTTGGGGGCGTTTTTAACCATGCCACCAAGACGGAGATAAATGACACTCACCGGGGAAGGGCTGTTGCTTGCCTTCAAGAACGTGTAGGCATCAGAGAAGTGGGTCATCATCTTCAAGTGCATCATGCTGTCATCCAAAGACTTCATGACTGCTTCAACACCACTGGTAGTGCTGCTGAACGAAGACAGTCTGGCTGGCCTAGGTCCACCACCAGACAGCAGGACAGACTGCTGGTTCTGACAGCACTGAGACAAAGAACCGCCACTGCAAACAGCCCCAGGTGACAACTGAGTGCTGCAGCAAACGTCATCATTTCCGACCAAACTGCTCGGACCCACCTGAGACAAGTTAATATCCAAGCAAGACAGCCAGCTGTTTGACCTGTGCTGACGGCGGCTCACCGTAGGGCGATATTGACCTGGTGCCGAGCTCATGTGGCCTGGACGAGGCAGCATTGGGCCCAGGTGATGTTTTTCTGACGAGTCTTGTTTTGCTCGGCTCTTCCACGATGGTCGCATATGTGTCTGGAGGTGGATGGGGGAACGCTATCAAGAAGCCAGCGTAATCGAACGGGACCGGTATGGCGGAGGGGGGGGGGGGGATCTATCATGGTGTGGGGTGGCATAGGAAGGAACTTCAGAACCCCCCTGTGCTGAGTTGAAGGCAACCTAACTGGTGTTGGGCACAGGGGCAACATTCTTCAGCCTCTGGTCCTGCCTGCCCTGCAAGCCCTTGGCCCTGACACCATCCACCAGGACGACAACGCCCATCCCTACCATGCCAGGGTGGTAAACGTCTTCTTGAAGGAGCAGCAGATCAACCACCTCGACTGGCCAGCATCCTCGCCCGACCTTAACCCGATCGAGCACGCCTGGGACGTTCTGGGGCGCCTGCTTCACGAGAACCACCCTCCAGCAGTGAACCTGGGCCAGCTCGTCGACTTCTTGCAGCAGGAGTGGAACAACATCCCCCAGCTGACTCTCAGGAGGCTTGTGGACTCTATGAGACAGAGATGTCTAGCTTGTATCCGCACTAGTAGCGGCCATGCTGAGTATTGATATTGAATGTCATTTGATTTGACTTCTGATTTCTGAAATGAAGTGTTCATCAATTAAGCCCAACAAGATGTTTTTGAGCAGCTCTTATTCGTTTATTTCTGATGTCATTGTATCGTTTCATAGATGGATTTTCAATTAAATTGTTTGAAGAAGTTATTTTGTTTTTCAGTTGAGTTGTGTGTGAATGTTTTTCAAATTGTTTTGAGCAGTATGTTACATGGAACAGCTGTCGCATCTGGAGCAGAATTGACTGGATAGAATGAAGAGACTAGGGGTGCATTGCAGACCATCCAGAATGGCAAAAAACAGAAATCATCAGCACGAGTGCCATAAGGCGGGACATAATACTCCTTGCTTGTGCATCAAAGCACATTAAGATGCTTTGTTTATCTTTGAAAAAAAAAAAGAAACAAGCAATGAAGGGATAGTTGAGGCCTTTCAGTGTGTGCACTCTTTCAAACTGGATTTCCTCTTTCACCCCTAGCTTATCTCTGATGAGGTCTTTCACGAGTGATTCGCAATTTCCTCACAATTCCCTTTTGTAGCCGTCTTTTTCAGAGCAGTAATATCCAGCTGTTTCTTTTTGATAGTCCTTTCAGGTCAGGTTGTGTGTGTGTGTGTGTGTGTGTGCGTGTGCGTGTGTGTGTGTGTGTGTGTGTGTGTGTGTGTGTGCGTGCGAGGTGGGGATGGAAAGAGAGAGTGAGAGAGAGAGAGAGAGAGAAGGGGGGATCACACATTAAAACCTTCTCAAAACGAGTCTCTCTTTTAATCTTAAAACAGTGTGTAAAACAGTATCTGCAAACTGCAAAATTGAATGTCCTGCTTCCTCATGTGTAATTTTTGATTCTTACATTTTTTACGTCTCATGATTTCTAGTATTTCTGTACACATTAAGGACTAATGAGTAGAAACTTTGTTTCTCTGTTTACAGTCTCCTTTCAGCTTGAACCGTAATGGTATAGTACCCTTAACGTTGAACTGCAGTTTTTCTGCATCATAATAAAGGTACATAATAACCGATATACATTTGGTGGCCAAATCCAAAAGTAGACATAATATCGAAACAGTAAATCATCCGTAACTTATTTGTAAATCCAGTCGACAGATTCGAACACTTTCCTGAAATCCAAACATGTCAGCAAACCTGGCAAATTATGTTCATTACAGTTAAAGATGTATCTAAAACATTGGCAGATAGACTTTGCCTTGAACCTGTTTTCCCATAAACCTTGTCTGATCGCTAATAAAAGAAGGAAGTATTTCCTTTACACTGTCGATCCAGGTGACCTTTAAAAGTGAAACTGGCCTCAGGTTCTTCATATTATAGTATTGGTCTCCAGATCTTTATGTCATTTCTTTTTTCGTCAGTTTTTTTAGTTTTGCGCAGTTTGTTTCCTGAAAACCTTTATTCGAAGACGTACTAAAAATTGACCTAGTGGACCCCCAATCCCTTGAAAAAAAAAAAGCAGTAATAATTCCAATGTGAATCCTTGGCTTTAATCATTTTTTCTTTTTTTTTTCTCGAAACCGCATCTGCTTCCTCCAAAGACATCTATCCTTTATACAAGTCTGCTTCTTCTGTGGCCAGATCTGGTGTCATCAAATAATAGTATACCACACTGTTCTACTTCTCGTATGTTATATAATTTATATTGAATGCTTTGAACTTGTTCACAATTTGTATTGTTTTTGTTTTCAGTTCTGTTCTTTATTGTAAGATTGCTCCTGTGTTTGTTTAAAAAGTTGCTTTTAAATAATCATCAAAACTTATCTAATTTTTTTCCCTCTGTGGTCGACCGTTATAATACACCCTCCATTTTCTCAGCTGTGATAGAAACCAGACAGTGATAGAAACCAGACTGCTTTTTATCATATACTATGAGAACAGTTTGATTTTTTACAGCCTCAGTACAGCATTTTGATTTTTTCATGTCGAGAACAGAACATCTATTCTGAGGTAGTATACTCTACAGATATGAATCTAATTATGATCGACGTAACATCAAGGAAAAGTTGATCCAATACTTCTAGGTGTGCATTAATTTTATCTAAACTGAGCAGTTTGCTGTTTATAGTGTGGAGTTGCAGATTTTTTTTTTTTATCACTTCACTTATGACAGCTTGAGGTTCATCTAAAAAGCGATTTCCCGTTACCAAGGAACAGTTACTTTTCCACGAAGAATGACGGTTTGAATCTTTCTGGAAAGTGAATGGCAAAGTTACAAGTGATGATCTAATATGTATTCGGCCAAGAAATCCGTCTTAGTTTCATTACTGGAGAACTGCTAAGTCGTTTTTTTTTCTTTTCCAATGCCTTCCTTTTTCTTCAAGTGATTCTATGTAGTTCTATTTTTTTAACCAGCAATCCACCACTTTAGGTCTGTAATCACACCTTTGACTCCTTCTTTGGCCTTAACATAATTAAAAACGCTTATAAAAGTAGTATTCTTATTAAAAGTTCATGACCAAGTTCTTATCTCCAGATATTGAAATGTTTTTGCGTTTTAGCTCTGATAGTCCTTTCTTTAACATGGCATAACAGTCATGAATGAATAGCATGCTTATGTATTGCTCATACACGTGAGTGCTTGCAAGGACTGTTTAATTGATCATGGTCAAAAGAGGATCATTGTATTTCACCATACGCTATTTAATTATGTTTGAGTGACCAGCATATCATACAAACACGTACACCTTCACATTGGATATATGTTAACATATTACAGATATTTCAACTCAGATCTCGAACTCAGCCGATCATTAGAAATATTCATTAGCATGGAACTGCAACCATTTTAGAAGTTTCTGTTCGTAGGCTTTCCGTCTTTTTTCCATCAGCGTATTCAATGTATACAAAAAGGGATTAATGGCAGAGTTTATGGGTAATATCAGTACAGCTAGGGCAACGTTTACCTCACCAGGAACTGGAAGGCCAGCCACAGCCAAAATTCCACATAACCCGATGGGAAACCAGCACAGGAAATCAGATAGTGCAACACTGATAAGTCGTCGTGCGATGGTCATATCACGCGACATTTTTGTAGTGGTGGATTTCATCGTATTGTTTTGTATTGATCTGTAAATGAAAACTTGACCCATGCAAATGAATGCAAGCAGGAGAAAATTAAACACGATCATTATACTGAAAGAATAAACTCTTCCTGTGAACTCTCTCCTTGTCACTGGCAAAGGAATACAGATACCTGTCTGGCTGTAGAATTTCCAATGGTCTGTCACCGGAAGTAAAGGAACTAGGGCCAGCAATCCTGCAACAACCCAGCAAACAGGCAAGTCACTGCTGCTGATAGTTTACCAAATCGCAGAGTGCTGAATGGAAAATGAAGGACAACAAAACGATCTAGTGTGATAAGCCAGATGATCAAAGCCGACGTCTCACTGGACAGCAGAGACAGAAAACCAGCCATCTGACAGGTTGCACTGCTCTTCCATTCATCGTCATGCTGCAGGTATCTGCCACGGAACTGTTCATCAGCCACTGCGATTAATGCAACGTAAACACCCATTTAAGAAATCAGCCATGTTAAGAGAAGTGACGAATACAGCAAAGCCGCTGGAAGATATCATACTTTTTACGACGCAGCGAGCACAGAAACAGAAAGCATTTCCCAAAATGGAGAGGCTAGTCATCAACCACAAAACCACTCGATATATCCATGACTGCAGTAAATCTTCACATGATGAAATTTCGTCTTTAGGGGCGTAACAAGACGTCTCACTAAATGTGTGTGGCAGGATAGAATGACAGCACAGTTTGTAGTTATCAGAAGACACGAATTTCAAATGGGAAAGGTCTTTGAAAATGTTTGTGGGGAAGAATTTCAGCGGATTGCCATTCATGTACAGTTCAGTAAGTCGTGGTATAAAAAGAAAGCCATCAGAACTGATAGAATGGATGAAGCTACAACTTAAATTCAGTTTCTGTACATGGGGAAACGGTGAGAAGATTACAGAATCGAACACTGTCAGTGATGTGTGGGACAAATCTACCATCGTAAGTTCATTGGGTCGATCAGGTGATGAGTTGTCAGTTTGGAGAGAGCTGAGAGAGGATTGTTGTTCAGGTAGAGTGTTTGTAATACTCTCAAATCAACAAAAGACGACATATCAATACTGAGTAGTTTGTTGCCACTAAGGTCAAGAAATCTCAAATTCGGTATTCTTATTGGAGGCATCCGAGTCAAAGAACACTTGGCAAGAACCAGGTGAATAAGATAGGTGTTGTTGGCCACATCAGACAGTGTCATGCCAGAGCCTGTGGCATTCAATGCACGCAGAAGAGGAAAGAGTGATGTCGAGAAAGGCCGATGGCACAGAAAAGAGTAACCCTGACACTGACAGTCCACAGGACAAGCTCCATTACACACCAGTTCATCATCGTACTTTGGGCAGTGAGGCCAGCCATCACACACATGTTCTGTGTGCAGACATATTCTGGAATGTCTGCAGCGTAAAACCCTGAACACTTCACTTCTTCACACCCTTCTTCGTCCTGGTGGACAATGCAGTCATACATCCCATTGCAGCGAGTGTAAACAGGCAGGCAGTCATTGAAGTCACCTGGGCAACGGTAATGGCTGTCTGGACAAGAGTCGTTAGAATTCATCTGAACTGAAATAAAATACATGATGCCATCAAAATTGATAAGCGCGGGTGAGGGGAAAAAAGGCGTATTAGGTTCAAAAGTTCTGATGTACTGACATTTTTTTTCATCAGAATCATCCCGACAATGCTTCATTAGATCGCACATCTTGTCATAGGACACACACTGACCACTGGTACATGTAAACATGTTGTTACAAGCAAGGTGTGTACAGAACGATTCATCACTCTTACTCTGACAGTCATCTATAAAGTCACATACCAGTGTGTAGGACAGTGTGGTGAGCTGATCCTTACATGTGAATGTGGGCACCAACGTGACCTGACGATGTGTTAGGTCAGACCTGTTCTGGGGTGACAAAGTATCAGAAAATATGCAAGGTGTCTGCTTTAGTCCACATTCAGCATGTTGACTAGAATCACACAAAAGAATCTTGAAGATCACATGACCATCAAGGCATGCAGTCATCAACTGTCCATTAGTGGACAGTGAAAAATGTCCACTGGACAATGAAATAGACATTGCAGGCTCAGGTATTTGGACAGTCATGTTTTTGCTGAACTCACAAATGGCTCCATATGCAGATGATGGACGACAGCTTTCAACAGAAAGAGAGTAGATGAAAGCCGTTTCGAAGCATACTTTTGTTTCTTCTTTACTGAAAATGTAGTACGTTTAATAGAATGATAAATAACAGTTTTGTCCTCACTTATCAGACCAGACCTGTACATACTGGGCAATGATACATCATTGGTATACAGTCCCACCCATATGTTCCAAAACTTATAGAAATGTCTCTTTGACGTAACTTGAAACGTTTCGTACCAGTTGTACACGCATTTAGGCAAGCTTAGCAATCCCCCAAGTGAAACGCAGTGGTCATTTGCCCACTTGTAGCTATTGTTTTCCAATACCTCAATGCCAACTTTTTTGTAGGCGTGGACGATTTTGTAGCAGCGGTTACATGACGCCACCAAACCCTGACAGTCAGGACTGCTGAAAGGACAGTGTTCTGTTTCATCCCGTCCATCGTCACACTCTGTCTCCAGGTTACAATCCAGGTGGTGCTTAAAGCTCGGGTAATGATCCACAGAGCAGTTCCATAAGCCAGAGGGTAATTTGTTGGGCGTTTCATTCTCAAGAAAAAAAGAATAAAACACCTGAAAAGACTTTGCAGTGTAATGGTCTGGAGAAACATAAAGTTTACTGGAGTTTTGGACTCTGACAAATATGGGCAAGACCAAAGGCTACTTCATTTCTTTTCCAGACTTTTGTGTTAAACTTTATGGAGTACCCAAAAGAATGATTATGATAGACTCTGAGGTTACAGCGTAACTTAACAATCGGGTGTCGAAGCGCATTTCTTTTAAAGCTGACCATAACACAATTTTTTGGCGGGACGGGTATATATGTCTTTAAGTTTAAAGTGTGTTTAATGTTAGATTTTCTCATTGTTAGATACCCCGATGAAGTTGACATCTCCACACGAAAAAGATATCCTGTTTTTTTTTTGTTTTTTTTTTTTTTTCTCATTTCACATTTCCATATGATTTGACAAAGTGTATCAAACAACTCATAGATTCTTAGTAAATACGTCACAAATCATTATTCAGATTTTTTTTTTTCCGAACGCCATATGAAATGCCTAAACTGTAGGTATGTATGGTTTTCATAATCAGTAGAAATAAAGATTAAAGTGTAGTAGTTAGTTTACAATGTATTCTCAGACTGTGTAAAGAAAGAGCTCTTGTAAAAGACAGACAATACACACCAAAAAGCAATACAGTAAAAGCAACAGGGAGAAAATGAATAATGCTGATGATGATTGCAAAGAAAGAGCCTTATACAGAGTAACATCTCTGATAGTAAATAAAGTTCTTCACGCATTTGGCAGTCATATATGCATAGAAAAATGAGAGTAAAAAAGGCTCTAACCTAACTCTAAGGAAACATTCACTACGCACATTCAAACATATTTTTTCTCACAAACTCTCTACATTAGTCAGTCACATCTCTCCCCACAGGAATTACAGAGCAAGGACACAAATTTAAGAGCTCCAGGAGAAATACTAATCGTCGTAAAGCTTTAAAAGAGGGGAAATGACGGATCTGATACGGAGGAGAATTCCAGATCAGCGGTGCGCAGAATGAAAAGGGCCAACGGCCAAGACACGAGAGCCTAACTTTTGATGCATGAAAGCTGTGCCGTCTGACGAAGACTGGAGATTTCGAGATGGGATATAATCAGATAGGAGGCCAGCAATGTATGCAGCAAAAAAAAGCCTGAGAAAAAATTGAAGCACAGCAATGATGGTTTGTAATCTATTCCTTTATGCAGGAAGGAAACCTCAGAGAAAAAAAAATTAAGGCACGGCAATGACAGTTTGTTGTCTATTGTAACATGAATAGGGAGCCAGTGGGGCTTTTCAAGAGGAGGTTTAGCATGACCACGCTTCTTTCCCTTGAGGACCAATCTGCCAGCAATTTTTTTTTTAACGCATTGCAGTTCAGACAAAATGTACCAGGCAGCCAGAGAGGACTGCATTGCTCTAGTCTATTCTTAAGAGAAGAAAGGAGCATACTAAAGCTGTAGTTCTTTGTATAAGTAGCGGCAAATGGAACTGATATTCTAAATGGCATTACATAGCATGATGGAAAAGAAAAAACAAGGTTGCTTTGTTTCAGTGTCTTACTCCCTCCCCTCTGTCTTCGCTCATTCCTCACCCCTACATCTCTTTCTTCCCCCCCCCCCCCCCCCCCCCCACATCCCACACAAATACAGGTTTATTCGAGTGTCACTGTCCAGAATGGTATATCTCTGAAAAAATATATACCAGATATACCACTTCAGCAAGCAAACTTCAAAATATAACCACATCTCTTGTCTACTCCAAACTCACTATTAACCACCCCCTCTCTGACTTCACTTTTGCATTCACATAACTCCCTGCCGAGATCTTCTGCCGTATCAAATATCGTTGCGATTCCTTTCATCCAGCCATCATCAGTGATTAGAAAGTGCTGCCTGAAGCGGCTGTGACAGCAGACCTTCATTCCTTTAAGACGATGATGCCACGTACGTAAGGACGAGACAGAGTGTGGCTAGTTAGAGCAGATAGGTGTAGGGAGTCACTCCGCATCCCCCCCCCCCCCCCCCACTCCCCACGTCCCTCTCCCCTTGTTCCCACGCCACCTCCGCCCGTCTTCTGCCTTCCCACCTGTCTCTTAGGAATTTCTTTTTCAGTTTATTGATGATGAGCTCACTCCTCCGTGTGCTTGGTTCAGCTAATCCTCTGAGGCGACGAAAAGCAAAATGCAGGAGCTCGCTAATGTAACCTGCGTACAGGAGGCTGTCGTTTTAATTCCCACTGTCTCAAGTCTTTGCTGTTTTAGGTTTTTCAACATAAACCGTCCATGAAAATTACGCTGAAGAATACCTTGAGCAGTAAGCTACTGTTACTTGCTATCAAGTTGCAGTTTGACATTTTAAACGTCCTTTCCATGTTGTTTTTTTTTTAAAGGACTGCCAGACCTGGCATTTCAATGCTAATCGGTGAAAGAAAATTATGCACACTCGACAAGGTGTACCTCCGGAAAATACTAGGAATATGGTGGAATGACTTCCCTTCCAATATTGAAACCAGAAACTGTACTAATAGAAGTCCAGAAGTAAGCAAAATCTGCAAACGAAGTCTGGTTCATGCTGTATAATTGCCACCCTCAAGACCTGCCCTTCAGTTCCTTCAATGGAAATCAAATACTTGGACAAAGAAAGACGGCTAAAGATAAACTGATTCCAAACAGCTGACAGGAATCTTGATATGGTTGGTAGATGGGTAAGCAATACAGTAATTACGGCTGCTGACACAAAATACTGACGCGCTCTATCTTATACGTCGCCTGATGCAGAAGCGTGAAGTAAAGCATTAGAGAATCTGACATTTCTTCATGACGAAAAGCTTGATGCAGAGGAGGCCCCAGAATTGTATTAGCATTGATTTGTTTCAAACTTGAACAGCTCTGTACCTAGGTATATCCGCCTGTAATAACATGGCTCACTTTCTCTCTGTTAGTGTAGTTATGTATTTATTCACTCATGATTTGCTTGTTGGTTTGTCTGTGTATTTGTTCTCCAAATCCTATTTCTCTGACGAAGCAAGACGTGATTTCAACACGTGAAATAATTTCCTTTCGCGTGCTCGTTGTTGTCTTTGTGTAATATTTGTCCATGTGTAGAGAAGAGGACTGAGACCCGAGTTGAGTGGTAACACGAACACAACCATGGTGCCAGCGATCTTGTTTGAACCGACAACACCACACGAGTTCATCATCGTCACCAGGCCAAATAATAACCAGCAGACAATATCTGTGACAACTAGGTTCCTTATTAGGTGGACCAACGAACAAATAGACTTCCTAGCGGGTTCAAGATAGATTTTGTACTTGGGTGTCTTTCTCCAAACTATAGCTTGTCCAGTTGAAGTCATAAAAGATATTGTAAAATTGACTGCAACGATAACGGTGAACCACTTCATCTGTGCTTTAGAGCTGTGATTTCCAAACGTAGCTGGGCGACATAAACCAGATCGGCCATACAGTGACCAGTGGGAAAGACCAGGAAGGAAAGGTACTGATGCCAGCAAGACAGCAACAAACCAGGACACCATGCAGCATATCATTATTGGCACCATACTGAGTGCCTGTAGTTTCTCTGAAACCCCATTGTGAGTACGTGATCAATAGTGATGAATGAAGTGATAAATAACGGCACTTCACTCGCAAGAGAGAGAGAGAAAACAACTCCCATTGCAACTGACGCTGTTGATCCATGCCTTTTCGAATTGTAAATATCTTCCTCGAAACATTTCATCTGCTATGAAAGCAATGGTGACATGGCTTCCCATGGAAATATAGGCGCACTGAAGACTGGCAACGACTATTGCCAAATTGTTCTTGATGATCGGTGTTGTTGCAAAACAGACCATATTTCCCACAGTTGCTGAGATACCAACCAGCAGGCAAAAAAAACCCTGTGTCTTTCAGTTGGCAACAAAGTTTGACACGAAGGAAGTACAGTGTAAGGTGAGAAACATCGCACTTTACTTGATTTATGAAAAAGCAAGTTATCACAGCAAACTCTATAGTTCGATGCATATATGACTTTTAAATGTTTCGATCTTAACCACATATCAGATGGAAAATCACTGAGTATACTTCCTCTCATGTCAACTTGAGTCAGTTTTGGCATGCTTTTAAATCCTGTCGGGCTGATGGTTCCAGTGGTAGAAAAAGACACGTTTAAGTGGCTTAGGCGAGGTAAATATATGGACAGTTTACCGCTGAGTACATTTAGACTAGTTTTTGATAAGTCCAGCTGTTTTAAATCATGATGAACTTGTTTTGATAATTTCCCGGTTGTTTGTCTCAGAGGATTGTTTGCCAATTGTAGACTTCTTAATTTTGATAGCTGAAAATAAAAAGTCAGATTGAGAGTGTGCAGGTCATTGTTGGAGAGGTCCATAGACAGGAGGTTTGTCAGTTTTACGCTCGACGCGTTGCCTAAGAAACAAGAGGACAGACTTAGGTAAATTAGATATTTATTTCTGGAAAGGTCTTTTAGTGTCAACCCGGACTTTGAGGCATCCAAGTAGCGAAGGTGAGGGAAGAAGTAAGCAGAAAACGATTTTCTACATAGGAAGGAGTGGCCCTGACATAGACAGCCCTCTGGACAATTTGCATCACACATCAGTTCATCATCTCGTTGTGGGCACTGACTCCATCCATCACACAGATGATCACCATGCAAACAGACATTGGAGGATCGACACTTGTAGAACCCAGAACAACTCCTTCTGTCACAGTCATGTTCATCTTCTCCATAAACACAGTCTGAAAGTCCATTGCATCGTGTGTACACAGGCAGGCAATAGAGCAACTCATCTGTGCAACGATAATGAGTGTCAGGACAAAGGTCATCAGTGTTCATGGTCTGTCGAGTAAAGTAACCAGTACCGTCCAGGCTCATGCAAATTGATTTGATTTCTGGCCTGCTGGTCGGTGTCAAGTATGTACCTTACTTCAGTGTGACAACCGTCTTCATCAGAACCGTCTATCATGTTCAAGTGGCCATCACATCGTTGACTGTAAAAAACACATTCACGTTTAGAACAGTAAAAACCACCTACTTCATACGGTTGGTAGTAATCTACTGCAGGACAGGTGACTTCATCAGAGTCATCCAGACAGTCAGAGTGTTCGTTGCAGTGTTGACTGATTGATACACACTGACCATTAGAACACCGGAATGCATCACACAAAGGATGTTCACAGAATGACTCATCGCTGTTGTCTGGACAATCAGGCATAAAGTCACACACCAGGCTGTAAACCACATTTGTGAAATCTTCATCACAACCGAACACGTCATATTCGTCTGCAGTCCTTCCAAGAGAAAGCTCATCGGTGGCATGTTTACTTATGTTAGAGGACATGCAGAATTTTGAATCTGTTTTTTTTGTGCACAAAGACTGCTGGGGTCACAGGACAAAAACGTGTGCATCGCAGACCTATCTTTACACAAGGACATTAGCTGTGGCGTTTTTTCAACAATGAACAGAGGCGAATCCAGCTGAACTGAAGCAGTTTGCACAGCCAATGGCTGAATGTTTAGTTCACATAATCCTACTGTAATCGTAAGGTAATCAATTTTTGCTACCGTTGTCACTTTCATTGACTCAATTATCATACCTGTAACCACCCTGGAGGGAATGTATGGAATGTTTTCTTTGAAGTGATTCATGCCCGAGAATATGGTGCGGTCAGACCATCTGCGAAACTTACTGTACATAAACGGGACAGAATTCCAGCCCGAAACATAACTTGTAGCCACTTGAAAAAAGTGATAGTTTCTGAAAAAAGACAACATATCAGTCTGTTCCTTTCTCGACTTTATTGAACCCGGTCTTCCACCTATGTGCTGGCACTTAAAAACAAACAGTGAATGTGTTGATCTTGTGGGAAACGTAACTAGCTTGAAACATTTGTTAAGTGAAGCTACCATTCCTTTACAGTCAGCACTGCTGAAGGGACAATGTTCTGTTTCATCACGACCATCTTCACACTCTGGTTTTATATTACAGTGCAGGTGCTGCAGGAATTTGAAATAATGATCGCCAGAACAGTTGAACAAACCGTTAGACAGCTGTTGTGGTTGATCACTTTTAGAAAGCATGGTAAATAGCAGTTTGAGACCTGGTTCGATTGACAGCCGTCTTTCACACATTGAATCTTGAGATGCGATGAATTGAACAGCTTGGCTGTTGGAAAAAAGAGCCTGTCAATGGTCGCCACTGTCTCGTGAGACGTGCTTGGAGTTTTATAAATTAGGCGTAGTGGAGTATGTGAATACTTATATATAAATACTGTAAATGACTGCTCTATACTAACCATAATGGCAAATAAAGCAGGTGCCTTCAGTTCACCACGTAAACATACCTTTGCCTCTGTAAACTGAGTGATCAGATATCCTGAATGTTTTGACGTGTATATTTTTTTTCCTCAAGTTTGGTTTTTTCATGGCCACAATAGTGATTTTAAGCAGTGGCCTGTTTACATGGATCATAAGCATGTGTTGTCCACGCGAATCCACGAACATTTCCTCCAGCGTATGATGACTGCAGCGAACACGCATAACTCGGGATGGTAAGTGTTGACAGTTTATAGGCATGGATCCACGTGGCTTTCGAATGTCATGCATAGCAGTTTGCCAGTCTGTGGAATCACACCAATATGCTAGACGCTGAAGCTGAACACGTATATACATACCATGTGTGGCACCTTTACACGGAGTTCACAGAAAGTCTTTATTTGTTCAAATCTTCCGTACACTTGGGTAGATCCTTCAGAGTAATATGGCAAACGGCCTGGGTGAAAACGGCTACAGTCTGACAAATTGACCTGCAGAATGATGTCTTTCGTGTTGTTTTGATTCAGAATGTACGCAGCACCTGGACAGATGTCGCTGATCTCTCTCATTTTCAATGGATTAGCAGCAACAATGATGCTGCCGTCGCCTGTGGTTCTCTGACGGGCAGTATTGTCAGCTTTAATGTGTAGGAAGCAACGATAAATCATTTTCACAAAGTGACAAAAAAGGGAAAATAACTGTGTATTTCCATGCGTCGTTAATCAATGCACATGTTCTATCGTAATTCTCCAGTAATATTTCCAGATTATGTGCCTTTTCTAACAGATTCTGTGACAGCTTCTGCCTCTCCCAGCCTCTCAAAAGTTGAGTCAACGTGATGGTGAGTCATCGTAAACAACTCCTGCAATTGCAGTGATCCCACCTTTAACAACTTCTAAAGACATTCCACATATAATTCAGTGGCAGTTTTATCATTATAGGAAACCTCACAATAAAAATTAATGGTCTCCCAATATCTGGTACCAATGAGGGCATACTGGAAAATAAAAGGGAAATGGCATACCTTCTGTCAAACCATAAAGAAATACGTTAAATGTTAGAAGTTCTCTCCTATGCAGAAAATTCAGCGTAGAAAATTATCCAAATTAAGGAACAGACGCTCACATGGCGAGCAACTGTGCAATGGGATCATTTGACCTGTGGGTTTTGCACGCTCATTTGCAGATATCGGAATCCTGGAAGCATACAACCCATAGAGAAAGTACGCCACAGAGTAATTCGATCAAAACATAACTATTGATGTAAGAGTTACCAATTTGTAATCGCTTGGGGACTTGACTTAATGTATTCACGACAGAGCAAAGCATTGACTAGCGCCATAGTTTGTGTGTTCAGGAGCGGGGCGAGGTGTACATTATGGCCATAGTTTTGTGTATTTAGGAACAGGGCAAATTATAGACTAATGCCATAGTTTGTATACAGCACAACAGGGCAAACTATGGTCTGCTACCATAGTTTTTTTTGCATTTAAGACGAAGCATAGTATAAAATAATCCTATAATATCAGTATAATAGCAGCCGAATGGAGACGACCAAAGGCAGAATTAAAACGTCAACACACTTCCTACGTACTTGACTCTGGCACACGTCCTTCCACACCATTCACAGAGAAAGCCTTCATTACTTGCACTTTTAACAGTTTGTCGGCACTCACTCTAAACATAGGAGATATAAATGTCATCATCTCAGTCACCGTAAGTTCGATCACGACGATGATAAATGCAAAACATCGTTTCATAAATCATGAATATATCTCTTAGCACACTATTTTTTTTAATACATTTTTAAAAAATTTCTTTTTCTCATTCTTTCTTCCATTCCACAGTTCCTTCTTTCTCTCTCTTTTCCATTCTTTCATCAACATTATCTTTCTCTTTGCTGTACATTTTCGGATGCAAATTACTACATATTTTTTTTGTTATTAATCATATTTGTACATGTTTGACAATATCGTAGTAAATAATCCGTGAAACTTATTAGAAATGAGATTTTTTTTTTTCTGTTTGAATGGTTTGAGTGAGAGTTCGATGTATGCCGAGGAAAGTTTTTTTTTTTTTTGTTGGATATACACACACATACACAAACAAACAAAAAAAATCACTAAGCACAATCCTTAGTTCTTACTAACTACAAGCACATTAAGGCAACCAAAACACACCCCCTCATTCCACTCACACCCCCTCCCCTCCCCTCCCACCCACCACACCCCCACCCCCACTTTCTCTCTTCTATGAATTATAATACTTAAACAGTATACATAATTATACAATTTATAATAATGAGGTAATGTTTTCTCCGTGTGGTACCATGCGACAGCTGTTACATATAACGCATAACATAATTATGTTCACTGCAGTGATGGTTCAAAACATAGATTTAAACAGACTTAAGCATTTCCAGCAGCTGAGTGTACACACCAGCGCCGAAATCCCGTCCAGCTGTGTCTTCATATTTCTTTAACAATCAAAAGAAAGTTAATTATATGCTCTTGAGCCCGCTACCAATATTACATCGGTACACCACAGCCACGCCCCGCCGACCAACTAAGAAGCCAACCTACCGGCTAAGTTGCCGATCGGCCAACGGGTCCCAGCCGCAGTATCGCCATGCCAGACAAGCAGCGGGCTGCAGGCTACAACCACACTCAATGATGTTTGAATCCCGTATGGAATTACCCCACACGTCCTGAACATATCCTCTCATGCACGTATTAAATCCTGGTATCTTATGATTTTGATTATCAATTTTCAAATAATACTTCACAATTGATCCAGTTAGTGTTAAATTTTAGCAGATTCAATTGTACAGTTGCTATGTATTTTTTAAGATTATATCTTCTCTTTAGTATTTTTAGAAATACTGTATTGATGGCTTACATTTGTTTATTTTACAGCTAAAAATATAGTGTTTGGCTATCAGTATTATAAGATCGAATGTTGTATCAGTTGTGGAATTGTCATCTGCTCCAAATGTTATTGTGTTTTCAGTCAGAGACAGATTATTCGCTATTAAACACTTTCCTTTGATTAATTCTTGCAATGATTTCCAGAATTCATTGAAATGTATGCATCTCCAGAACATATGTTCAATGCTGTCTTTTCCTCTTCACAGAAACTACAGTTATAACTTTCTGCTATTCCCATTTCTTTCAGAGCTACATTAGTTGCAATTATTCGATGCACTATTATCATTTGCATCCATTTTAGCTTAATATCCTTAATTTGATTAATCTTTCTAAAGCATTTCTTCCAAGGTATCTGTCTGTTCAGTTTCTCCATCCATTTTTGCACAACAGTTTGGTTCCCGGTTATCTTTTACTATAACTCTGTAATAAGTTTTGGAACCTTTACCTACAGAATATATTTTCTTTAGTGCTGTGTTGACTTCTGCTTCAATGTTATCTTTTATCTCATTCTCACACCCTTGTTCTTTGAGGTATCGTTTTAATGGATAATATACATCCACCATAAGATAGGAAATCTATTTCAGTGTTATACTTTGTTCTGAATTCCACATGGGATAGTGAGTCTCCATTTGCTTTGAACAAATCAGATACTCTAAATACATTTCTGTTGTTCCAGTTTTTGTGCTTTATTAGTTTATTTCCTATTTTGATATGTTCATTGTAAAGAATTGGTTCTGCAAGAAGTTGTCTAGCATTTTCTGGTTTTATTTTGTAGTAGAACTGCTTATACGACATAAATGCATGTTTCCAGAAAACCTTGTCTTGAGTGGTGATGCACGGATGATTTGGAGAGTACCTCCCAATGTTCTCAATAATTGGGTATGAAAAAATCAACATGTCTCTCCATCTGTGTGTTGTTTGTCTCAGTCTTTTCATCCATGTTAATTCTAATGCAGTGATGAGAGCATTTATGTCAGGTAGATTCAACCCACCATCCTGTACATCTTTAATAACTGTTTTTTTCGACTAATTCTGTCTTGTTTTTTATTCCATACAAACCAGTAACATAAGTCTTGTAATTCTTTCACAAATGTGTCAGGTGGATTAGGAAGCATCAATCAAAGGTAAGTTAGTTTTGACATAATTAATGATTTTAAGACAGCAAGTCTTCCTAAAGGGGTAATGATTCTCTTTAGCCAAATTTTAAATAGTGCCTTCACTTCTATCATTCTATCTTTGTAGTTTCTTTTTTCCATGTGTGTTAATCCTGAGTAAACCAATTTCCTAATATTTTGAATTCTTTTGGATTCCATATCATCTTAAATGTTCCATATATCTTATTTCACAATGCTTTTGTCTTCCAAGCCAAATTACTTGTGTTTTCTCTTTGTTTAAGAATAAACCTGGTGTTTTTTCCAAACTATCGAGAATCTCGATAGATTTTTCAAATGATTTCTTATTCCCTGTGTTCATTAGTTGAGTGTCGTCAGCAAATTGTGATATCTTGTGTTCTTTCTCCCTGATTTGTATACCTCAATACTATTTCCTTCTTTAATCATTACGGATAATATTTCTGCACATAATACGAAGATATATGGTGAACTGGATCTCCTTGCCTACAACCCCTTTCTATTGAGAACCATGATGATGTTTGGCCATTTACGATAACAGTAGAGTTAATGTTTTTGTAGAATACTTCTATCCATTTACATATATCTTTACCAAACCTACAGCCTCTACATTTTGTGCATAAAATCCCAATCTAACGAGTCGAACGCCTTTTCGAAGTCTAGATTAATTAGCTTCCCTGGGATGTTTTTTTTTATGTTGAGATGGTGTATTACGTCATAAATTAACCTAATGTTACTACATATGTATCTGTTTGGGACAAATCCTGTCTGGTCTTCACTAACCAGTGATGGAAGGACCTTTTTAATTCTGTTAGCAATACAAGTGGAGCCAATTTTGTATACCAGGTTTAAAAGTGAAATAGGTCTCCAGTTTTTTAATTTTTTTTTTCCTGGTTTTCCTTCTTTGGGTATACAGATTATAATGCCTTCTTTCTGGGTGTTTGATAGTTCGCCTTCTCTGAAACTTTCATCTAGAGTTCGGGTTACAAACACGCTGATTTGTTTCCCAAAAACATATGAAAAACTCGGCCCCAGACCCATCTGATTCACGTCTTTTTCCGTTCTTCTTATTTTTCAATGCAATCCCTGCTTCTTCTATTGTTATTTCTCTTTGTAATGATTTAGTCTTTTTTTTCTGTTAGTTTCAGTATCTTATTCACCAAATCTTCAATATTGCATTTCACAGTTGATCTTTTTCGGTATAGATCGTCATAAAAATGCTTTACTGTAACTTTTATGCCTTCTGGTTTGTCCAGTATATTACCTTGTCCATCCAGTAGTTTTACAATTTGTTTGCTAATAAAGTTACGCTTTTCTGAACTGCAGAAATATTTACTAGCCTTTTCCCCATCTGCAACCCATCTTGCTTTTTTGATCTAGTAGTACACCATTCATAACCTTTTCTCTTAGTAATATCAGTTCTCTGTTATTCTCTTCAATTGTCTTCAAATCTTCCTCTAAGTTATTTACTCTCGATATCTTTAATAGTTTGCATAAGGCTGTTTTTCTCTACATTGTAATTCTCTTTTTCTAATTCTGGCATACTGGATGGGTTTTTCTCTTATCTTCATTAGTAAGAAGTAAAAAAAGACCCAATCATCAGACACGGTTAGTTTAGGGTCTGAGCTGTTCGACTGGTTTTCATCTTGGCTATTGTTGGCATTAATATTGTTCCCCTCATCTTTATCTGTGTATTCCTCTATTATTTCTTTTATTAGGTTATTTATTCGTCTACGTATTCTTATCTTTTAGTAGAGATTATTAAATTTCCGAAGAGTTTTGTGTTTAATCTTCTTTCCGAATTGAGGCTTTGGTGTAATTAGTGAATGGTCAGATCTCTAGCCTGGCAAAATGTCAGCATCTTCAAAATACCAGATTAAATATTCTGACAGAAGGAAGAAGTCTAGCCTACTTTGTTGCAAGGGGGTAGGTCTACGCCATGTGTACCTTCTACAATCCGGTTGTGTTTTCTTTCCATGTATCTGCTAATGACAAATCTTGTATCATACCCTCAGCTGCTTTTTTAGCTTTTGGGTTATTTGTATGTTTATAATTGTAACAATCAATTTCCTGTTCTAGTACCATATTTAACCCCCCCCCCCCCCCCCCCCCCCCCCCCCCCCCCATCACAATAACGTTGTTATTTTTGTACGTTTTAATCCTATTTGTGAGTTCCTCATAGAATGCTGGGTCGTCTTTGTTTGGTCCATAAACACTTACTAGCAACAGTTCCTACTCATTTGTTGTAAATGATATGATGATAATGTTACCCTGCATGTCTGTTTCCACCTTATTTATTTTGAGTTCGAAATTATTGTTAATAGTATTGCTACTCCTCGAGCATTAGATCTGTATGAGTAGAAAAAGTAGTCATACCCCCATTCCGCTTTAATACGCTTTTCCGTATCTTTTTTAAATTGAGTATCTTGTAGGCAATATATAGAGTATTGTATTTTTTCTTAAATAATGAAATATATCTCTTCTTTTCTGACTAAAATCATTTTAGACTGCTTCTCGTCATGGCTGCAGACTTTGTTCAGCTAATGAGATAAGCCCCTTTCCTCTTGTATCATCGATTTAAAGGTTGTCTTTTTCATTGGTTTAAACAAAAGGTAATGCCACGGCTCTCCAAGCAGTACCCATATTTCATATATGAAGCCGTCCATAAGCTTGTTTCATCCCGTTTCATTACAGTTCTACCTTCATGTTGTTCTTGATTCCCACTGCCCAAGATTGAACTGATAATCAAACTGATGTCGCTCATATTTGATTTTTAAGATGGGATATCCGGGCAAGGCTTGTTCTGTTCCAAACTTTCAACAGAGTATTCTAATCATGAGACATGAGGATATGACAACATTGACTTGGCATCCAAACTGCGGTTTACGTTCTGTGAATCAATAAGGTAGATAAAACCTACACACACACACACACACACACACACACACACACACACACACACACACACATATATATATATATATATACCGTAAAGTACCGAGTATAAGCCCACCCCTCCTCTGCACGAATTTCGGACAAAAGTGGGGGGTGGGCTTATACTCGGTACTTGACCCTATGCACGAACATATTCTTCATTGCAATGGAGACATGATTCATATAATGATACCATCTGGTATGTAAAGTGTTATGTTTGTTCAAACTAAAGCAAATGTGAAGCAACATGAAGATATTTTGTGTATTACAAAATTTAAACTCGCAGACAGACATACGTAAGGCTTACACACCATCACTCGTAAATGAACACATTGAAAGCATGTCTATTCAACAAAAACGGCTTTTATGAAAAAAACAACTTGAACTTGAAACTTGAACTTGAAAAACAAAACAGCTCGAAACTTGAAACTTTCAACAACAATCGTCAACTGTCTACATTGCTTCATCACCGTCTGAAGCAGGTGATTCTTCATCACTAGTCAGACTGGCGTCGCTTACGCTCTCCTCGGCAGCAGCAGCAGCAGCAGCGGCGTCGCCGTCGTGAGGAAGTGCCACCCCGATCTCCTCTGGAACCACTTCAGTGTCTGATCGTCCTCGCTGCCGTCCAGGGCATTGGACACACCGCACCTGAGGAAGGCCTTGGTGATCACGTCACGTCCAACGCTGTCCCAGGCTCTCCCCACCCAGTTGACGACCTCCTGGCGGGTGGGCTGCCTCAGGTTGCCTGCAGCAGTGGGGGGTCTGGGCTCTGCCATCCACGTTACCCAGCTGTCGCGCACCCGATCCTGCACAATCAGAATCAGAACCGCCATCATCAGATATTCCGTTGAATGTCAAAGAGAAATTATGGAGCAACAATTGTCATTCCACTGCACAACTCCAAAAAGATGACACACACACACACACACACACACACACACACACACACACACACACACACACACACACACACACCACACGCACACACACACACACACACGCACGCACACACACACACACACACACACACACACACACACACACACACACACACACACACGCACACACACCACACAGCCACGCACGCACACACACACACACACACACACACACACACGCACACACACGCACCATGCACACACACACACACACACACACACACACACACACACACACACACACACACACACACATTAAACTTAAAGTCTCATTTACCTTGAAAGGCTTGACGATGCTGATGTCGATGGGTTGGGCGAGGGCTGTGCAACCAGCAGGCACGAGCACAAGGTCAACGTCCTGCTCGTCGAGAGCTGCTCGAACATCAGCTGCCCTGTGAGAGGCGTAGCTGTCCAGCAGAAGCAGGCGCCGAGTCTCTGAGGGGCCAAGCACACGCTCTGTCCAGAACAAAACTTGGTCCCGTGTCATCCAGCCATTCCGTGTCGCTGTGACGCGGACGTTGGCTGGAATCTGGAGATGCTGGCGGACACGGCGAGGAATCTCTCCAGTGCGTTCTTTGAAGATCAGAAACGTTGGCAGTTTGCTGCCGTCAGCAGCGGCACAGAGGGCGACTGTAAAACCCTCTCTTCTCTGCTTTCGTTGTCTTGATGCGCACCCGCTTTGATCCTTTGATCTCATTTGTGCGGTTGGGTGGCATGTCAAACCTGACCATTGTTTGGTCCATGTTTAGCATTTGTCCTAATGCGTACATGTGGCGGTAACGAAGTCGCAGGATATTTCTTCTGAAAGTGCAGGAGCTGCTCCTCAAAATCTGCCGGCACCTTCTGGTTACTGGACGTACAGAGGCGACTGGATACATGGTGCGTTTTTTTTTTTCCACCTTTGTAGCCACATGTTTGACGCATCAAAGTCTTGAAGGTTCAGACCCGCCCCTATCTCTCGCGCTTTTCTCTGCAAGTCTTTATTTCTAACAACTCGCCCTTCGCTTCTTTCTTCTTGTGGAAACTCAAAAAGTCTCACCTCCAACTCCTCCGACTTCACAGTCCGACCAGGGTGCAGTTTCAACTTTCGCTTTTCTCTGCCAGTTTCATGCTGCAGAAGGACATCTCTGTTAGCTCGCCACATCCTAATTTGTTTTCTGTCCACACCAAACTCTTCTGCCGTGGCACTGACATTCCCGTGTCTGTCAAGGTGCTCTAGAGCAGTCAACTTGAATTCTACTGTGTAAGATTTTCGCTTCGGCATTTTCTTGGAAACAAGCGCCATAAGCAAAGGGAAAACAATTCTGACCGACATTCTTCGGCATTCCTTTTTTCTCTCCCTGTTCTCGATTTTTCGGTTTTTTTTGTTGTTGTTGTTGTTGTTTTTTTTAGCCATGCAAAAGTGGGGGTGGGCGTTTACTCGGTACTTCACCCTTTGCACGGATTTTGCTCCAAAGTGGGGGTGGGCGTTTACATTGTTATGGGCTTATACTCGGTACTTTCCGGTATATATATATAAAAACCTTTATATATATATATATATATATATATGTGTGTGTGTGTGTGTGTGTGTGTGTGTGTGTGTGTGTGTGTGTGTGTGTGTGTGTGTGTGTGTGCTGACACCGTTACAAACAAATATATTCCAGCATGACAAGTGAAGGCAAAGCAATCAATCCCATAAACTAAGGTGCAGTGCACTCCGTCAACACATTGAGATGTTACAGTAATCCTTGCAAAATCTTAGGTGTACAACAATCTGTGGAAAGAATACTAGAAGATAAACGCATGTCTAAGCATTGCTATTCTTATCTGTTACTTTCCACAAGATTCTGATAGGGGTATCACTTTTACGAAATTCTGTGAATCACATTTCCATGCAGTGCATATATTTTTCGATTCAGTAAATGCTTTTTAACTCGTTCAAAAAGTGTTGGGGATTAGATTTGCTTTTATTGATTTTACATTTATATACAAAATATTTAGCATACAGGATTTTTTTGGTCAAGCACTTCGTCTGTTCTTATTTGATCACCATTACCAAACGACACCAACTCTATTTCAAGCTTGATTCTTGAACGATTTCCACATTTGTCTCTTATCATTCGCTCTAGTTCGCTCCAGAACCTGAGAACATAACTGCAAACCCGTAAGTAATGTTGTATTGAATCTTTCTCTGTCTCTCAATATGAACATCTGTTGCTGTTAATTATATCCATTTTCTTCAGAATACTGTTTGTAGCAAGAATGGTTTTGGCACATTCTAATCTGAGACCATTTGAGTTTAACGTGGTTCATTTTGCTAGCTGGTTTCAAGGTCTTTTCACAGTCTCTTGCAAACCCTATTTGTACTTCCATTGCGCAAATGAGTTAACATCAAAAGTAATTAACTCTTCCAAGACAAATTTGGAAATGAAATGAGGCAGGGAACAGTAAACAATAAACAGTGAACAAGTGGGGTAGTCTTTGCTCCCATAAGGAAAACTAACACAGAGTAACTTTTATTCAAGACTGGCGCAGCCTTTTAAACTTGAATAAAGTCAGACAAATACAAAGACGTCTGACTTTATTCAAGTTTAAAAGGCTGTGCCAGTCTTGAATAAAAGTTACTCTGTGTTAGGTTTCCTTATGGGAGCAAAGACTACCCCACTTGTTCACTGTTTATTGTTTACTGTTCCCTGCCTCATTTCATTTCCAATTTCGCTTTGATTAAATCGAGGTTATTTGTTTCTGTCTGTCTTTGTGTTTGTCTTTTGATCTCCCTTGCATCCTTGGGTGGATCCTCAAGCGTAGGCTCAAAGATTGCCCCCTACATTTTTTATACTATTTACATAATATCTGTAGTTTTTCAGCAACTTTTTTTCCTCCCCACACTTTCGTTTGGTTTCCTTTACTACTCTTCGCTGGCTGCTTCGGGGGTACTATTGGATTCTTTTTTGCACCCTTGGTGGTGAGAACACCATGGTATTATGGACTGTGGTGTGTCTCTATTTGACGCCGGGAGCGCAGATACAGCCAGCCGTGTCTCCCTGATGAGTTTTCGACCCAGCGGACGAAAGGCCTCGGAGCAGGCAATACAAATATATCTGCCTTTAAAAGGGATTGCGATGGTTCCCTTATGCAGCTAGTGAAGAGTTTTCATATTTTTCTTAATTTCATGTTTCCAATTTTTACATCTTCAATCTCCTGCCCCCCCCCCCCCCCCCCCCCCCCCCCCCCTCTTTAAGTTCAAAGTTCTGCCAAGTCATTACTATGAAGACAGTTTATTTGTTGGCCTGTGCTTTGTTTTTCCCCCACTATTAGATTGTTCGTCTTTGTGTTTGTCTGACTTTATTCAAGTTTAAAAGGCTGTGCCAGTCTTGAATAAAAGTTACTCTGTGTTAGGTTCCTTATGGGAGCAAAGACTACCCCACTCTTCCAAGACAGTATTGAACTAAACTTTTGAAACTTTGTTTACGTTTGATATGTAACTTGTAATGCTTTTGTCTTTTGGTTATATTCCCCCATTATTACAATGTTTTATTCGTACGCATCCCATATAATCAAGATTTGTCGCAAAGTCTTTTATAATCCAAGAAATCCCCTTTTTTGCCAGTGATATCTCGTATACAAAAATGTGTTTTTGTCAATCCAGTTTTTTAAGCAAAAGAAAAAAAATTAGCGTAACCTACTCTAATTCATCAGTTATGGAAAAAAGTGGCTCTGCTAGGATTTCGTGAATTTTGTAACGCTATGCATTTAATAAAGTTTTGATAAGGTGAAAAGCCATTTGTGAAAAAAAATTAAAAAAAGTGTTGAGTTTGTGAGAAAGAAATCTTCTATGCCTGTAGAGATTCAACGAATCTATCTCTGGACACAGTGTTTGAATTCTTGTTTTTCATTTTGGCTTAGCAATGTATTTTTTTTTAATCCAAGTCATCTTTAGAGCTTGCACATACTTTTCTATATCTGGTATTCCGATACCTCCATTTTCGATGTTATGCACTGCATATTTTCTTTTGACTATATCTCTTTTCATATTCCACACAAATTCATTACATCTTCTTTCGAATTTTTTTATTTTTTTTTGTTTCGAGGGTTTGATAAGTATATCCACAAGTATGTAAACTTAGACAGTATCAGTGATTTCAACACAGCAATCCTGTCTAGGGGGTGTGAATATCCACTTTGACCAAATTCTAAATAGATTTTTCGCCTTGATTAGTTTAATTCATGTATTAACTTCAGTCATTTTTGACAAATTATTAATTTTGAAAGCCAAATACTGTGAAGATTAAATTTTGGGGGATATCATATAATTTCTTTTCTAGTAGATATTTCTGTTTTCCGAGTTTTTACTCTGTCTCAGCAAACGTTGTTGTTTCTTTTTTTTTTTTCCTAAGTTTAGCTCAGTCCAGAAATTTCTTCAAATTCCAATATGGTTATAAATAGTTTTTTGGTGATTCTCTACCCCCCTGTATTGCAAACGTCATGTTCTCCCGCAAATGTGTATTTCTGTATCTGCTATATGAAAGTCTTGTATTACTAACTTAGTTAAAAGAAAAAATACTGTGCTGCTGGAGGAAAGGAACAAACAAATTACGAGAAAAAATTAACGCGTTTCGACCTCTTTGGTCTTATGCTTTTTCTGGCAAGATGAACAACATTGAAAATAAAGAACGAGCAGCCGTGTATCTCTACATATCCGGCACAAATTGTACTTTGAACAAAACGAGGCTGCGGGAAGGAGACAATGCAAGTTAGAATAATAATGATGATAATACTGATAATGACAGTAATACTAATAATAATAATAATGATGATGATGATGATGATGATGATGATGATGATGATGATGATGATAATAATAATAATAATAATAATGATAATGACATACATAAAGATGATGATGATGATGATGGAAATATTCTTTTTGAAAAATAAAGAGACGATTGTTACCACTTTTTTTTTGTAATAAGATGATGATAGCAGTTGTAGTGTTAATACTGGCTATACAGACAGAAGGGGAGAAAGATGAGGGGTTAAAGGATTGTCGAAAAGCATGGTTGTAGTGGCAGCAGTGTTAGTGGCGATGATGATGGTGATGATAATGGTAATGCTGATGATGGTAATGATAGTAATAATGATGATGATGATGTAATGCTGATGATGGTATTGATAGTAATAATAATAATGATGATGATGATGATGTAATGCTGATGATGGTGGTCATAGTAATAATAATAATAATGATGATGATGATTATCATCATCATCATCATCGTCATCATCATGATCATGAATACTTATATAACGCCTATCCTCGGATAGAGACCAAGCTCTGAGCACTTTACAATCCACACTCGTTTACACAACGGGCTGCCTGCCTGTGTAGTGCCGACTGAAGAGCTGCCAGCTGGTGCTTCATTCAGTCGTTTTTCTTGTGCCATCCAGTCAATATCGTTCACTCAATTTCCTTACTTTCTTCGTTCTTCCCATTTCTCAGGCAGGGAGCATCCTTTTTTTTTTTTTTTTTTTTAAATCGACTGTATTTATGTTCAAAACTTCTGTCCCTAAACGAGCAACGTGCATAATGTTCCTTTTAAGGGGTCGTGGACATAATTCTGATTTTTGTTTTTCACGGGCATTTAATTGTGAAGATTTCTTGGCACCATATCATTACATTACTTACTTCTCCGTGGCATGGAATATATTTCACGCTCCATTTTACGTGAAGTGACTGATGATACTCACAACACATTTAGCTTGCAATTTTTTTTTTTAATTTATGAAAGTCTAGTGTTTAAGGGCATTGTTCTTAAAGATTATAGAGGTAACCTGGTAAATCCGATTATCCGCGGCAGCCTTTACTGCAGCTGTTGCCACTTCTGGTTCCAGATATCCGTGCCACAGGTAGGTAAATAGGGTTGAAGAAAAGGGGCATATATTGTGTACCCCCTTGTCTGCAAGATCTGTTCGGTCATTCAAGTCAAGTCCCAGACACAAAGAAGCAGGGAGTAAAACTGTGATACCTAAAATACCTACATTCTGTAATACCACGGTAATATGATGAAGACGACAAAACTGAAACAGGTTTCTGTATCCAGCCTTAGCCCCCAGGCCACAAAATTTGATTTGTCAACAACAAGTTTAGCCATAACCATTAAGTTCATCAGTGTAAACGCTTTCCAAGTCCGAGGTGTTGACAGACTCTTTTCAGTATGAATTGTATCCCCGCAGTCTGCGCTACTCCTTTTACCCCTTTTCTGTCACTCGCTTTGCCTCGTCCTTTTTTCTTTATTCTGTATTGTCCTCAGCTACTTTTATATTTGCAGACCATTTTCTTCGTAAACATATTTACACCTTTTGTCTTCTTACAGTTTGTAAAATGCTAGGGGTTTTTTTTTTCATATCGTTACTTGGCAGAGCTCTGGATTCATTATCCTGGTGAACCTGGAGTCGCTGGTTCGAATCTCCGCTAGGCCGTTTCAACAAGGTGAGATTTTTCCCTCTTAATTAACAGTTGTTCCAACTGCACTCCCCCAAAAGTTCTTCGAATAAGATTCTAAACGGAGGGTTCCGTGTGTTGACGCACGCCTTACATCTTGCGCACACGAACACATAAAATCCCGTCACCAGCTTGTGGAAGAGAAGGCCAGTTTGGCCTTGGTACGGATAAAACGTATACACAAACCATGCATCCTTCATGAAAAATCTTAAGGAATGAGCGATGATATTCGACTTGAACCACACGGGAAGCGGATGATTAGCTCTAGCAAGAAACTCTTCAGTCAGCTCTATCCAAGTAGGCGGCCAGCTTCGTAAATGAGAGCGGATTGCAAAGTGCTTGGAACTTAGCCTCTAACTGAGGATAGACCCAATGTCAGTAATTTGTCATAAACAAATGAATTTGATGAATAGTGATGTTTCTGGCACTGGAATGGATACTGGAAGTCCTTTCCACAGTGCTCTTTGTTTACTTGCTCTTCTATGAATTTGTTCTAGCACTGAAATGGTCTTGGAGATTTTTTTTTTTTACAAGTTTAAAGACAAAATAGTGACAGTAAAATGAGCGTAAGAGCTGACACTCTCAACATGACTGTGACGTGACGCTTGACAACAACACCATCCGATCAGCTTCACTAAACACACCAAACCAAAGAATACATTTCAAATCTAAGCCCACTCTCCCCTCTCAACCCCCCCCTTCCCCCCCTTTTTTTCTGCTTAGGACGGTGCGAAATGCCTGACTGACACGATCTATGACACAGGAAAAAAGTTGCATCACAGTAAATACGTGCCGCCTTTCATTCTATCGGCCTACCTCCTTCCCTTCCCCCCCCCCTCAACCCTCCCCATGCTGTGCGATACTACGCAGCGTGGGATGTGCGTTCTAACAATAGCCCGTCTCACCCCCCCACCCCCCCTCTCTACCCCGCGACACAAAGGCATGTTGCCGCGCTCTCCCACCACCACCACCTCCACCCCCCCTCCTTTCATACCTATGGTCCCCGTCCTCGCGCAGACACCTACACGTGTCCTCGCAGACACCTACACGTGCCCGTGGACACCTATGCGATACATAAATTAACTGGGGCTCACGGACACCTATACGGATGCATAAATTATCCTGTGCCAATTAGGTTCAAACAATTTCCAAGGCGATTGGTGGCAAGACTAAATCCCTCCCCCTCTCACCCCTGATGGGTGAATGACACGTTGTCGAAATTTGATTCGGCATGTGAGAGATTCATATACTAGGCACACACAGGCGCAACTTCACTGACCCCTCAGGACTGCCTTTAGATAAGAGCAGAGGAAGACAAAGGACAGAGAAGGCCTAGTCCATTCTTGGTAAACTCCTTGATCTCAAGTCATTTCCTGTTTCATTCCAGGAAAAGTGAGTTGGAACTCTGTTTTACATTTTTGAATCTATGTATTGATTTCATGTATGCTGTGTGTGTTAACATTGTAACTTTGTGCAAATGCTTAGCAACATTTATCAAACTGATGAAATGATTATTCTGTGTAGTAGTTTGCTTGCCATCATACGGCAAAAGCTCTCTCCCAGTGGTTTTGATTCTTTGTTAACAATCTGACCACTGCTCTTTGTGTTCACCCTGACTTTTGTCAGTATGCAACTCTGTCTGTTAAGATAATAATTCAATGATTAATTTTGATCAGAAAACAGTATGCCTGTGCTAGGTAAAAACTGCTACTCTGATTTATGAATACTGGTGATTATTGGAATGATTTGTAGTGTATGACTCTAAGTCTACACCACATGTGTACTTGGACTAAGCCTAGCCCAAGTCAGTGTGATTTAATTCATATGAAACAAGGAAGAGTTGTTTGATTAAAACTGTAACATTGTATTACTGTCTCCTACCCTTTTGTAAGCTTAACTTAGCTGTTGAACAAAGGTGGAGGTTAATAGTTATAGCAGAAACTCTACCATAGAGAAAACTTTGCTGGCTGAGTCTCACACCCTCTCTGAAAAAGAAGAGGAAAGGGGTAAATGTGTGCACTCTACAAGCCAGCCCCCAGATTCTCATCTACAGATCAAGTTCTCTTAATCGCAGAACTGGGATCCTGGTCACGCTGCACATTGCAGTCGAACCAAAAGCTGGGACTTCGCCAGAAACCAGGGTGACACCAGACAACCAATCTACACCAGTGGGGCAGTCACCAGCCACAGGAGAGATCAACTATTCTCTCCGAGCAAAGCTAAGTTTGCTTACTACCTGGACTCAAACCCATCAGACCCTTACCCTCACTTTATGATGAAACAGTGAGAACCTGTCTATGAGTACCTCCCTGGCTACAATACTGGGTATTTGCAAGTGGTGTGGATGTATCATAACCATATACATTCAGTGTAACTTAGACAGAACCCCTGTATGCCAACTTAAGCTTGCTGCACAGAGTGCCAGCAAGTAAAGTAGGAGTGAGGAAGGACCCCCCCTCATTATGGTAGTCCAATGAGAACTGAAACACAGCCTACAGAAGTGACATGCCATTTCTTATCTATGTGTAAGTAATAAAAGTTGATGTGTGAAAGTGCACTTAGCTTGTGTCAGTTCCCTGTTGTTCAATCGAATATTGAATGTTTGAACTTCTCTCTTCAATTCTGTATCTCGGAGCTGTAAGTACTTTTAATTAAGAGTACAAGCCCAAGGAAAATTATCTCAGAGCCATTCTTCTGTATTTTATCAATACCCGGAACAAAAAAAATTTCTCGATGACTAGTACCGGAAAGTTGCTCCTTCCACCACTAGTAAGAGAGAGGGTGTAGGTGAAATGTAAGATAATTTTCATAGAGAATTATTCCAAGTCCTTCCCCTAGAGGACCCACCTACCCTGACATAGAACGCTGAGATTTAACCTAAATCTACGTTGACCTGCTTATCAGTCTACTTACTTCTCACTGGTGTTTGCACATTAATGACTGTAGGTGCCAGGAATGCCAACGGATTTGTCGATGACCACATCCAACCGGTAAGGTGAATTATTACCGCAAAAAAAAGAAAGCCTCTTCAAAAAGCAATGTATAAATTACTTGAAATGTTGATACAAATAGCGCAGTGTCTAAGTATAGCTTGATGTCAGTATTAATTATTTACGTAAAATGAAACTTTGTCAACCGGACCTGATAACACAGAAAATAACAGACTTATCATCAGGATCAACACTGACCAGATCACACGCACCAAAGACAGAGTAAGTGTGTGCAGGTGAAAATATGAATGAATGGTTAAAAGAAAAAACACCTCATATCATATTGCTTTTCAATGTAACGTGCCAGTTGTAGAAAACGAGAATATGATACAAAAATAAACACACTATAAAAACACTAAAAGAAGAAAATAATAAGAGAAGGTGTGAAAAAAAAGCACACACGCGCGCAAGCAAGCAAGCAAGCAAGCGCACACACACACACACACACACACACACACACACACACACACACACACGCACGCACGCATGCACGCACGCACGCACGCACGCACGCACGCACGCACGCACGCACGCACACACACACACACACACGCGCGCGCGCGAGCACATACACACATGCACACACACGTACGCACGCACGCATGCACGTGAGCATGCATGCATGCACACAAAAACACGCACACGATCGTGTTCACAGAGAGAGAGAGAGAGAGAATCACACACACACACACACACACACACACACACACACACACACACACACACACACACACACACACACACACACACACACACACACACACACGCGCACGCACACACACACGCACACACGCACGCACGCACACACACACACACACACTGACCTATCGATGTTGCACATGAATGATATATGCCTACATTCCAGGACAGGACAGACGGCTGCAATGTACAAATGATTACGGGTTTCCTAAATTTATGGAATCATAAACATTTTCAGGCTGTCAGAGTGATGTATGTACTGTGTGTTTTAGTCAAGACGTTACAACCCTATCAGTGCTGAATGTAAGATGTGAGGCAAATATCAGACTACTTTCAATCTCTCAGAACTCTAACCGAAATCTCTTTTTTGTTCATTACAAGAGCTCGGAGGAAACATTCGAGCTTGTTTTCATTTTATGTCAAGTTTTCGTATTTTAGATTGTTTTTCGGAGCTTCTCACTTTAACAAACAAACAAAATAGTCTAACAATAAACGAAGTACTCCTATAGAAGGCAGGAACAAAATAATGTATGTCTGGACCGCTTTCCAGGGTAAACAGGAAAGTCGATGCGCCAGTCTCTCAGAGATGGGCCCGCGGTTATACATGTGTGTCGATGCCTTCATAACGTTTTGTAGTCAATTGATTTGTTAGCGACTCCCATCAACAGTGCTGCGTGCATGTCTCGTGTGGTTGACTTCTTTGCTGTTACATTCTTATCCATTGACAAGCTCGCCAGATTTTTCAACCTAAATGAACCAAAATTCTCACGTGTAGTTTGCTTATGGGAAAACGTTCGAAGCATTTTAACAATTTCCTGTTAATCTTCACTTGTCTACCTAAACAACGAACGCCGATTTCATTGAAAACTCAAAAATTGAGAAAAACGAGTGTCTAAACAGACAACACAGTTTTGTTAGGTTGCTGGTTCATTTGCGAGTCAGTATGGTTGTCACCTATCATAATACCACTTGACCAGTGACACGAAGTTTAGAGCACCCAACAAGCACAGAGATCCCCATAGCATGGACAGCAAAAAAAAAGGAAGAAAAAAGGACAAAAAAACAAACAACAAACAAAAGACATGCAATGCAGGCTAAAACGAACAGATGCACGAAGATTGGGTAGCGTGGATGTTTCTTCGTCTGCGAACGTTTTAATTTCAATGATCTGGTTTCCTTTCCATCGCAGCAAATGTACGATAATCGTATTGACAGCCGCTGATGAAACACAATCACTTATGAAAAAAAAGAAGAAGAAGAAGAAGAAACAGAAAGAAGAAAAAAAAAACACGGAGCCCCCAAACTATGACACAGTCGCTTTGAATAAGCAGGAATAAAAAAAAAATGACCGTTTCAAAATAAGGAGAATGTGTGTCATTGACTATGCGTCTTAGACGCCTGAAAAAAAATGCAAATTTATTAACTGAACAAAGTGAAATGTAGAGGGACTACAAAAAAACTTTTTTTTTAATCAAAATTCTAAATAACTAATGAGAGCAACAATAAATGTAAAGACAATAGCAATTGGTGCATATGTTCAAACACCTTTAAAGCGCACACCATCGTCATATTAAAATGTCATCAGCAGACATGGTCTAAAATTTTGCATGGAAGAGGCACTGCATATGCTGCCCCCTCCCCCCCCCCCCCCCTCCTCCCACCCCTACTTTCTCCTCCCCCTCCCTCTCCTCCTGAAGAAGAAAAAGATACACCCGATGGTGCCAGTGAACACAGAGAAGCAGCACTGTCCATAACTGCCGAACCAACCAGCTTCGAGCAATCCGGCCACACTCTTGGAAGCTTGCGCTGTGGTCACATGGGGTGCGGGCACGCAAAAGGCATTCCATTAAGACGTCAGGGGACATAACTGCTCCCTGGCAGATGCTGAGGTGTAATGGTTACTGGACAAGACACGACAAAACTCCACAGGAGCGCCCTCATGGGTGTGCCAGCCAATATTTCATGACTACAGAGCCCATCGGCGAACGACGCCACCGTCAAGCCACTGCCGTGTGCTATTCCTTGGCCTCACTTCGTCGCTGTTCCGCTGACAGGTGAAACCAGCACAACTCCAGACACGGCCAACGTTTCGCCATGTAAGGTCTTACGTGCCGTCTTTCCTGCTGTCAACAGCACTTTCCCTGCGGTCAGTGGGTCTTTCCGCACCGTCGCTGGGCCCCCAGAGGCGGCCACATCCCCGAATCCTGCTCTGTCCAGAACGACGTCAGTACTTACCGGTGTCCTCGATTTGATAAACAAGACGAACATCACCTCCTTCCTCCACCGCCACTGACACCTAGGAACCGAAATTACTACTCCTCCCCCTTCTTCCTGCCCTCTCCTATCGAGGTTATCCTCCTCTGTAAGTCTAATTCCAGGAATGGAAACTGTCAACAATCGATATAACTCGGATTTGTAATGTTGTCTGTCACGTGACCACGGGTCTAGATTAAGTTAGCAACAAAGATCAAACGATTACAACGGTGATCATTCACATCCCTCGGCCTTGATGTGCACACCCCCCCCCCCCCCCCCACCCCCCGCGCGTAGTCGGCTGGGTCATGACCTCCATTCGAATTTTCCTCAGGCCTTATTCATGGTGCCAAACCTGGCAGTGCTAACGTTTATAACTGCCAGATTGAGCTCACGTGGACAAGGGCGAAGTTTAAGTCTTTTACAGTTTGGTGTATACAGGGGTCAGTGTGTGCAGTATGTTGGAGGTAGCCGCCGGAGATTTCCACCAAGATGTAGATGCAGCATTGCCAAGTTATGTGTCAGTTTGTCTTGTTCGACTTGATAGTCTTATACGCACACAAGCATGCAGACGGGCGGACACACACGTACGCGCGCATGCGCGCGCGCGCGCGCGCTCGCGCAAACACACACACACACACACACACACACACACACACACACACACACGCACACACACATACACACACACAGAGGCGCGCGCGCGCATGCACTACGTACGCGCGCACGCGTGCACGCACGCACACTCACACGCATGATACAAATACCACTTCCTTAGCTACTGTGCAGTCTAAACTGGGCTCTGTGTCGATCATGTCATCTTGATCATCTTGTTTCGTTTCGTTTCTGAAGACATTCTTCCAGTGTTCGGACATTGCATTCACACTAATAATTATGGTCAGATTGATGTAAATTAAAACCTGGAACCTTCGTACGCGTTTGTCCAAATCGCGACTGGACTTATGCTGAAGCTACAAATTCATTTAAAGATTAAAAAAAAAAAAAAAAAAAAAAGTGTGTGTGTGTGTGTGGGGGGGGGGGGGGGGGGGGGGGGGAAACCGGCCACGAAAATGCCTGGACTCCAGTTAAAAGTGCAGCCTACAGTTAATCAGTTATCAGCCTGATCATGTCCACTCTGGCTTCATGGACAAATCACAGGCCGCACACCGAAAATCAATGCACCAGGCTTTTGCGTAACGAGTCGGTTATTTATAGACAGTAAATCGCGAACAAGTTGATAACTCTTCCCCAATGATGTAATAATCACACGCCTTCAACTCCAAATTGATGTTGCTTATGACACCAGACTGCCTGGAAGAAATGCCAACAGAGGGCACACAGAATAAAGAAGGAGGCAACCTCCCCTCTCCCCCCAAAAAAAAAATAAATAAATAAATAAAAAGGATGTTCCAAGCTTGCCCACATACCCTGTACCTGACTCCAGTATACAGCAGCAACAAGTGGAGAAATGAACAAACAAAACTCCAAACGAATTCTTTCATCATGGGAGGAAGAGTGACCCCACAACAAGTCATTGTTTACTGTTTACTGTTCCCTGCGTCATTTAACATTTCCTTCCATGAAGACCAGATCGAGGTTACGTGTATTTGTTACTGTTCGTCCCTGTGTTTGTTTCAGTGTATTCACGATCGAAAAGGCTGCGCCGGTCTTGAAGAAATGTTGATTTGTGTTTGTTCATTTCTTCAATTATCGCTGTGTACATGTATCGGGTACAGGGCATATGTCGAGTTGGGGACGTGTCTTATTTTTGTTTTGTTGTTTTGTTTGATTTTTTTTTTTTTTTTTTTTTTTTTTTTTTTTTTTACGGAAGGTCTCCCTGTTTGTTCTATGTGCTCTGTGTTGGTACTTCCGCTAGGCCCATTTGCTGTCCTAAGCAACATCTGTTTGGAGTTAAGGGTGTATAATTATTTCATCATGGAATGAAGAGTTAACCTACGTGTTCGTTATCTACTATTTACTACTCCCTGTTTCATTTAATATTTCCTGTTTATAGACGAGCACAATTTGTTTGTTTTGCGAATTTTATTGTTTTGAAAGGTTTTTCTTTTTTCGAATGTCCCTCAAGATACATGTCCATCAAGATACATGTCCATCAAGATGCATGCTGGGTGGTTCCAAGAAGACAGATTAAAATGAAAGGAGTAGGACTAATGTCGGAGGACCACCTGGCGGAAAGATAGGGGGGGGTCACGGTGAGCGCGAAGGCCTGAAATGTGAAATTAGCTTAGGTATAGCTCATATATTTCTAGATTATGGTTGATGCAATCGGTAGAAAGGCCTCAAACAAGTAAAGGTTTTTGTGGTGGTGATATTAGCTTAGGTGTAGCTCATGTATTTCTCGACTGCGGTTGATGCCAACAGAAGAAATGCCTAAAAACAAATTCAAGTATTAGTTGGGGTATTGAGTTGCTCATTCGCTTTATAATCAGATTAATATTAATCTGTGGGTCAAATTTTGTCATGCCTCAGAAGGCTTGCATGGATTATGTAGTAATTTGGTCAACATTTATAATTGTGGCGTGTGGCCACATTGCCGACCGTACACGCTTAAAGTCTTTTTGTTGGACGCTCTGGAGAATCTGTTGCTGTAAACGAGTAGCCTGTTTATTTCGGACAGATCAGGCACTGGAGAGCAATGGCACAGGATGCCTCATATCATACAAAACATTTCCAGGTAGAGTTTGTGGAAGGTATCAATAAGGAGAGAGAGAGAGAGAGAGAGGAGAGAGAGAGAGAGAGAGAGAGAGAGAGAGAGAGAGAGAGAGAGAGAGAGAGAATGAATGCCTGCAAACCCACGCGCACGCGCGTGTGTGTCTGTTTTTGTCTGTGTGTGTGTGTGTGTGTGTGTGTGTCTGTGTGTGTCTGTGTGTGTGTTTGTGTATATGTGTGTGTACCTGCCTACATGAATATGTGCGTATACATGAATATGTGCGCACGTGTGTGTGTGTGTGTGTGTGTGTGTGTGTGTGTGTGTGTGTGTGTGTGTGTGTGTGTGTGTGTGTGTGTGTTTAAAATTGTGCATCGATCTCCCACTTACACACACACAAACGCGCGCGCGCGCGCGCACACACACACACACACACACACACACACACACACACACACACACACACACACACACACACACACACACACACACACACGGCCCCAGCTCCTGTCCAAGGAAATTTTTTACTCACTCACACACTTCTTATACTGCGTGACATTACGAATGTTTGGCATATTTTTGTAAAAGTTGTTTCGTGTTAATTTACATGATTTTCTCAGAAGATTGGGCGCTGATGGTGATGAAGTTTTGCAGGCTAATACAGCTAGGTAAAACAGTGATAAACAGGATAATTTTGGAGGCGTCACTATCACAGGACTAAACAAGCGTCACTAAGAAAAACAAAACATCCTAATTCCCAATATCTATGGAAAGAAAACAGAAGGAATAAAGGATTTGAAAATAATGAAAATCATGGAAAACCACATTTAATTCGTTTAATTATCTGAAACAGAGAGAGGGGGAGAGAGAGAGAGAGAGAGAGAGAGAGAGAGAGAGAGAGAGAGAGAGAGAGAGAGAGAGAGATTAGAGAGGGGGGGTTAAAGGTCATTGAGGTAAAATCTTTTCTGAATAATGCGATTTTGGTCTTTTGTCATAGCTATAGCAGTCATCACTATCTATCACCATACTGAAATGTGTCAAAATGTGTTCAGTCTCATGGGCATGATAAGAGGTCAAGTTCATCTCTGAACACTTTCAGACTAATAAAACTAGCCAGTATGGAACATGCAATAGGCGTACTGGACGTCAGTGTAAAGATGTATGGTGATTGCTCCAATGATTTTATTGAAAACAGTTTTGAAATAATATTTGAAGATATATCATGAATGTCTCAGAAAACTGAAAATAAAAGTTAAGCTTCAAACGGAGTGACTGAGGGGGGAAAATGAAGCAAAATTTAGAAAGAGAGGGGGTTAGTTACCGCCAAAGACATAGACAAACACAAAGTACAGACAAGACACAATGCATTTCGACCTCTTGGGTCTTCTTCAGGCAAAAAACAAATACCATTTAGGACAGTGAAAACGAAGAACGAGAAACCACTTGGCTTCTCATATTCGGCGCACGATCACAATGACCGCCGGACGGAAACGAGGCCACCCAGAAGGGGATCATGGGAGAGGAAATAGTGAGGAGGGGGAAGGGGGGGGGGAGGGTGTGTGTGTGAAAAAAAAATGGGGTTTGTAGCTTGTTTTGTAGCATGGTATGATATATTAGTGACGGTAGTGATTATGATGGATTAATGATAATGTTTAGTGGGGCCAAAAAAAAGGGAAAAAATAACGAATTTAAGAAATCGATAAATAAACGACTTTAATGGGTGGTGATGGTAACTAATCCCCTCTCTTTCTAAATTTTTGGGCATCATGTGTTACACACACACACACACACACACACACACACACACACACACACACACATACACACACACACACACACACACACGCACACATAAAAGGGGTGGGGGGTGGAGAGAAAAACATGTAAACGGTATTGTGGGTGGATTATGATCATCATGAGAACTGTGTGAAGTAAAAAAAAAAAATGTTGGTTTTAGGATAATGGTATAATAGTACAAGTTGGAAAGGAAATGAATGGAAATGATCAGTGGGAAAAGTGTTGACATGCCAGTAGCAACAACATCACACACACGCACACACACCCACATTCTCACATGATGATGATCGTTGTCATAACTGAGATTAAAGTTCTGTGTGATGCTTATCATTGTCAAAGGTGAAATGATGTGGTGGCGTTAGTGTAATGGTGCCCGGTTGAGGGAGGGGGGGGAGGGGGGGGGGGAGAAAAAAAAAAGGATCAATGACTGATGGGTGATGCTCATTTGAGATCATCAGTACTATAGGAAGGTCTCTTCTTCGTTCACTCTGGCAGGAACCCTGGAGGTACTGGCGAGGGCTGCTGTATGGCGGAGGCCTTCCAGTGGTCTATAAGGCTTCCCCTCATTAGTGTGTTGGCAGGCTAGGTTTCTGCTCTAAATTTTGAAAATAAAAACAAAAAAAGGAAGCAAAGAAAGAAAGAAAATGAGAAAAAAAAAACTTTAATTTTTCTGGTTAAAGGTCAAGGTCGTTATAAACCACTTAGGTCAAAGTCAAGGTCATTTCTATTCTTCTGAATTTTTGGTTTTGTTTTGTTTTCATAAAGTTGCTATTTGTCAAGTCTAGCCAGTATGTTGATCTCTAAATCTGTTAGGTCATTAGACTGTTGTAAGC
>JADBJO010001878.1:67500-80000 GCA_016801955.1 Conus betulinus
GGTACGGAATTATGTAAACTGGGTACCTTCCGACCTCACCTCATACATGAAGTCATTAGGAGTTCGAATGTCAACATTTAAATGTGCTTTTTAAAATACTAAACCTTTCTCAATTCCCCGAATTTCAGCTCCATAGTGCATTGTTGGTTGAATCTGAGAATCAAATAATTTACTATAAAAATTGAAAGAGCAGCCATCCAGTCTGCTCAATATATGAAGTATAGTTATCACTGCTTTCTTTGCTCTTTAACCTAAGCCTTAACGTGCACGTTTAAAACTAGGTCTAGTTGAAAAATGAAAATATTTATGTGCATTGACAACTTCTCTTTGTTTCATTACCATAATGTCATTTCTCATTCTGGGCTAAAAAGGTGCCATTACAAAAAAAAAAAATAATAATAATAATAATACTAGTTTTGATCATATTCACGGTAATCTGGAAGCAGCCGTGTGTGAGCTATTTAATTGTTTCCATAATCCAACCAACGTTATTGAGCATAGAATTACATCATCAGCAGATAACAATATGAATAATTCAACCAGATGAAAAAGCCACACCATGACGATCTTTTTCAATAATGTCTAACGCAAAGTTCATTGACAAACGGTGGAAACAGAACAGGGCTACACACATCCGCCTGTTTTACCCCACGTGCACAATTCATAACATCTGATAGTTTCGCTCCTGATCTAATTTGCACCTTCACATCATTATACATATTTCTTACGCAGGAAAAAAGTTTGCCTTTAATATCCTTTTCAGTAGAACAGGCCACAACGACTTCCTAGAAACTGTATCGAATGCTTTTTTCAAACTCAACAAAAGCAGCATAAAAATATGTTTATCTGCAAACTGTTTTTGTACCGCAGCTAATAAAGTGAACACATGATCGACAGCGGAATATCTTTTTCTAAACCTGCTTGATATTCGCCGCTAACGTCATTTTGATTCATCTCTTCATGTAGTCTAGAATTAAAGATAAAGGTAAAACCATACGATCGACATATCATCTACAGTATTTTCAATCCTATCCTGTCGTCCAGAATCAGTGATAGAACCATACAATTTACTACTTTTATTGCACAACGAAATGCCTCTGTACTTATTTACATCATTTACGTCACCCTTCTCAAACAGTGGCAAAATTATAGATTCATTCCAACTTTCAGGATAAACTCCTTTATTAAACAAGCAATTAAATAACTTCACAAGAAAATGAATTTCAGATTCTCCAGAATGCTTAAAAAAAAATCGCCGATAAGACCATCAGGCCCAACAGCTTTACCACTTGTTATTTTCGTAATAGCGACAAATACCTCCTCTCTTGATATAGGTATACCCAGCATAACATTTTCCATATCTTCCATATCATGTTGCTCTCATCATACTACTAATTCGTCTTTATCCAGTAAACTTAAAACGCTGAATTCATTAATGGATATGTTATTTGGAAGCTGTGATTTCTTTTTAGAAATCTCGTGCACTGTTTCCCCAATATAACTGTTGACATTCAATAAAACTCTACAGTTCTTTTAAAAATGAGTCATTGTATCTATCTGTTTCTTTTTATTTTAGGTTTTTATATTCACATCTTGCGATTGAATACAAGAATACATCATTTTAATCTAAAGTTTTCCATATATTCACAACAGTCTACGTACCTTACGCTTAGTCGCTCTGCATTCCTGGTCATACCAATCATTCTGATTGACGTTCATATTCACCGGTAATCTTTGTTCCATATACAAGCTTTTTTTTAACAATCTTGTTAAATCTATCCCGTGCCATATCAACATCAACATCAATCAGCTCTTCTGTCTTGTACTTCTCGTGAGTTCAGCAGTTCAAAAATCTGTTGTCCTGTTCTATTTTCCAACAATATTTCACAGTGAATTGTTTTGCATTTATATGATCACTGTTACATTTCAAATCATCTTGTTTTCAACACTTAAAACAATAGGTGAATGATCCAAACCAGTCCTTTCTAATACCCTGAGTGTTGTTATGTCTTTTCAAGATTCGAAAAGGCTGATACTCGCTAAAAAAAAAAAAAAAAGAGAAAAAAAAAAAAAAAAAAAAAAAAAAAAAAAACCATTAACACTGTTTCCAAAATCAGAAATGCATGTGAAACGACCCTGAAGGTTGCCCTAAAAAAGACCACTTTGCAGAGCCAAAGAATACCGGACATCAGAAATAACTGCCATAATTGACTTCATTCTTCACGGCTCAAAATTGACCAGGAGTGATAATATTGTCTTTGTTTTTATTCATTATTTCATGTTTTACCGGTACCAAAACTGCAATTGTTTTAGTGTGAATAGGCCGTTTCCACCTCATATTTCACGTTTGGTGAAAACATGTCTTACTGGTAGCTACAGCTGATTACTTTGTAATATATGACTTGTGAACTTGTTGACGATTGCGTGTAACCATAGTCCTGCCACACACACACACACACACACACACACACACACACACACACACACACACACACACACACACACACACACACACACTCACACGCACACGCACGCACGCGCGCGCACGCACACACACACACACACACATACACACGCGCGCGCGCACACACACACACACACACACACACACACACCACACACACACACACACACACACACACACACACACACACACACACACACACACACACAGAGAGAGAGAGAGAGCAATGTACCAGGCAGAGAGAGAGAGAGACTTTCTGCATCGCTCAGTGAATTCGCAAGGCAGACGAGAGCTACTTGGCTAATTGGTACGAGAACGAGGCGGGACCGAGCTGAATGAGAAAACAAAGGAAGCCAGAATGAATGAACGAGAGAGGAACAATGAATGAATAAACGAGTGGTGTTATATACACGAGGTGACCTTGGTAGCTCGGGCGTTGGTTCCACGCTCCCAAGTGATGTCCAAGGGCGGACCACACCCAGTCGTTGCGAAGAAAATACCTGTTTGGCACAGAACGACTCAGGGGCCTAGCCTCCATCTTCCGTTTCTGTTTCCGTCTCTGTCCCCCCCCCCCCCCTCCCCCACTCCCCCTCTCTCTCTCTCTCTCTCTCCTCTCTCTCTCTCTCTCTCTCTCTCTCTCTCTCTCTCTCTCTCTCTCTGTCTGTCTCTCTCTGCATGACAAGGACAGATTGTAAGACTAGGCTTTGGCCTAAAATCTTCCTCCCTGCGTGTTAAAGATCAATTAATCAATCAATCAATCTCTCTCTCTTTCTCTGTCTCTCTCTTTGACACTCCCTCTTTCTCTCTCTCTCTCTCTCTCTCTCTCTCTCTCTCTCTCTCTCTCTCTCTCTGTCTTTCTCTCCCTCTCTCTCTTTGACTCTCTCTCTCTCTTCTTCTTCTTCTTCTTCTTCCTCTCTGTAGACAGAGACAGTTAGACAGACAAACAGACAGACAGACATATAGATAGAGAGATAGACAGACAGACAGATGTAACTGAGGAAAGATGAGGGGAAGAAAACGGGGGGGGGGTATTTGCTATTTTTGTTTCCTAAATGTTATTCCTTGTTGATTATTGAAGGCTATATAGAAACAAACCCATTATGCTTCCTTTCCATCATTACACACATTTCGTTTGTTCGTTTCACCTGTTCGTTCGTTCGTTCGTCTCTCTCTCTCTCTCTCTCTCTCCTCTCTCTCTCTCTCTCTCTCTCCTCTCTCTCTCTCTCTCTCTCTCTCTCTCTCTCTCTCTCTCACTCTGTCGTAGTAAGCAGTGTACATAATGTATAGGTGTTTGTTTATTTGTCTGTGTATGTGTATGTTTTGTGTGTATGTGTGTGTGAGAGAGAGAGAGAGAGAGAGAGAGAGAGAGAGAGACACTTGACACTTTGATATTTTATTGTCATTACCAAAGAGGTCTTTTGACAAGGGGGGAGGGTGTAACAGAACAATGACATTTCTCTCTTCCTTTCCTGCAAACAAATAGTACATTCATCCCCCAGTGTGTATCAAATCAAAGGTTAACAAAAACAAATAAATTCGTAACATTTCCTTACGACCTCACGCACAGGAGTGTATTGCAGTAAAGTTGAAAAAAAGACAAAAAAAACACGTAAGACTGACTTGACCATCCACTCAATGAAATGATGACATTGTATCTTATCATTCATTCATATATCTAATGTATTGTCTTAAACTTCACTATCCTTCATCCGTCTAATTTTCAATGCTTCCGCGATGAATTTCGCACAAATGATTAAAACACGAACAGTAATGATTCATATTAACATAAGAGGAAACAAAAATACATACATCTCTCTCTCTCTCTCTCTCTCTCTCTCTCTCTCTCTCTCTCTCTCTCTCCTCTCTCTCTCTCTCTCTCTCTCTCTCCCTCCTCCTCCTTTCTCTTCTCTCTCTCCCGTCTCACCTTCCCTCTCTCTCTTTCTCTCTCGCCTCCCTCCATCCCACCGCTCTCTCTCTCTCTTCCCCCTCTCCCTCTCTTCCCCGCTCTCCTCTCTCTCTCTCTCTCTCTCTCTCTCTCTCTCTCTCTGTCTCTCACTCTCTCTCTCTCTGTCTTCTCACGTCTCTCTGTGTCTCTCTCTCTCTATCTCTCTCTTCCCACTCTCCCCTACCTCCCCTCACCCATTAATTAACCCATCCGAACCAACCCTCAATACTGACCCAAGCTGGACGCAAACAAGCCAAACACGCAAACAAGCCAAACACGCATCCTGGTTGACAATCAACAACAGCCAGTAACAAGGAGAAAATTACCGCCCAGGTCAGAGGGGGGGAAAAAACGGGGAAGAGGGAGGGAGGAGGCGCGAGAGAGGCTAGGGAGGGGGGAGGGGAGGGGGGGGGGGGGCAGCGGGAGTGTCCAGCAGAACCCACCACATCTGTCAGCTTTGGTCGGCTGTCTTCTGCCGTGTGTTTTGGTCAGTGCAATTAGCAACAGCAGCGCAGGTAAGGGGTCGGGTTCGTCTTCACCGAGTTTTCGTTCTTTCTCTTCCCACACCCTCGTTTGACCAGCATTGTTTCTCTGTCAGCCTCCGTAGGATAAACAGCCTCTCGACGGCTGTACGTTTCGATCTTTTGTCTCATTTCCTCTGTGTGCGTGCGTATGTGTGTGTGTGTGTGTATGTGTGTGTGTGTGTGTGTGTGTGTGTGTGTGTGTGTGTGTGTGTGATGCCTGTCCTTCACTTCTCATTCACCTTTCCCCGGCTTGTCACAGGTAATTACCTTCGCACGCATGCATGCACGCACGCTCGATAGTACGCGCGCATGCATTCACGCACGCACGCTCACACCCACACACACGTACAAACACACGCGCGCGCGCGCGCGCCGCCCCGCCTGGATGTGCATGCAACACACACACACACACACACGCACACAGGCACGCACGTTACGGGCACGCACGCACACACACACACACACACACACACACAGCACACACCCACACACATCCACACACCTACACCACACACACACACACACACGCGCACGCACTCACGCAGCGCATACACTCACGCACACACACCCACACACACACACAACACACACACACACACACACAGCACAACCACCACACACCCATCCACACACAAACCACCATCTACATACAGGTCGCGCGCGCGCGCACCTACACCACACACACACCACACAGCACCCACACCACACACACATGCCACACCACACACACACACACACACCACACACACACCCGATGTGTTGTCTGCGCTGGTGTGTTTCCATCTCACACATTTGGACACCGCTCGCTTAGTTAAGGCACAGAATAACGCGCGCGCGCGCTGCGCGCGCTGCGCACACACACACACACACACACACACCACACAACACCACACATCCACACACACAACCACATCCCCACACACACGCACACCACAGCCACGGACGACGCGCGCGCTACTGCGCGTGCGCGTCCACGAAGTGCGAATCCAGGGTGCCATCAGGGGGGGGGAGGACCGAAAAAACGCCCTACATCACACGCATCTCTCACACAGACTACAGAAGGGAGGAGAGGAGAGGAGAGAGGAGAGGTCTAGACTCCCGGCCTCGCCTTTTCGATGCGTTGCTTTCCTCGGGCAGATCGGTGGATCTCTATTCAAGATTTCTGTCTCGAATTCTATTGCTGCCGAGAGTCTTCCTCCTCCATTCTCCCCTCTCCCCCCCTCCTCCCCCTCTCTCTCTCGCTCTTTCTCTCTCTCTCTCTCTGTGTCTGTGTTGTGCGCGCGCGTGTGTTTGTGTTATGCGTTTGTGTGCGTGCGTGCGTGCTGCGTGCGCGCGTGCATGCGTGCCCTGATGTGGGCGTGCGTTGCATGCGCTGCGTATGTGCGTGCGTGCATGTGTTGCGTATCGTGCGTGTGCGTGTGTGTGTGGTTGTGTGTGTGTGGGTCTGTGCGTGCGTGCGTGCGTGCGTGCGTGCGTTGCGTGCTAGTGTGTGTGTTGTGTGTGTGGTTGTGGTGTGCGTGCGTGTGTGTGTGTGTCGGTTGTAATACATAAATCTACTACGTTTGATGTGGGGCCATTTAGTAAATTGGGTGGTAATAACAATCCTTGCTACAAGAATAAGGAATCCCTCCACGAAAACATTGACGGAGCCAGTAGGGATTGCCACCCTCACCCTGCTTCAAAATGCATACCTAGCGTACCTATCTTTGCACCTCACAACAGCGCAATAGACGGGTGGTGTGACGTTTCATTTTCAATGTGACTGAACACAGTTGAGACCGGGACCTGTGTAAATAGAGAAGTGGGATACTGAGGTGGGGGGGTGTATTTGTGATTGGGTGGAATAGAAATGACACAAGAGAAGCCCCCCCCCCCCCCCCCCCCCCCCTCTCCCCTCCCGAGAATTACGATATATGAATACTGTTTAGAACTATTATTGTGTGAGTAAGTAGTTCCCAGTGCCATAATGTTTATCAAATTTCTTTAGAACTACGTTGCTGTTATCATATTCCAGGGTATGACAAGGAACATACCCGTACAGCATAGAGAAGTATGAAGAAAGGCAATAGTAAGAGTAGCTCTGATTTCGCTAACAAATGGGCTAAGACGTTCAATCGTGCCGCCTTTCTGGTCACTCATTATCAGCTTGTCAGAATCAGCATGGTGACCCCGCCGGTCAAAGATGCTCCGACCCACCTGTCTTTTATCGAGGACGAGCGAGTCAAGTGAGGGGTGATTACCACACACAAACACACACACACACAGCACACACACACACACACGATACACACACACACACACCACACACACACACACATCACACCACACATACATACACACGCGCGCGCGCGCTCACCACACCACACACACACACACACACACACCACCCCACACACACCACACACACACGCACATACAGAAAGAGAGATCGAGACCAGAGAGAGAGAGAGAGAGGAGAGAGAGAGAGAGATAGAGGGAGGGAGGAGGGAGAGAGAATTCAAAACAACCTCTTTAATGATCACCGATCTGCCGAGCACGCATCAAAGGCCTCTCCTCTCTCTCTCTCTCTCTCTCTCTCTCTCTCTCTCTCTCTCTCTCCTCTCTCTCTCTCTCTCTCTCTGGTTGTGTGTGTACTCGCGCGCGCGTGTTGTGGTGTGTGTGTTACATACGCGCATGTGAGTTTTTTTAAGGCTGTATTGGAGCTAGTTGATTGCATAGGTCTCTTACAGAGAGGAAAGCTCGAGAAATAAAATTCGAACTCTGGGGCGTTAAGACAGACAGACAGACAGACAGACAGACAGAGACGTTCGTTGGATTCCTTTCCAGAGCCAAGTCTTTCTCGCGAATAAGTAGGGAGAATGTGAATACTCCTTAGAGTTGACACTGACCCTCCATTCGTTAGTGCTCTCTCTTTGGCCTCAAGTGGGGGCTTTTCTCATACACTTCTACTTGCATTTGACCGAGTTGTGGGTTTCTTGGTTGTGTTTTTGGTGTTTTGTTTTGTTTTACTTCAGATTACATTTTACTCTATTTGGATCCTTTTCACGTCTTCTGGTTGCATTTTAGTGTGGTTTGAATTTTTCGTTTTTTACTTATAGTTACATTTTAATACGTTTTGAATACTTTTTTTAGTTTAACTTTTGATTAACAATTGTGTTTGAATACTTCTTAAAATAGTCTGGTTACATTTGACAGTGGTTTTGAATGCTCATAACCTTCTGGTCACATTTCAGTGGGTTTGAATACTTTAGAAAAGCAATGTCTGGGTAGTTACTTTGTCCATGTATATTTTTTGAATACACTTTATACACTTCTGGTTACATTTCACTGGTGTTTGAATGCACTTTATAAACTTCCGGTCACATTTCACTGTGTTTGAATACTTATAAGTTACTTGGTTTTTGACGTATACACTCCTGTTTGAATACTTTATAAACTTCGGGATTGATACACAGTTTGTAGTAGTGTCTCTGGGGCAATACTTGATCAAGTTTCTGATGACCATTTGGGACTGTGTTTGTAAAATACTGTTTATTGAATTTGCTTGGCTACTATTCCACTGTATTTGAATAATTGTAAATGGGGTGGATATTTTTTTTTAACTTCTGAGTATGAATATTTTAACTGCGTTGTGGTGACCCCGCTATTGTGAAGATCTAGTTCTACATTCAAAACATGGATAATACTTCTGCTGCTGTCACGGGGGTATTATCAAATTGCAGGACGTTGTTGTTGATATTCCGGTTCCGGGGGTTTAGGTAAATTGTGTTTGGGTTTCATAATCTGCCTTTCGGCCCATCCACCGGCACCCACTGCGGTCCGTCCCCACCCCCCACCCCCCCTCTCTTTGCTTTTGGTCCGGTCTTTCTATGTCCCTCTGTCTTGTCTGTCTGGTCTCTCTCGGCTGACCTGAATATCATCTACTCGATACTCGTGGCTCTATCGCTGCAGGGTGCGGATGTCGCAGAATCTGAATCTCTCAAAAACAAAAAATCAACTCTCGCATCTCATCTCAAAATACTATAACCGGCAACAACCTCGTCTCGCTCAGCATATCGCTCAAATGCTATCGCTCCTCTTCCCGTCTCTCATCGAAAGAAGGGGAAAGAGAAAAGGCAAAGTCTAACGGGGGTCTCTCTCAATCGTGCGAATAACCTCGGGGTCTGGCTCGGTCGGGGGGTCGTCAAACTCTAACAAGGGTCTGCGGTCTCATACACTCTTTCTGGACGGCATTCTCTCTATACTCGTCAAAAATCTCGTGGTCGGCTGGACTATGATCACGCTGAATCCGACAGTATTCCTGTCAAGCTAGAGGTAGCAATGGGGGGTGAGTTGGTAAGGGATAAGAGAAGGTGGGAATAGAGGGTGGAAAGTAGGGGGGGGGGGGGGGGGTGATGAAGGGCAGGAGAGAGGAGGGGATTAAGGGCGTTATTACAGACCGGGCGGTGAATTGGGTTTGTTAAAAAACAAGTGTGGGACAGCAGGAACCCGGTGGAATGTGTGGGGCAAGTGATGAAGGGGGGGAGGGTGTCCTGAATCATGGGTCTGAGCGGGATGAGGCGAAGGGGGTAAGACGACAACCGACAGAGAATGTTAGGACAGGGCAGTGTGGGGGGTGTTTTATGTTATGGGTGTGGAATGAATGTTGTGGTATAAAGTTGTTGTGGTAGAGGTATGAGGGGGGGACTGGACATGGCTGTAGCTGGGCTGTGAATGTATAGCGTTAACGTGTGTGTTGGTTAGTATATGGTGGGGGGTGTGTGTGTGTTGATGTGTTGGATAAGGTGGGAGAATGGGGGTTTGTGAGGGATATGTGTGGGGATGTATGAGATAGATGAATATGATGTTCATGATTGGTGGGGAATGGTGTGGTATGAGCGAGAGGAGTGGTGGGAGGCAACAGACCGACACAACAGAACAGAGCGGAAAAAAAAAAACGACAAAGGGAAAGACGAGAATACACACACAACACAAACACAAGCAGCATGCAGCCACACAACAAACACAGGGCAAACCAGGCACACCACAGGCGCCTCGCATCAAAATATTCGCAGCTGCGTGCAAACACACACAAACCATCACAGGGGCACGTGAAGCGACCACAACCGACACACACACAGGCGACAACACAATCAGGCACACGAGCGCGAACATCGGCGGGACACCAGCACAGGCCAGCTATAAAACTCACTCACTCCTTCACTAATGGACACCCCGAACCGCAACAGCACACACAGGGCAGCGAACGACACAAGCCGCGACGCGCAAAACACACAGCAAACACATCACACAACAGTGGGGTGAAGCGGACTGCACGGCACAACACACGGGACAGAGCAGCGGAGCACAGACACACAGCACTGAGCGCGCGGTCGCGAGGGGCGACCGCAAAACACACACACAAAAAAATGCGAACCACACACTCAAAAACAATCAACCAAGCACCGGGGGCAGATACATAAGGTACAAGACAGCCACGACGCAAGGGGCGGAAGGGGGGAGAAACTCAACAGCAAAGACAAGGGTGGTAAACAACGGGACAAAAGGAAAAACACGCGGCGGGGTAGAGTACTCCCCACGAACAAACAGGACCACAACGGCACGACCGGTATACCACACACCACATTAACACGCATAATTCACATTCACGCCCACCCACATAAGACAGAAGGGGAAAAAAAAAGGGAAAAAAAAAAAGCGAAAAAAAAGAGACATGGGAAAAAAAAACAGACAAACAAGAGGGGGGGGGCCACTCGCCGGAATGATTATGCTGCTAGCTCGAATAACTCGAGCGGAAAGGAAAATCAACAGGAACAAGTGGGGGAAAAGGAAGTGACAATCTCAGGGGCTCAAATCGGAATCGATCAGGGGGGAAATGCGGAATGCATCTCAAGTCTCGGGGATCGGGGGGAGAGAAAGAGGGATCAATTGCGGTGGGGACACACCGGCGGAACACAGCACACCAGCAGTAGGCAAACACACGAAGCAAAACACACAACAATGGGGGCAGAACCCGACAGCACGAACAAACACCGGCAACGACAACAGGGCACACACACAGCACAAATACACAGCACGACACACACACAGCGTTGGCTCGAACCGAAAGCATACGAGGAGACAGAGAGTGCTCGTAAGAAGACACCAAGCGAAGTCAAGCAAAAGAGACACTCAACTAACGTACGGGTCGGGGCCAAGGGAAGCAAAGTAGAGACGAGACGGGAAGGCAGAAACAGACATACCGACAGACAGCCTCGCCGTATGGATGAAGAGACAGTCTATTTCATTTATTTCCTGTCCAGCTGCCCGTCCGTGACAGTATGCTGTTCGTCAGACTGAAGAGCAAAGGTTAAACAACTGCCCCCGCTTGGTGTGGGTCCGTGTCGCAGTTCTGTGATTATCTTTCTTTCGTTAGTCGTGTGTGTGTGTGTGTGTGTGTGTGTGTGTGTGTGTGTGGGGTGTGTGTGTGTGAGCGAGTGTGGTGCGTGTGAGCGCGTGCGCGTGCGCGCGCGTGTCTGAGTTCTGTGATTATCTTTTTTTCGTCAGACATATGTGGTGTGTGTGTGTGTGTGTGTGTGTGTGTGTGTGTGTGTGTTGTGGTGTGTGTGTCTTCTTATGTTTGTTGAAATTGTGCATGGAGGAAGAAAAAGGTAAACCTTCTTGCATACAAAGTAATCCCGTTTTTTGGTCGCGGAGTTTACTAGAGGTTTGCCCTGTGATAATTACGAAAGAAGGCATGAAATACATATGTTTAGCATGTACATAATAACACGTGGTGGTGTAAAATGTATAATAACAATAATAAAGGTGAAGAAGAGAAGAAGAAGAAGAAGAAGAAGAAGAAGAAGAAGAAGAAGAAGAAAAGTCCTCCAAAGGAGAAACAAAGAAAAGATAGTAAGATAACACAATATCAGGCAGCAAATGCTGACTTTCACGGTTATCTACGCACAAGAAACCAGCACAAAAATAATTCTTCCATCCTGTTTATTGAAGCCACGTTGTCACCACATGTCTCACCCAGCACAAAACTGCTAGCAAGACTTCACGTGCTCTCACGTCACTCGTCTTCTCTCTCTCTCTCTCTCTCTCTCTCTCTCTCTCTCTCTCTCTCTCTCTCTCTCTCTCTCTCTCTCTCTCTCTCATGTACACTCCGACATACACAGCACAACCACGCACACCAGAAGAATGAGCGCAAAACAAAATGTTGTTCATCTTCCCTGTTTTTGTCTCTCTGCCTGTCTTTTTGTCTGTCCGTTCGTCTGTTAGCCTACTTTTTTTTTTACCCTTCAGCAAACCCGTTCACTGTTTTTGACTGTTACTGACTTGCAGAAACTGCGCACATGTCGACCCCCCAAGTTTCAGGCACTTACGTCTACGCTTAATACATTGATTTCCTTCACAGTCTCACAGCCATTCACTGTATGGTCCTTCAGTCTCACAGCCATTCACTGTATGGTCCTTCAGTCTCACAGCCATTCACTGTATGGTCCTTCAGTCTCACAGCCATTCACTGTGTGGTCCCTTCAATCTCACAGCCATTCACTGCATGGAGTATAGCTTGAAGAAC
>JADBJO010001878.1:85000-90000 GCA_016801955.1 Conus betulinus
AAAGTGGTTGGGTATTGGCAACTTCCATGTAGGCTGTCCCCTGGATGGAGTGATGGGGAGGGGGGGGAGGGCCTCAATTACGCGGTGCTCTCTGGACTCTAAATCAATTATTGTTCATGCACAGGAAGCGGGGAAGACTCTCCGACGTTCAGTGTCCCGTGGTGAGTGTGGTGTCAAAGGGTGCGGTGTCGGTTCGGGGCAGCTTCGTGAAGATTGTCCCTAATGGATGCAGGAGGAGGGCCCTCAGGATGGTGTCTTGGTGTTGGCTGTGGACGGGAGAGTTTCAGTTTCCACTATCAAGGAGGCGCCACTGCGTGCGGACTAGTCCCATATACGCTACATCAACATCCGCTAAGTTTTTGAGACCACACTGCGCATGATTTTAAAGCTGATGGATCAGAGTGAATCCAAGAACGCAGATGAGAGAATTGAAGAAGAGGGTCTCGGGGCTACGACTTAGCGGACGTTACGTCTGACCTAGGCATTAGCCCAAGGCGCTGGTCAGACCTTTGAGGATGGGTGAAGCTCGAGGGAGTGGTGGATGGGAGTCATGCCTCGAGAGAGATGGGAAGCCCAAAGAAACTCGGGAAGGAAACAACACAGACTCCAGACCCGTGCGCTTTTACCGAGTTGTTTGTAAGGATTACTCATGCCATCTTACATTTCAAGACCGGCTTTGGAAGTGCAAGATGACGATCCCTCCAAGAGGTTTGGCGAGTGACGGAGACGAACGGAACTTGCTAAATTTTGTTCAGACTGTCTTTTCAGCGCCAGCCCAAAATACGTTTACGTGGTAAGCATGTCCATCTTTAAAGATCCGGATCGACTCGGGGGAGGGGATGTTGGGGGGGCAAAAAAATAAATGATTAAATTTATCCGTCGGTCGTCGTCGTCGTCGTAGGTCGTGCGTAGTTGTCGTCGCAATCGTAGGTTGTTGTTGTTGTTGGTGGTGGTGGTGTGTTGATGGTTGTTGATGTTGTTGATGTGTTTATTGATGATGATATTGTTGTTGGAGTTGTTGCTGTTGTCGTTGGTTTTTTTTATGTTTAGATAAATGAGAGAACGCGTCGTCGTTTTCCGCCGCAGTCAGAGAGGAAGCCGGGTTCTTAGATGGGGACGCAATGTTTAGTTTGAGTAGAGAACAGACAATGCGCACCAGTTGTTGTGTGACGCGTTTCCTTACATTCATTGTGTTCCTGTGGACTGTCGCGGCTTAACCTGTTTCGTACTGTTTTTGTTGCTTGCGACTATTGATGTTGTTCTTCTTGTGGTGTTGTCGTTTCTGGTGGTGTTTGTCATTGGTTGGTCTTTCTGGAGCCTTGTTGTTGGTATGGACTTTGTTCTTGCAATCTTTGTTGTGTTTCTTTGTTTTGGTCCTTCAGAATCTGCCCGTGAGATACCACGGATGCTGGTGCGTCTTACTGGCTTTGACCCGCCGCCGCGGCCTCAGTACGTAGAATCGAGGTGGGCTGGGGCGTTGTAAATATCATGACTTGAACCAAGTAGAAAGACGGCCCTGCGCGTCCTCTTTGTCCAACACTGTTTCGGCGGTGACAAAAAAGTGTCACTTTGTCGCGCGTGCGTGCGTGTATGCACACCCGGCACGCGCCCGTGCGCGAGCGTGTGTGTATGTGTGGGCCCTGTCGGTCTGTCTGTCATGTTTCTCTGCTCTCTGTCTGTTGGTCTATGTCTATGTCTTGGGGTCTGTATGTTTGTAGAGGTAAGTGCGCGTGCGCTCGAGCATCTTTGTGTGTGGGTTGGTGGGGTGCGCGGCGCGCGCGCAGCCGCACACGTGCACGCGTTATGTGTTGATTGAATTGTTTGACCAAGAAAGAGACGAATGGGTGTAAGGTGGAAGAGGAGAGAGAGATTCTGTGTTGTAGGTGTGGTTGTCTAAGCACTCGACTGTCTGTTCGGTCTTTGTCTGTCTGTCTGTCTGGTCTATGTCTATGTGTGGTCTGAGGGTTTGGTTAGATTTAGAGAAAGGGGCGTGTGTGTTGTGGGTGTGTTGTATGTGTGTGTGTGTCTGTGGTGTGTGTGTGTTGTGTGTGGTTGTGTGTGTGAGGGTGTGTGGCGTGTGTTGTGCGCGCGCATATGGCGTATGATGTGTATGTGTGTGTGGTGTGTGTGCCTGCGTGTGTGTGTGTGGTGGTGTGCGCGCGCACACGTCGTGTTGTGTGGTCGTGTGTGTGTGGTGTGGGGTGGGGGGGGGTGTAGGCATGTGTTGGGGTGGGGGTGTATGTATGCGTGTGTTGGTGCTGCATGTGCGTGGGTGCGTGCAATGCGTCGCGTGAAGGTGCTGAAAACTTGCTTGGGAGGACGACGAGTGTTGTAGATATCAACTCCATGTCCCTTAAGGTTAATGTTCCACTCACGTCCGAAGAGTCGAGTGTTTGTTTCCCAAAGGTCACTACTGAACCAGAATAGCGAAGACTGGGGCGCAAGTTGAAACTCTCTGCCAAAACTTCACACTCTTATTTTCATCACCATTTTTTACTTTGTTTTGTTGTTGTTTGTTGTATTTGAAACTTGAGGCCATGGCAATGTGTTGTAAAACAATGTTGTCTCACCTGTGGTTGCATGAACAGAAGGGTTGAAAAAGCTAGCCGTGTTCAAAAAGAGGCAAGGCTATCTTGATCTTCCTGAGATGACTGGGGTTTACTTTTTGCTTTCTTGTTTTTGGTTGTTTGTTTTTGTTTTTTTTTCCGGTACTATTTTCGGTTTTTCGTGTTGGGAGAGGGGGAGGGTGTGGAGGGGGGGGCGTTGTATGTCCTGTGTGAGCAGTGTAATAGTACTACGGCAAGTAGAACCAAATTTAAACCTGAGTTCCTCTTGCTGAGGAGCCCAAGTGACGTTGACATTTTGAAAGGGAGTTATTTTCGGATGCGGCATTCAGATAGAACTCTCGAGTCCCTGCTGGCTCTAGCACTGTCTGGCACGCTCAGGGCGTACAAACGCGCACTTTGGAGCGTATACATTACCCCAAGAAGCGCAGCGGGGGGGGACGGGGGGAGCGCGGCGCGCGCGCGCGCACAGCACAGACACGCATGGGCCAGAACGCATATATACACAGCCACACACACACCCACACACAAACCCACACAACACCACACAACACACACACATATTCTGTCTGTCTCTCTCTCTCTCTCGCTCTCTCTCTCGGTCTCCATCTCTCAATTCTCCTCTCTCGCCTCACTCTCTCTCGCGTCTCTCGTCACGCTCGCGCCGCTCTCGCTCCCTCTCTCTCCCCTTCTCTCTTCTCTTCTCTCTCTCTCCCACCCCTTTCTCGCATCCTCCTCTCCCGCTCACTCCCTCTCCTGGCTCTGCGCTCTGTCTTTCCCGTCTTTCTGGTCTAGTCTCTACTCTCTCCTTTTTCGGTTTTGCGCTCGCTTCTCCCCCCTCCGTTCCTCTCTTTCCGCGCTCGCTCTCTCTCTCTTTCCCCCTCTTTTTCCCGTTCCGTCTCTCCTCGCTCTCGCGCCTGTCTCGTGCCTGCGCCTGGTCCTCCTTTTCTCACATACTCTCTCGTGCCTCCTCGCGCGCGCGCCGCGACCTGTTCTTCAACTCTGTCATTTCTTTTTTCCCCCCCTTTCTTTCTCCGTCTCCCTCTCCCTCTACATCCTAAGCTCCTCGTCTCTCTCTCTCGTCATCTCTGGGCCTGCGGCCCACGCGCCTCCCCCCCGCGGTCTGCTTCCCGACGCCCCTCTTTGCGCTTTTGCTCCTTTAATGCGGGTTGCACTCTCGCACTTGTGATCTGCCCCCCCCCCTCTCTCTCTGCGTATCTCTCTCGACTCCTCTATCCCCCCCTCTATTAGTCTCCCTCTCTCTCTCTCGGTTCTGCGTGTTGCGCGCCTGAGGGTCTCGACTCTCATCGTCTCCGGTCCCGTCCTAGCTCCTCCCTTCTCTATCGCTCTCTCTCCTTCACAGGCCGCTCGCCCCCTCTCCCGGCGGCCCCAGCCCCATCTCGCTCCTCATCAGGTCCTCCTTCTAAGACTACTCTCTCAACTCTCCCGCTCTCTCTCTCTCGGCTCCCCCCGACTCCTCGGCTCCCCCTCTCTCCTCCCCCCCCCCCCTCCCTGCTCATCTCGCTTAACCCATACATCCTCTCGCTGCTCACCTCCTTTTCGCCAAACTCCTCTGTGACCATACAATCTCCTCACGGCCCCCTCCTCCTACACTCCTACATCTCGCCTCATCTCCTGCAGGCCGGCCGCACAGACATCCTTCGCCTGCCAGTTGGCTTCCTCCTAGCAACGTACCCACCCCTCCTCAGGCGCCTCCCCCGCGCCCCACAGGTCCCACCTCCCACGACTACCCTCCCGCGTTTTTTTCCCCCTATCTTTTTCCACCACTGACCCAAATCGCAGCCTCCCCCCACATCTGACCTCCCCTCTCCACCCCTCCAACCCTTTCTTATTTTTCCTTCTTCTCTTCGTCTTCTCGCCAGCACACATCAGATAGGAGAACAGTGGAGACAGACAGACAGACGAACACAGACAGACAGAGATGGGGGGGGAGAGAGAGAGAGACAGAGAGAGACAATGAGAGTGAGAATGCGAGAGACACAGAGACAGAGAGAAAGAGGTAGAGAGAGAGAAATGATAGAGAGCCAGAGAGGGGTAGAGAGTGGACACCGAGAGAGACCCATTTCAGACCACATACGGAACAGAGACAGAGCGACACACCGAATTCTCGGCAGGACACATGTACCAGTCGACCCAGACTCGTGTACGGACGCGAACGTGAGGCGCGTAGCAGACAGAAGAAAGGACGGCAGTGGACCAGCAACGCACACAGACACTCATGGGCGACGGCAGAGCAGGACATACGCAGAACCGCTGCGGACCGTGCACACTGGATAAGCGCCTTGACTGCCCTCATATGCGTCCCAAGACGTGGGAGCCATCTAAGTCTAACGGTAAGAGAACCAGGACCCTGAGACACAGACAGGGAGGTAAAGGCATCTACATGCAGACTACCATCGCACGCATCCTCTGGCT
>JADBJO010001878.1:95000-100000 GCA_016801955.1 Conus betulinus
CTCTCTCCTCTCTCTCTCTCTCTCTCTCTGTCTCTCTCTCTCTCTCTCTCTCTCTCTCTCTCTCTCTCTCTCTCTCTCTCCTCTCTTCTCTCTCTCTCTCTCAGGGCTGGGCGGAAAAAAAAAAAAAGCCATCATATTTGCTTATCTCATTACCCTGGTGAAATAGAATTTCAATTCGTTTTGTTCTCTCTCTCTCTCTCTCTCTCTCTCTCTCTCTCTCTTCTCTCTCTCTCTCTCGCCTCTCTCTCTCTCTCTCTCTCTTTCTCTCCCTGTCTCTTTCTCTCTCGTCTCTCTTTCTCTCTCCCTCTCTCTCTCTCTCCCTCCCTCCCTCTCTCTCTCTCTCTCTCTCTCTCTCTCTCTCTCTCTCTGTCTCTTTCTCTCTCTGTCTCTCCGTTCTCTCTCTCTCTCTCTCTCTCTCTCTTTCCCTCTCTCTCTCTCTCTCTCTCTCTCTCTCTCTCTCTCTCTCTCTCCTGCACTCAAGTTTCATGAGCTGGCCAGTACAGTTAGTGATTGCGGTAAAGCTGTCTTAAAATTCGGGGCTTTGGACTGGTCACGTAGAGATACAGGAGAGAGGCAAGCTTCGGTATATCTGTTTTACTGTAGACAGCATGAGACGACCAGTATCTGTAAATGTAAGAAACAGATAGTGTCTGTAAACGTAAGACAGACTTCAGTATCTGTAAATGTAAGACAGACAGATGTCAGTATCTGTAAATGTAAGACAGATTTCAGTATCTGTAAATGTAAGACAGATAGACTTCAGTATCTGTAAATGTAAGACAGACAGACTTCAGTGTCTGTAAATGTAAGACAGACAGACTTCAGCATCTGTAAATGTAAGACAGACTTCAGAATATTGTATTGTTTCCCTGTAAATAGCAGGAGACGGCTTCAGTAAGTTGATGTGTTTCACTGTAAATTATCAAAGAAAAAACGGATGGGAACTTCAGTAAATTGGATTGTTTTATTGTAAACAACGGGAGAGAGAGAGAGAGAGAGAGAGAGAGACAGACAGACAGACAGACAGACAGACAGACAGAGAATTTAGTGCACTGAATGTTTCACTGTCGATGAAAGGAGACATACTTCAGTATGTTGAATTGTTTCACTGTCCATCGTGAATTGTTTCACTGTAAATAACAGGAAGGACCAACTTCAACGTATTGTGTTACCGTGAGTAACAGGGCATCACCTTCAGTGCATTGAACTGCTTCATTGCAACAAAATCAACGCCCATCTTGCGCCGACTTAAATGAGGATAAGTGATTGCTCGTTCATTTTCGTCGTCGTAAGTGTGCGTCTTGCCTGAAGAAGACCTAAGAGGTCGAAACGCGTCATGTTTTGTCGTGTGATTCGTTTGACTACGTGTTTTCGGCGGAGCCTTAAAAAATACTTTTAAAATGTGTTTAGATTGTCGTCTCACTTTGCGACTTGATCTGCTTCATTGTAAATAACAGGAAACCAACTTCAGTATATTGAATTGTTTCATTTGTAACCTCAGTCTATTAGATTGTTTCACAGTCGATTTACAGGAGATACAAGGAATCGTTCAGTGTTCATAATGTTAGGTAACTTTGAAATACTCTGATCTGAAATACTATTGATAGCATGACACAGACTATGATGCCTGTAACTGAATTGCTGTAGACAGCAGAAGATAAACTTAAGGAAACTGAATTCTGTCAGTATGGATAACGTGAGATGGACTTCAGTACATTGAACTGATTTCAGTGTAGCTAAGAAGATGTACAGACTTCAGCATATTGAATGTCATGTTGATAAGAGGAGACGGATTTCAAATAGATTGATTGTTATTTTTACACTGAAAGTAGCGGGAAACTGGCTTCAGCAGAATGGCTCATTTCAAGGCAGACAACTCTACTGTTTTAAAACGGCGGCTGGAGGTCCTCGTTCTCTCTCTGTATATTTGTTTCTGTCTCTGTTAGTAAAGTTTTCACTGTCTTTGTTCTCTTTATGTATCGATCTGTCTGTCTGTATGTTTCTCTTTCTTCCTGTCTTTTTTTATTGAACCGACAGCCTTAACACTTTTCATTAAAAATATTGGCAACATACGCATACAGAAATGAAACAGAACATGGTCCATCTCAGCGAAAGAGCGTTGGAACTGCCATTGAAATCTCCATTTCCAAAGTCTGTATCAGAGAGATTTTTCAGCTCTCGTTTCGCTCCATCTGAGTGGAGTGTCGGAGTCATTCTGACTGCCCACCACTCTGTCAGAAACCTATGATCCACCCCAGTCCATTTCTGCCGAACGTTCCAGCATTCCTCGAGTTGAGTCTTGTGGCTATGCCTTGGTCACCTTTGACTTTTTCCATGTCTCTCAACGTTCGTACGCTGTTTGTCTTTAACGTGTCAGGAATCATGCATTTCAGCCCTGGGATTACTTCGATGATCGGCAAAGCTATAAACAGCGTTAACGCCAGTTCTTAGACATTGCCACATTCTGTTGCGCATCCTCCCGGGAACCGCATGAAGTTGTCCTCGGCTATTGATTTCTCTTAGGAATTCCAATATTCATTTGTGATCAGTTTGGAATTTGAGGCTCTTTATTTTCTCTTGTGTACATATTGCAAAAATTTGAATATTGTGGCATTAAAGGATCAACTCTTACTGTCCCTTTCTATGCAGACGTCAGCATTCCTTGCGTAAACACTCAGAAATCTTGGGAGTCACACTAGACGGTCAGTTTCTCGAGGAACTCTGGCGTTCGAAGATCGTGTGAAGAATCCTGGATCATCCTTAACTTCTCATTTCTCTCAGACATTCCAGCACCAAAGACTTTGTCAGGAATCTTGAGGTCGCCCAAGATTTTCTTCCAGTGGTGAGCAACATATCCAGAACGCTGTGAAGCGATTTGCACTCTGCATTGGTGGTCTTGTAGATTCAGCGCCCGAACAGCGAGGGGCCGCTCCGAAATCCGAGGTTGCAGTCCTGCGTGGACCAGGGTGTCGTATCCTCCCTCTCGCTGGGTAGCTGACTGTTTGGTGACAGCCTGTATGAAGCGAGTCACTGGCATCCTGAGAACTTAGCAATATAAGAGTAAGCTCTTTGCCGGATGAATAAACTGAACTCTAGTTAGTAGTTATATAGAAAACATGTGGCCAGAACAAAAAAAAATTGTGATACTAATCTGTACTAATCTGCTGGCGATTTGCTGTCAGCGGAAAGCTCATCTCGAATATCATACGGTAGTCTGTCCCAACAATAAAGTAACATAACGCAATACAATTCAATACAACAGAAAACAGTGTGCTAAAACGCAGCCTGATACACAGTACAACACAGTTTCCTTAAGTTTATCTTCTGACACAATACAACACAGAACAAATACTATCTACTATACCATGCAATCAATTGCATCCAAATTCGTGACAGTAACTCCATTAATCTTCTCAGTTGCAGACGCTCCTTAAAGCTCGCATAACATCGTTTTTACACTATTGCTAGAGCAGCGTTCCTATCTCCGTCTGCTATTCAGATTAAAAAAAAAAAAAAAAATGCTCATCTCGTTTTCAGTTATGACAAAACTAATTTCTTCCCTGTTTCGTCCTCTGGTTCACACTAAAGTAAGGAATCCGTTTCACAATCAGTGCACTCTCCTGTTCATGTCATCTGACGGCAGAACTCCTGCGACATCACGACTTTCAATCAGGCAGAGGGGATTGTCCGTACCGCGTAATTTCTTGGTGCTGACGACAAAAAAAAAAAAAAAAAAACAACATGAAAGCAATCTGCCAGGTTCATGTTTATTCAAACGTCGGTCCATCTGGCAAGAGCTCCAGCTAATTTGGTGTGACCTTCACTTTGCTGACGGAGGAGGAAGGACCGGGGAGTCGTGCACTTGTTGTCCTTTCACAGGTTTTAGCTCGCTCTGCGTCGCCATGTCATCTGTTTCTTTGTCCTTTCACAGGTTGTAGCTCGCTCTGCGTCGCCATGTCATCTGTCGCCATGTTCTGTTTTTCTTTGTCCTTTCACAGGTTGTAGCTCGCTCTGCGTCGCCATGTCATCTGTTTCTTTGTCCTTTCACAGGTTGTAGCTCGCTCTGCGTCGCCATGTCATCTGTTTCTTTGTCCTTTCACAGGTTGTAGCTCGCTCTGCGTCATCGCCATGTCAGCTCGCTCTGTTTCATGTTTGTCCTTTCACAGGCGTCGCCATTGTAGCTCACAGGTTGTAGCTCGCTCTGCGTCGCCGTCCTTTCACAGGTTGTAGCTCGTCCCCTCTGTCTGCGTCGCCATGTCATCTGTTTCTTCACTGCTCCGCATGTTTTATTTCACTGCTCCGCTTTTTTTCATTTTTTTCTTCTTGTTGCTCACGGTGGGGCGAAGGATGAGCCAGTCTGAAGTCATTTTGGTTCCAGACACAGGCGTTATTGTTCCTGACACCTGCTAAGCTGCGGAACAAAGAGTGTGTTGCATGTTCGTCTCCTCTCTCAGAAAGGGCGAAAATCGATTTCTTGGACAAAAAACCGAGACAGTTTGGGACAGGGGGAAGGGGGGGGGGGGGGGGGGGGGGGGAGTACGAGATTAAGGGGAGGGAGGGGTAGAAGGGAGAGGTTTTCCAATAGCTGGCTTCCATGCTACTCACTGTGCCAGCTAGTGTTGCAACTATCGCTGATGTTACTGCGACTGCTGCTATTATTTCCGTTGCTGCTAGTGATGATGTCGACGACGACGACGATGATAATACAGCTACTGCGGCTGCTGCTTCTGCTGCCGCCGCCGCTACTACTACCGCTACTATTGATACTCCAGCTGCTACTGTTGCTCCTGCTGCCGCTGCTGCTCCTGCTACTACTACTGCTGCTGCTGCTGCTGCTGCTGCTGCTAATGATGATGATAATGATTATGAAGCTGTCCCTACCCCCCTTTTTCTATTACTTCTACTGCTGCTGATTCATCTCTTTCTTCTCCCTACCCTCTCCTCCTCCTCCTCTATATTACGAATTCTTCTACTTACTATCTGCCCCTGCTCTATCTCTT
>JADBJO010001878.1:105000-110000 GCA_016801955.1 Conus betulinus
CTCTCTCTCTCTCTCTCTCTCTCTCTCTCTCTCTCTCTCTCTCTCTCTCTCTCTCTCTCTCTCTCTCTCTCTCTCTCTTTAGCGACTCTCTAAATAGGGACCCTTTGTAGGGACTCTCTCTGTATCGATTCTCTAAATAGAGACTCTTTCTATAACGACCTTGTAAGTAAGAACTCTCTCAATAGCGACTCTGTAAATAGAGACTCTTTCTATAACGACCTTGTAAGTAAGGACTCTCTCTATAACGACTCTCTAAATAGAGACTCTTTCTACAACGACCCTGTGAGTAGGGACTCTTTCAATTTCGACTCTCTAAATAGGGACTCATTCTATAACGCCCCTGTCAGTAAGGACTTTCTCTATAACGACTCTTTAAATACGGACTCTTTCTTTGACGACCCTGTGAATAGGGACTCTCCTTATAACTACTTTCTAAACAGGGACTCGTTCTGTAACGACACTCTGTAAGCAGGGACTCTCTCTGTAACGACTATCTAAATAGACTCTTTCTATAACGACCTTGTAAGCAGGTACTCTCGCTATAGCGACTCTCTAAATAGGGGCTGTTTGTGTAACGACCCTGTAAAGTAGGACTCTCTTTATAACGACTCTCTAAGGACTCTCTCTGTCACAACTCTCTAAAGAGAGACTCTTTCTATAACGACCATGTGAGCAGGGACTCTCTCAATAGCGACTCTCAAAATGGAGACTCTTTTTATAACGACCCTGTAAGGGACACTCTCTGTAACGACCCGCCAAATCATCACTCTCTCTTCGCAGAGATCCCCCAGAATATACAAACCCTGCTGCTAAAGACTCCGCATAGATACTCTCCCCAGAATAAACACACCCTGCTGGTAAAGACTCCGAATAGATACTCTCCCAGAATAAACAAACTCTGCTGGTAAAGACTCCGAATAGATATTCTTTCCCTTTAAAGAGCTTCCAACTCAACGTTCCTTCCGTATAGAACGAAAAACCTTCAAATAAACACTCCCAGGCAATAAAGACCTTTCAAACAGTCTCCCTCAAAAAGACCCTCCCGATAAACACCCCCGTAAAATGCACAAACTGTCTACCGTATTGTCTTCATTTTCTTTTTCGCTGGTCAAAGGCACGTCTTTAAACGAGAGAGAGAGAGAGAGAGAGAGAGAGAGAGAGAGAGAGAGAGAGAGAGAGAGAGAGAGAGAGAGAGAGAGAAGGAAATTGTGTCTACTGCTTTCTCTTATTGTTGTTCTCTATGGATAGAAGATCTATCGGTCTCTGCTTGTGATATAGGATGCAATAAATAATAAGAAGAATAGATAAGGTCAATTGTTCACAAGAGACTGATGAGGAAGTGTCTTAATCGCTGTTTTTTGTTGTTGTTGTGTGTTTTTGTTTTGTTTTGTTTTTTTTTTTGTTTTTTCTGCTTGTTTGTCTTTTTCGTCTTGTTTCTGTCATTGTTTCTTTGTTTGTTAGTTAATGAAAGAAGTGTCTTAATTGCTCTGCTGTTTCTTGGTTGGTTGGTTTTTTCTTCTTGTTTCCCTTATTGTTTGTTTGTTCGTTTGCTTGTTTGTTTGTTTTGAGAATCGACCATTTCATAACTTAGCAGTGCCGACATGCCAGACACGAAGGTTTCACACAACAACCCTCTGACGCGGACCCATCCACTTCAGCTACGATAACGCTCAATCACATAACAAACAACCCAGCAAAACGTGTGGGGTCGGAAACAAAAGACGTAAGCACGAGCAGACCCACGCGCACAGCCCGCCGTCCAATGAAATTCGTCTTCACATCCTACAGCAGCTCCTAGCGGCAGGACTTCCCCCTTCCGGTGTCATTTCTCTGCGTGGCGGATATTGATAGTAGAAGGCCTGACTTCCGATCGCTTAGGACGCCTTCCGTTTCCGGCTATTGATGCGACGTCGGTCTGTGCTTTCGTTACTAACAGTTCGCGCTATTTATACATCGTTTCTTTACATCCTACCCTGACACAAATCGTGCATGTTTGGACCAACTTTCCCAGCTGCTGCGATGTTTGTGTGCACGCGAGGTGTGTAAACTGGAGATGACGTAGGTTGTCAACTGCGTGATAGTGTGACGTTGATGAAGATGTTTGCATTAATGAACTGATCCCAAAGAGCAGAATGACATGGTAAAAGCTGATGATGATGATGATGACGACAATGTCCCCCAGTGTCAGCAGAAAGCCAGACAGGGACAAAGTCTTAACCGGTGTTAGAGGTTATTGGGCTCGTGCGCGTCACCAGGCTGTTATTTCAAACAGGATTTCTTTTGCTTTCCTAGTAGTTGTTTGTGTGTGTGTGTGTGTGTGTGTGTGTGTGTGAGTGTGTGTGTGTGTGTGTGTGTGTGTGTGTGTGAGAGAGAGAGAGAGAGAGAGAGAGAGAGAGAGTCAGAGTCATGTTTCACAACGTTACATTTTAAGTTTCCCACCATTTGACTGTAATGCTGACTTCAGTTCATATTCATCACAAAGCCAAATAGGTACAAAGAGGGGGAGGGGCGAGAGGATATAACGTATTTTTCTTGGGAAAAAAAATATCGGGTGTGTGGTTTGATTCCTGGACTGAATATGGGTTTTTTTTTCCCCCTTTCAAGTAGACCGTAACTGAAGAGATGATCAGAGTGCTTTTTTTTTTCAGATGATACGATTAACTGAGGTTCCGCTCACATAGTGCATTTAGTGCGCGTACAAGAATCCACGGTAAGTAGGGGAGTGGTTCTTGGCAAAATTATGTAGCGAATTCTACTTTGATACGTCATTAAAACACGTAAGTGGGAGAACAAATATTATGGGTGGAGCTATACCGTGGCGACGTGTTCTTCCCGGAGAGAATGGCCAGAACAGACTGTTCGGAAATCTACAAGGGAGATCACCTGTGTTAGAGCTTACGTTCAGCGAGAGTGACCCCGCTGTTTTCATGGGACAGATACCACTGGTGGGCACGCACATGAACATTTTGCCCCATCACTCAGCATAACACAGTTCAATCAGAGATAGAAAGTGATGAAAAACAAAAACCGAGGCTTGTAAAGGGTGCATCAATGGTGCGGACAGTGTAAATCCCCATCGTCATACCGATTAAATGTTCTCTAACCTCTAGATGTTACTGCTTGATTCATAAGCTGAGAAAAGGTCACTCTATTTGCAATGGAAAGACAAGCATTATCTTCCTTGGGTCTTTTTTTTTCCCCCAAGAACAGGTCTGTTTCATGCACACACAAAAATCTGTTATGGCAATGAAGTTTTACAGTATGATACAATACACTGCAATAGTATACAATACAATTCAATGCAATATTACCGTACTGCACAGTGCTACAGTAAAAATCAAATGCAGAACTGTACAGTACATAAGCAGTATAGTACTGTGTAATGCAGCTCAATGCAACACATCACATCACAATTTTACAGCAAACTTTCTAGCGTGGGAAACCCATCCACAGATCAACCGCAAGAGTGGCATGAAACCGGATGTTGTATTGCACTCTGGGTCATCAAAACAACTGATTCTGACCGACTTCACCATCCCATGGGTTGTAGGCTCATCGGCTTATGATCTCATGAAACAGCTCGGGATTTCTGGTGAGAAGAGGACCATCATCCTAAAGTCAATGGCAGAGGCGGCTGAAAACAGTTCCAGCTGGATCTGGTCGAGAATGAACAAAAGTGAGCTTTTTATAAGATTTGTAACTCCCAGTTTAGAACGGGTGTCCGGTAGCGATGAGGGTAAGATATTCATCTCGAAAGGTATCGCCATCCGTAAGTAGTAGCTGGTTCGAATCCTGACAACACCAGGAAGCATTTCTAGCAGCAGAAGGGCAGTTAGGAATTATGAATTGGAAGCCGCTCGACCCCTCAGAATGTAAGCAGTTCAGGGCCAAAACTGCTGGTCTGAGTCGGGGGTGGAGAATGGGGTGGGGGGTGGAGTTCTTCTCTAAAAAAACCTTCTACATTCAAGCTCTTCCTAGTGTGCCTTCTTATTACAATTACAATGCAATGCTCAAAACACAACATAACACGATGCAACACAACATAACACGATGCAACACAACATAACATAACATGATGCAGCACAACACAACACGATGCAACTCAACACAACACGATCCAACACAACACGATGCAACACAGCACAACATAACACTATGCAACACAACACAACACGATGCAACACAACACAACACAACACGATGCAACACAGCACAACATAACACGATGCAACACAACACAACATAACCCGATGCAACACAACACAACATAACCCGATGCAACACAACACAAAATAACACGATGCAACAAAAACACAACACGATGCAACACAAAAAAACATAACACGATGCAACACAACACAACACAACATAACACGATGCAACACAACAACATATAACACGATGCAACACAACACAACATAACACGATGCAACACAGCACAACATAACACGATGCAACACAACACAGCATATCACGATGCAACACAATGCAACATAACAGGATGCAACACAACATAACATAACACGATGCAACACAACACAACATAACACGATGCAACACAGCACAACATAACACGATGCAACACACACACAGCATATCACGATGCAACACAACGCAACATAACAGGATGCAACACAACATAACATAACAGGATGCAACACAACACAACATAACACGATGCCACTCAATACAGCACAACACGATGCAACACAACACAACACGATGCAACACAACACAACATAACACGATGCAACACAACACAACACAACACGATGCAACACAACAACACAACATAACACGATGCATCACAACACGGCAAACACGATGCGATGCAACACAACATAACACGATGCAACACAATACAACATAACACGATATAAAACACAATACAACATAACACGATGCAACTCAATACAGCATAACACGATGCAACACAACACAACACGATGCAACACAACACAACATAACACGATGCAACACAATACAACATAACACGACAA
>JADBJO010001878.1:122500-132500 GCA_016801955.1 Conus betulinus
TAGCAGTCATCGTCGATATGGTCCTTTGAGTGCAGCTTTTCAATGAGGTGGTTTGATTTTGATGCAATATCTGTTGTGGGATCAGCCGTCAGATGCTCATAGTGAGTTGTGTTGTGAAGCTGTCTGTGTGCTTCCTCTACATATTTATTGAAATCTTGCACCACAATTGCTCCACCTTTATCTGCTGGTGATATTCGTAGGACCCTGGTATTCACAAGTTTTTTTCAGTTCTCTCAAATCGGCACGTTGTTCTTTGTTTAAGTTTTGTCGCTTGGTAGGTTGTGAGATATGGATTCCACTCTGGATAGAATAGTGGAACAGTAAGCATCAAGAGCCTCATCTCTTCCCTTAGGGGGGACACCAAAACTTCTTCTTGTAGAATTTCAGCTTTTTGGGAATGAGAGTGGGGGAGCATCATCATCATGGAAGAATTCCCTTAAGCGCAGAGACGGCGAATTCCTTCAAAAGTATCTTGGAGCAGCTCTGTTTCATCATAAGTTGAGGGTGTTGGGCAAAACTTGGGTCCCATAGCCAGTAACCTGGTCTGGGCATCAGTGAGTTGGTATGATGCTGTGATAAATGTATTATTTTTCATTTTAGGAAAAGTAAAACAAAACTCACAAGCAACAGCCCGTCATTGAGTGCTTTTTTTATTTTTTTTTTTTTATTTTATTTTATTTATTTATTTATTTATTTATTTTTGGGGGGGGGGGGGGGGGGGGGGGGGGGGGTTGGTTTGTCGTTATGATGTTGGTGCTGATGGTGGTAGTGGTGGATTTTGGAGTTGTTCTTATTGCTGGTGCCGTTGTATCACTTGTTTCTGCTATCGTTGCTGTAGTAATTGTTAGCAGCATTGTTGTTGTTGTTGTAGCTGGCGTTGTAGATGCTGGTGGTGGGGCTTCTGCTGTTGCTGTTCTTTCTGATATTGACGGTGAAGTTGCTGTTTCTGTTGCTGCTGGTGGTTTTATTTTTGCTGGAGTTGTTGTTGTTGTGGCTGTTGTTATTGTTTTTTGCAGTTGTTGTTTTCATTATAGCTGTCAGTGGTGTAGTTGCTACTCATGACGTTTTTGTTTGAGTGTGTAGTCGGGTTGTTGTTTTTGTTGTTGCAACCGTTGCCGTCGTTTTTTTTTGGTGTTGGTGCTGTGGTACTTTTTCGTTGCTGGTGTTGTGATCTTGTTATCGTTGCTTACATTGTTGTTGTTGCTTTTGATGTTTTTTATTTGTATTCCTGCTGTTGCTGTTGTTACTGCTGTTGGTGGTGTGCTGCTGTTGTTGCTGATGTTCTTGTTGCTGGTGTTGCTGCCACTGCAGTTGTTGTCTTTGCTGTCACTATTGCTGTTTGTTGTCGTTGTTATTGCTGCTGCTGCTGTTTTTTTTGTAGTTGGTGTTACTTATGTTGTTTGTTGTTGTTTGTGTTGTTCTTGTTGGTCTTGTTGTAGCCAGTGTTGTTTCTGCGGATGCTGGTGTTGTTGTTACCACTTTTGCTGTTGCTGTAGTCTTCTTGTCGTTTTGGTGTTGGTGTTATCGCAGCATTCGTCATTGTTTTTGTTCTAGTTGTTGAAGAGGTTGCTGAAGTTGTTGATGTTGTTAATATTTCGTACGTTCCCTAGTAGATATCTCTGAACACACTTATCCCACAAGCGGCCACCAGATGATTGAGTGCAGGGTTGTCTTTTCTATTGGAGATTTGGTTTTATTCTTTTGATGTGATGATGATGATGATGATGATGATGATGATGATGATGATGATGATGATGATGATGATGATGATGATGATGATGATGAGAAGATGATGATTATGATGATGATGATGATGATGATGATGATGATGATGATGATGATGATGATGATGATCATCATCATCATCATCATCATCATCATCATCATCATCATCATCATCATCATGAGCTCAAGGCACTAACAAAAACAAACGAACAAACATTTTCAAACAAACAGGGAGGGAAGGGGGGGGGGGGGGGTCATCGTTGAAAACCCTGTGAACGTTCACTCCATCCAAAAGCAGACGCTCACGTACACCAACACATCAAAATTCTGCATGCCTGCCCATCTCACCGACCAAAACCTCTCACATCAATATACAAAGCACGGTATGCGCACGCCTATTACATCAGCACACTATAGATGCTTTCACATTTACAGGAGGCATGCATGGCATGCATGGCATGCATCTACAGATGTATGTATGTATGTATGTATGTATGTAGTATGTATGTATGTATGTATGTATGTATGTATGCATGCATGCTTGCATGCATGCATGCATGCATATATGTATGTATGTATGTATGTATTATACTTGTGTATGTGTGTGTGTATGTGTGTGTGTATGTGTGTGTGTGTGTGTGTGTGTGTGTGTGTGTGTGTGTGTGTGTGTGTGTGTGTGTGAGAGAGAGAGAGTCTGAGTGACACCTACCGCTTCGTTTTTATTCGATTCACAACGAGCCGTTTTCTCTACATAGTGTGAATCAGAGACTCAAACTGGGGAAAAACAATCAAAATAAAAACCAACTGACATCATGTCAGACAGATGCAGCGGTGTAGGAAGAGAAATCTGAAAACATGTACCCCTTTCCCCCTGACCCCCAACCCTCCCTCTTGTCCTCCTTAGCTTCCCCCTTGTCCCCCCCCCCCCCCCCCCCCCCCTTTCTCTTCACCAGGCCAAACACGCGCGCGCGCACACACACTCTCGGATTTTTCTCCTTCTTTACCTTCTTTTGTTTATCTCTCCTCCTCTTCTTCTCCACCTCCTCTCTCCTCCTTCTTCAGCTCTGCTGCTTCTCCTCCTCCTCTTCTCTCCCTCCTTCTCCTCCCCCTCCTCTTCCTCCTCTTCTTCCTCCTTCTCCTTCCAATTTTCTTCGTCTTGTTCTTGTCCTTCTTGTTCTTCTTCTTCTTCTTCTTTCTTCTTCTTCTTCTTCTTCTTCTCTTCTTCTTCTTCTTCTTCTTCTTCTTCTTCTTCTTCTTCTTCTTATTCTTTTTCTTTTCTTTCTTCTTCTTCTCTTTCTTCTTCTTCTTCTTCTTCTTCTTCTTCTTCTTCTTCTTCTTTCTTCTCCTTCCTCCTCCTCTCCTCCTCCTCCTCTCTCCTCCTCCTTTCTTCTTCTTCTTCTTCTTCTTCTTCTTTTCTTTTCTTCTTCTTCTTTTTTTTCTTCTTTCTTCTTCTTCTTTCTCTTCTTTTTTCTTCTTCTTCTTCTTCTTTCTTCTTCTTTTCTTCTTTCTTCTTCTTTCTTCTTCTTCTTCTTCTCTTTTCTTTCTTCTTCTTTCTTCTTTTCTTCTTCTTCTTTCTTTCTTCTTCTTCTTCTTTCTTCTTCCTTCTTCCCTTCTCCTTTCCTTCTCCCCCCTTCTCCTTTATATATTTCTTCTTCACCTCCTCCCTGCATTTTCAGCTTTCTAGCTATTGTGGGTATAATGTTCTTGTTCTAGTTTTTGCCGCCTTCTTGTCTACACCTCGTCCCCCCTCTCCTAAACCCTCCCCCTTCCTTCGCTGTCTCCTCCCTCAGTTCCTTCACGCCTTCCCGCCCCTCACCCCCGCCCTCTCAGTCCCACCTACTCATATTCACTCATCCCACGTGTTTTTGTCATGTGTGTGTGTGTGTGTGTGTGTGTGTGTGTGTGTGTGTGTGTGTGTGTGTGTGTGTGTGTGTGTGTGTGTACGTGCGTGCGTGTCTTTATGATCGTGTATGTGGGTGTGCGCGCGTGTCCTTGCACGTGATATATGTGTCTGCTTGTGCAACTGACGAAGGCAGAGGCGACACCGCAACACACAAACAGAATTTGAGAAGGAGACGTTGCACCCAAAAACAAACCCCCCCCCCCCTCCACCTCCCCCCAGTTCCCCCTCCCCCTCCGTAGTCTCTGCCGCGTACACGCCTCCTCCTCCCAGCGATGTCGTCCTGCATTTCTTCAGGCTGGACTTCTTTCTCCTGTTTGAAGGGCAGACGGATCGATGCGAGGGCCACACACACCTCTTTTTGTAGTACTTGTTGCTTTTTTTTTTTTTTTTTGTACTTGGTGGTGCATCTTCTTCGCTTCTTATGGGTGAAAAGGGAAGTGGACGTGACGGAGGAGGTAAGGGGGTTCTGAAGTGCAGAGAGAGAGAGAGAGAGAGAGGGGGGGGGAGGGAGGGGGGAATGATTCCTATGATTCATTGTGTCCATTAGTTTTTCAGTGTGTGTTTGTGTGTCAGGCTGTCCATGTGTCAGACAGACAGACTGAGAGACAGACAGACAGAAAGAGAGAGACAGATACACACGCACACGCGCGCGCACGTACGCACACACACACGCACGCACGCACGCACGCGCACAGAGAGGGACAGACAGACAGACAGACAGACAGACAGAGACAAAGGAGAGAGGGAGCTAGGGTGCACGAATGTCTCATGTCGATCTTTCCATTAGTCTTTAATGTGAGCCTTGCTGTCTGTGTCAGACGTGGAGCGAGGGAAGGAGAGGGTAGAGACGGCGAAAGAGGGAGAGAGACAGACAGACAGGCAGATGGACAGACAGACAGACAGACAGACGGACAGAGGAGTAATTAACGGAAAGGTTATGCGTCTCGACATCATGAGAGTGATATTTTTGCTAGTTGACATCATGCGAATAGAGACACACCATGAAAATGCCGTGCATCTGTCTGTTTGCCTGTCTATCTATCTATCTATCTATCTATCTATCTATCTATCTATATATCTATCTGTCTATCTTTCTGTCTATTTTTTATGTATGTATGTAACTATATATCTGTCTGTCTGTCTATCAATCAATCTTTTTATCTATCTGTCTCTCTATTTACATATCTATCTGTCGATCTATCTATCTGTCTGTCTGTCTAATTAACTATCTATCCGTCTGTTTCTCTGTCTAATTGTCCGTCTGATCGTCTGTCTACCTACCTACCTATCTGCCTATATATCTATCTATCTATCTATATGTCTGTCTGTCTACCTACCTACCTATCTGTCTATCTACCTAACAATTATCTATCCATTTATCTGCCTGTCTATCTACCTACCTATCCATCTATCTACCTATCTATCTAACTACCTACCTATCTATTTATCTGTCTGCCTAAATACCTATCTATCTATCCACCTGTCTATCGACCCTGTTACCTACGTATCTATCTACCTACGTATTTATCTATCTTTCTATGAATCTATATATTTATGTGTTTATCAATGTGTCTGTCTATCTATCTATCTGTTTATCTGCCTGCCTGCCCATCTATCTATCTAAACTATCTATCTAAACTATCTCTATATCTATCTATCTATCTATCTATCTATCTATCTATCTGTCTGTCTGTCTGTCTGTCTGTCTGTGTCTGTCTGTCTGTCTCTATCTATCTATCTATCTATCTATCTATCTATCTATCTATCTATATCTATGGAAGAAGCAACATCTCCTTTTATCACCGCCCAGGCAGATTAGACACTGATCTCAGACTGCCGGGAGATAGGAGAAGACATCCCGCACTGTTAGCTGACCTGCCCGACCTTTGTACGGAGCAGGTACACTGGAATACCTCTGGTGTGTTTTTGTACAGCAAACACGCTGTATACTTAACAATACCTTAAAGGTCACCTCAGAAAATATGCACGCAGTGAAACGAAAACTAAAAAAAAAAAAAAAAAAAGAAGGATGAACTTTTCCATAGCATGTCGACCATAGGGGCAGTGAAACTGTGAACTGTCAGAGGTTCACTGTGTGGGAAGCATAGCATAATGGAAGACGGTGCCCACCCCTCTCCTTCTGCCGCCTTTAGCCTTCCCTGAGCTGAGTCAAGTACCCATATACTGCTGGGTGGACAGAGAGGGTTTTCAAGCAAAAAAATGGAGATACATAAATGACATAAGATGAAAAAAAAAAAAAATTATATTAAAAAAAAATATATATATATATATATATATATATATATATGTTTGTATGTATGTAATCCGACCCCACGCGCGGTTCGAACTCAGAACCGTCAGCAATGCAGGCAGACACACCGACCGTCTGAGTACGGGCCCCTCTCTGTAACGAATTCACAGCAGTTATTTCAAAAAGTTTCTCTTCCTTTTTTTTTTTTCCTATTCCAGCTTTGACATAAAAGATCAGTCTCCGGTGAGCGTTACAGGGTGCGATCTATAAGAACAGGATTTTTGTTTAAACATACTTTTTTGAAATTTTATCATACTCTAGCATTTTTTTAATGATCCTGGAATGAATAAGCCTGAGGAGGTGCCTTTACGGTTTCTCATGGCCCGGAGCAAACTAGATCTACCTTTTAAAATCGTTATTGTGCTCTGAATCGTTAGAGAGAGAGAGAGGAGAGAGAGAGAGAGAGAGAGAGAGAGATGGAGAGAGAGAGATGGATGGACGGACGGACGGACGGGACGGACGGACGGATGGACGGATGGACGGATGGATGGACGGACGGACGGACAGACAGACAGACAGACAGACAGACAGACAGACAGATAGATAGATAGATAGATAGATAATAGATAGACAGACAGATAGACAAAATCAAATTCCCCAACCGCAAATTTCGTACGTAAAGGATTGGTGCTAATCATTCCCTAACGTCTGTTCTCAACCGAGAAAACAAACAAATAAAGATCTGTGCGCATAGTTTCTCTGAAGGCGATCCAAACTGAACTCCTCCAAACACCACTGAAATACAATTTGTTTTTTGGATTCACTGCATGTAGAGAACCAAAGTTTTCCAGACGGTGACCATGTCAGCGTGCAATGGAGGCGCCCTAGGCTGACCTGTGTCCTGAGATGACTGATCCTCAATGGAGGCGCCCTAAGCTGACCTGTGTCCTGAGATGACTGATCCTCAATGGAGGCGCTCTAAGCTGACCTGTGTCCTGAGATGACTGATCCTCAATGGAGGCGCTCTAAGCTGACCTGTGTCCTGAGATGACTGATCCTCAATGGAGGCGCTTTAAGCTGACCTGTGTCCTGAGATGACTGATCCTCAATGGAGGCGCCCTAAGCTGACCTGTGTCCTGAGATGACTGATCCTCAATGGAGGCGCCCTAAGCTGACCTGTGTCCTGAGATGACTGATCCTCAATGGAGGCGCTTTAAGCTGACCTGTGTCCTGAGATGACTGATCCTCAATGGAGGCGCCCTAAGCTGACCTGTGTCCTGAGATGACTGATCCTCAATGGAGGCGCTTTAAGCTGACCTGTGTCCTGAGATGACTGATCCTCAATGAAGGCGCCCTAAGCTGACCTGTGTCCTGAGATGACTGATCCTCAATGGAGGCGCTCTAAGCTGACCTGTGTCCTGAGATGACTGATCCTCAATGGAGGCGCTTTAAGCTGACCTGTGTCCTGAGATGACTGATCCTCAATGGAGGCGCTTTAAGCTGACCTGTGTCCTGAGATGACTGATCCTCAATGGAGGCGCTCTAAGCTGACCTGTGTCCTGAGACGACTAAACCTTCATGATCAGAGTGAGTGTGCCAGTGCACCACACATTAGAACGTTGACAAAACCCACACATCTTGTATCAAACGCCCAAACACTAAAATCCGCAAGAATATGTCCATTTGTGAGAGAACATACACACTATGCATCTGTCCTTGGGCAGGGGTGGTTGGGTCTGTGGGGTGTGCTCGACAGCTGGAGGGTGGTGTTTTTTCGCTGGTGGGTTCTGCAGTCATGAAACACGGGCTGGTACACTCATGGGGATGCTACTTTAAGGCTGTTACGAGTTGCATCCTGTAGTCTGATTTACCTCTGTTCAAGAGCAGTTATGTCCCTTGATATCTTAATGGAGTGTCCTGCGCGTGCCTATACCCATCGTCAACACAGCGCAGGCCTCCAAGGGTGGTACAGGACTGCTCAAAGGGCAGGTGAAGGCAGTGCTTCTCTGGGTCCTCCCCAGCACCTTCGGGTGTTTCTTTTTCATTGTGTGTAAGACACTGGCTGTAAAAAAAAAAAAAGAGAGAAAAAAAAGAAAAGAAGGCTAGTTGTAGAAATTGTTTTTGTTTCTTTTCCCCGCTTTTGTTTTTGTTTTGGTTTTTTTTTTTTTTTCTTTTTTTTTTGCAGATGAAGAGGACAGTGTGAAGCACCAAAAAATGAAGAGGTGGATTTCGGCCTTCGGAGGAGGGAAAAAAAAAAAAAAAGAAAAAAGTCACCGCCTTAGGTGCTCCATTGATCCGACCTTGGATGCCACCGCCAAAAAATAAATAAATAAATGAATAAAAAAAAAAGAAAAAAAAAAAAATGATGACAAAACCTACTGAAGGGAAGGCTTTACTGTTCAGGATAGACCTTGTTCGGGGCAAACTCGAGCTAGTTTTCAAAATCCTCCGTGTGTGTGTGTGTGTGTGTGTGTGTGTGTGTGTGTGTGTGTGTGTGTGTGTGTGTGTGTGTGTGTGTGTGTGTGTGTGTGTGTTTAAATCGCATAACGCAACCATTTATTTAGTATGAAAAGGTTTGTTGGTGGTCGTTTCTTGAACGTCAGTTCTTAACCGAGAAAAACGAAGAGAGATCAAACCGAGTGTAAGGTTCATCTGAAAGGGAAGCCCAATTGACAACCCGCTGAACGACGACTGAAACCATTTTTTTTTTTTCCCCACTATTTTTGTAAACGCAGCTAGCTAATCTTCGAGAACATTCTTAGACGGTGGCGATGATGTCAGCATCCAGTGGAGGCGTTTTGCCTGTCTGGAATCGCTGTTTTTGTAGCGTGGACACGGTAAACGGAGAAGGAATAACAAAGCAGCGCCAGAGAAGGCGGCGCCATCTCTTTGCCCTTTGTGAGCAGTGCGGTTGTGCGCAGCACTGGTCGGCGCTTCGTAGACCGTTCGGCACAAATTAATGAAGCCCTAAAAACAGACATTTCGTTATTAGCAGAAGTACATCATCACTTTGTTGTATAAGAGTACTGGAGGCAAGAAAAAGAGAGCAAAAAAAGCACGAATGGATTGCGGAATCGCTGCTTGTTTTCATCTTTCGAGAAGCAAAGATGAGCAAGCTTTTGTTGTTGTTGTGTGTTGTTGTTGTTGTTGTTGGAGTCGCGGTCGTTACCGCTGATGTTATTGCGTTTCTAAACTATGCTCATTCACCCGGTTTCTCTCTCTCTCTCTCTCTCTCTCTCTCTCTCTCTCTCTCTCTCTCTCTCTCTCTCTCTCTCTCTCTCTCTCTCTCTCTCCCTCCCTCCCATGCACACTTACAAACGTACATGGACATGCGGTCACGCATTCACACATGTGTACACGGATGTGCGCATGCGCACAGAGAGAGAAAAACAGAGACAGACAGAAGACGAAGAAGACGAAGAAGAAGAAGAAGACGAAGACGAAGGAGGGAGAGCGGGACGGAGAGGGGTAGGGGATGGAAGGTAGGGGGGTAGAGTGCTGAAGAGCTGATTTCCCAGCGATGGCTAACTAGAGGCTCTTTAATTGTCAGTAAATTGACTTTCGATGTTCAAAATCCACAAACTTCATTTAATCAGTGAATCGGCAGAAGGATAGATACAAATTATAGATTTGGTGAGGGAGAGAGAGAGAGGAGAGAGAGAGAGAGAGAGAGAGAGAGAGAGAGAGAGAGAGAGAGAGAGAGAGAGAGGAACAGAGGAGACATAGAGCGAGAGGAAATATACGTACCTAGGTACGCCAGTGTGTGTGTGTTTGTGTGTGTACGTGCATGCGTGCGTGTGTGTGTGTGTGTGTGTGTGTCTGTCTGTGTGTCTGTGTGTGTGCGTACGTGCCTCTGTGTGTGTGTGTGTCTGTCTGTCTGTCTGTCTGTCTGTCTGTCTGTTGGCATGTGTGTGTGTGTGTGCAGGCATGCGTGTGTACGTGTAAACAACGACAATAAAGCATGTCCGTAACGTCTTCCATTTCCATAGAAACGATAGTGTAAACGACAAAAGCAACACCAGTTATAAAAGCCATATGTTCAAACGAAAGGGGACAAAACAAGAAATTCTCCAGTGAGCGTTCCGTAGCCACCAATACTTTGAGATTCGTTCGCTCTGTTT
>JADBJO010001878.1:142500-150000 GCA_016801955.1 Conus betulinus
CTGGGGTCACCCGCCAGGGCTCGGGTTGATGACGCTGACCTTCAGGTTGCGTTAGCAGACAGACCGCTGAATTTAAAAAAAAGAAAAAAAAATCAAAAAGAGATAAAGAAGGAAAGAAAGAAAAAACAAAAGTTTTACGTCGTGGGTTTAAAAGATCTGAAATGAGATGTACAGATCACCCTGGTCTTTTTTGTTTTTTTTTTTTTTTTTGGGGGGGGGGGGGGGGGGGGGTCGTTTGTTTTTTTGTTTTTTCTTTGTACTTAAAGTTTGAAACAGTCGTTCCGAAACTTTCAACATGCTTTCTAGCATGGTAAAGATATTTGTGGGCATTTTTTTTTTTTTTTGTATGTGTGTGTGTGTGTGTGTGTGTGTGTGTGTGTGTGTGTGTGTGTGTGTGTGTTGCTTTTTCTTTTAAATTTTATTTATTTTTTGTCGACGCTTCTTTAGTTTGAACTTTCTACAGAATGGTGTCTAGAGCCGCAAGAGACAGTTCCACTGGTCTGGTAGTTTTTCAGCCATTTTTTTTTTTTTTTAATGTGTGGTTCTTGTTGCTGAACTTTGCTATAATGCTGTAAATGCTTAACACTAATGCTCTCTCTGTCTCTCTCTCTCTCTCTCTTTGTCTCTGTCTCTGTCTCTCTCTCTCTCTCGTGTGTGTGTGTGTGCGTGTGTGTGTGTGTGTGTGTGTGTGTGTGTGTGTGTGTGTGTGTGTGTGTGAGAGAGAGAGAGAGAGAGAGAGAGAGAGAGAGAGAGAGAGAGAGAGCATGAAATAGACAGTCCTCCGCATGTAATTGAAAAAAGTAAGAGGAGAGCGAATGCTTCTGGGCGGATGATAGTGAAGTCCCACTGTCTGTCTGTGCGTCTATGTGTCTGTCTGTCTGTCTGTCTGTCTCTCTCTCTCTCTCTCTCTCTGTCTCTCTCTCTGTGAGTGTGTGTTTACTCAAAAATGGGTAAGGATATTTTTCTGCAGCTTCACAAAAAGAAATGTAAATCCATTCGGATAATCTAAATCTAAGTGGGAAAGAGAAGGGTCTTTGTGCACATTTCTGTCAAGAATAATAGAACTTGGAAATTAAGACAGAGAGAGAGAGAGATAGAGAGAGAGAGAGTATTTGACCGCCATGTTTATTTTCCAGCTCCCTTCTAGAAAACAAAAATAGATGTGTAATCTTGTTTTTGCACTGTTGCCTGGTGTTATATATATATATATATATATATATATATATATATATATATATATACATACATATATATATATATATATATATATTATGTGTGTGTGCGTGTGCGTGCTCGCGTGCGTGCGTGCGTGTGTGCGTGCGCGTGTGTGTGTATGCATGTGTTTGTGCGTGTGTGTGCGTGTGACCGCTACGTTTACGTTTCTTTCTAGTTCCCATTCGACAACAAAGAATAGAAGCAGGATCTTATTTTGGCACTTTGCGTTGCGTGTGTATAGATAGATAAATAGATCTCAGAGAGAGAGAGAGAGAGAGAGAGAGAGAGAGAGAGAGAGAGAGAGAGAGATCGAGGAGAAGAATAAAGAGGGAGAGAGATCGCAAAATAAACTGTGATTTCATCAGCGAAGTCCCAGAAAATCACTCTCACACATCGATGCAATTTTTTTTTCGGGAGGAGCGCGCACAAAGCATTTCCTTCCTAGCTATTTTCGACCATGCTGATCGATCTAACCTCATGTTTACCACTGGCAAATTATTGAACAGTTGTATCAACCTTTTTTTTTTTTTTTTTCCGTCCGTCAGAGACTGGGATGAGGGTATTAGCTGGAGTGGAGGGTAAGGGCGAGAAACAATACAGTTATCTTTTTTCTTCTTCCTCATCTGTTTTTTCCTCTCGGATTCATCTTTATCTGTTCTCTTTGAAGTTTGTTCATACTTTCTTTTTTTTTCCGTACCCTTCCTCTCATTTTGTTTTCCTCTTTCCATCTTTCATCATTTTCATTTTTTTTTCCTCATTCATTCTTCCTTTCCTCCTCCTCCTCCTCCTCGTGTTGTATTCTTTCACTTCCTCTTCATGCTCTTCCCCTCCTCCTCCTCCTTCTTCCTCCTCTTCCTCTGCTGTTGCGTCTGCTGGGTTGAAGGGTGTTCGTAGTCAGGCTGTGAACTGCGGTAGCTAAAAACAGATAGGTGGGGACATGTTCTTCTGTTTTTTTCCCTTGACTCTGTGGAGAAGTCAGTGGGATATCGCACTGACGAAGAATTTAACAACAGGTTCCCGGCTTAGTTGGTTCTGCAACCGACAGATAGATAGATAAATACACAGACAGAAAGACAGATGGATAGACAGATAGATAGACAGCAGACAGATAGACAGACAGACAGATAGACAGACAGATAGATAGCAGGTTCCTCCGGCTCGGTTGGTTGGTTCTACAATAGATAGATTGATACATATCAATTACTTTAATGCATCAACTTGTCAAATTAACAACAATGCACAGTAGTCCAGATTGCAGGCGCATCGATAAACGTTCTCTCTCTCTCTCTCTCTGTCTCTCTCTCTCTCTCTCCTCTTTCTCTCTCTGTCCCCACGTCCTTTCTTCTCTCTCCAGCTGGTTCCAATTCTTTGTCTGTCAGTGTTTTTAGTCAGCTGATACTATTTAAAGCACAGTTTGAAAGTCAACATCTGTCAGTTTCAATGCTGGTTCATGAGGTGATTCCGCCTTGACCAAACACGCCTAGACCCAATCATGACAGACATGCTCAAGTATTTTGCGAGTTGTTTACATTTTGTTATGGGCAGTCCTAACATTGAAAGTCCTGAAACCACTCTTTTATGAACTATGCCTAGTGAACCTATTACAAGAACAACCACTTTCGTGCTAAATCCGGCATCACTAAGAGCATAGCAAAGAGGCATGTACTTTTGAAATTTGCCCTCATAGCATGTTTGTATGAATGTGTCAAATGGGTTTTTGAAACCTCGATGACGAATGCCACCGAGTTTCGATGGTCGATGAAGCATAGATCAGGTTTCAGCCTTGGTAGATCTTCAACACCGTTTATAGAGACAGGCCTATTTTGAAAAACATCCACAAAATCCGTCGCAATGCATTTCTGTAGCTCCTTTCTGATGATCTCAACGCATCTGTCGTGTCTTTGTGTGTAGAGGCCCCTCAGTTGACGACATCCATTCAAGGCATGGGAGTTTGTGTCAGAACGAAACCCGCACAAAGCACACTCTCCGGTAAATGTCAGGATAGTAGATGATGTTGTTCACTGCATTGGTCTGGTCTCCAGCAGCTGTAGACGTCCCTTGTTGATGAACCTGGTTATTTGGTCATTGACGTTGGTGTTGGTGAGGTGTCCTATGGAGTGGGTCATTGCCGCATCCGGAATTGCAACCCGGATGATTCTCCCTTGTTGTTGCAGCTGCTGAAAATGGTGCGTATCTTTGTCCCATTTGCATTCTTTTGATTGCGCTGTACAATTGTTTAGAATTACTGTAGCGCATTTGAACTACTCCGTCCTCAGAAGCTGGGAGTACTACTCCGAAACTGTCGCTGTTTTCATCGAATTCCAGCCTTAGATCCCCGCCGCACACACAGCTCATGGAGCTCAACGAAGGAAGAACGTGACCAGTTGACATTACTGCCTTTCCTTAACTTCCCTTCGGAGTCTGTGGCATATCCTCCAAAATTGTCTGGTCTGGATCTGCGTGAGGCACTTTTCTCTTTTCCATGTGGAGATGGAAACTGTTGCGCGCTACCATTCTGACATGTTGGTCATCACTGTTCAGAACAGAGATCAGGAATGAGATGCGTTTGGTGTAGTACATGGTACTTGGTTTCAACAGACCAAGGCCGCCTTGTTGTTTTCGGGGAAGGAACATGTGCGCTCGATGGTAGAAGAGTTTAGCTTGAGATGAATGCGAACAAAATCAACTATCTTATCTTCCAGAGTCTTCAGAAGTTTTTCTGTGAATTTTGAATTGCTGTAATAAAAAGCTCAATTTTGAAGAAGCCATGACGTTTACAGCATCAATTTTCTTGCACAATGGTAAAGGTGAAAGCGAAATTTTTTCCAGCGTTTTTTCGAATTTCCTCGCTCGCCTGTGCTAGTTGTTCTTTCTCAGAAGTTCCAGTCAGATTTGTTTAAAATCCAAGATACTGGTATGGCTCATCTTTTCCATACATCGGTGTATCTTCCCCTTGCAGCGTCACGTGGACGTTCTCAGTCACATCTGTAGAGGCCCAGTTGTTTCCTGTGCGTTGTGCATGAATGGTGTGGCACACTTTCTGTTTTTCACTTCCATTCCGGTGTAATGCAGGAAGGTTTCCGTCTTATTTATCATTTCTTGTAAGCTCTTCTCACAGTGAGCACTGGCACATAAATCATCCATGTATGCCTGACATGGAGAATGCATTGAAGCTGGTGTGAACGGCTGCTCCATCCACCGAATCCACGGGTCCAACGCCTGAATGAAGACAACAGCTGACCACGGGCAGCCTTGCACGATGCCACGATGCCTGGTAATCCTGGGCGTGGACGTGTCTCCCGTCTGCACCTGGAATGTAGAGTTGGTGTAGATATCCACCGTCACGTCGATGATGTGCTGGGGGTAGCCGCGCGCTCTGCATCGCATCCACATCACTCTGTGATCAATGCTCCCATAGGCGTCCTTGATGTCAACGAAAGTAGTGTAGAACTGACTTGATACATGCTTGAAGTTCTCAATTGCGGTTTTCAAGCAGAATACGTGTTCTTGAAGGCCGTTTTTTCTTGGGATAGACCCCTTCTGTTTTGATGACGGCCTTCCGGTCGAAACAATCCGTGGTAAAAGCCTACTTTGCACTAACTTCATGTAGATCTTGTACAAAGACGTCAACAAGGAAATAGGTCTCCAATCACCAGGCTGCATCAGATTCCCTTCTTTTTTGGGAAGTAAAGTGATCGTGGCATGTTCCCAGTCAGTGAGGAATTCTTTTTTTTTTTCTCCAGCAAATGTTGAATATTGCCTGTCAAAGGTAATGACAGACGTTGCAGATTTTTTTTTTCAGAAAAGAATATTCAACTCCATCATATCCAGGCGCTGTGTTATTCTTCAGCGATTTCACCACAGATATCACTTCGTCCTCGGTGAACGGGTCCAACTGCAGCTCTTCTTCAGGAGGAAGAGGGGCGATGTTGACAGGCCAGGGCGAGGGGGGTGGGGATATTCCAATACCTTTTCACTCTTCTGCTGAAAAAAAACGCCGTCAACACGTCCACTTCAAAGGGACAAGTGGGTCGTGCTTCTGATCTGCTGTCGTTCTTGATGATCTCAATGGCATGTTTCTGATTTTCTAACCAAAGCTGCGTTGGCTCATACTTTTCCACTCTCTGCGCTCTGTGTTGATCCTGTCTTCCACGCATCTGTCTGAAGTGTTTCCTACGACTTGGGAAGATGGTGTGATCAATGTAGTGAAGAGCTTTTTCGATTTTCTGCCGCAACTCATCTTTCTCCGATCCATACTGAATTTGTTCGGCGATTTGAATGGGAAACTTGTTAACAGCTCTCCAGATAAATCTCAGAACGCGAAGTTCTAAATCTGGAGCTTGTGACGCCTCTTCGTTCGGCGTCATAGTAGGGTTGACGTCACGCTGCGCTTCCAGAAAGCGGAGGATGTTCTGAACTTTGTCTAGGAGACGAAGCCACGGTCGAAAATCCCTGTGAGTGAGCAAACTTGACGGCATCTGCATGCTTCGTTCGGATAGACTCACGAAACGGCCGCTCGGTTCGTTCGAAGTCTGCCCACTGGGCGTCGTGGACTACTCCTTCAAAGTGCGCCCATGTCTCCAGGTTGGCAAAGTCCAGTGGCACTGTGTGTTGACCCGTTGGCAGGAGCTGCTCATGGTCGTTGACTGGGTCCACCCACACGCCGAATCACTCCACTCCGGAGCGCAGCTCTGACGGAAGCTTTCGCTTCAGCAATCAATGGCCAGGCGCCTTGCATTGCTGGACTGACAGTGTTAGGCCTATCGAGGACAGTGACCACGGATGGACGGCAGACAGCATATTCAAGCAGAGCGACGTGAAGGCACAGACCCTCTGGTGCCCATTGTCTGACGTCACATACATACATACATATATACATACATACATACATACATAGCTAGGCAGGCAGATAGATAGATAGGTAGGTAGGTGGATAGATAGGTGGATAGGTGGACAGACACTGGTTGGGAGAGACAAGACATATATATAGAGAGAGAGATATGGACGGATAGAACGTAGGTAGGTAAGTAGTTAATAAGTAGATAAAGAGATAGATAGACTGACAGACAGATAGATGGATGGATGGATGGATTGATAGATGGATGGATGGATGGATAGATAGATAGACAGAGAGACAAACAGACAAGGTGTTAACAAGAGTACTCAGCTGTGAGTTTGTTTTTCATCAATATATCCGTGCAGTTCTGTAGTGCTTAAAGCTCTGTTGTGCTTAAAGCTATGTTGACCTGAAAGCTCTGTTGTGCTTAAAGCTCTTGCAAGATATTTTGCTCTATAATTTTCATCCTCAACCTCCTCCTCCTGCTGCTTCTTCTCCTTCTCTATCATCTGCAGCCGAGGCGGATAGTATCCATATGCACTCATTTGTATGAATGAGAGGTTTCGCTGAAGCTGTTTTTAGCCTACCATAAAGACGACACCGCTTCGCTTTCGAATAGTATGAGAACTTTCTTTTTTCTTTTTTCGAAACAGACCGGTTTTCACAGCCGAAAAATTTTGCCGTCATGTTTTGTTATTAATCTCCTTTCCGCTTTGTGGAACGCGTAGGACACGATTTCATGCAACGACAAAGATTACTTGAGTTTTTCTTCGTTTGGTGCGGAGCGTTACGAACTTGAACGTGGTGTTCGGAAAGTTCGTGATTTGAATGTGGTGGACACCTAAGCTGTCGTGCACCTCAGTTTCTCCTTCTGCTGTGCATTGTAGCTGGTGTGGCAGAACCTGGGTGGAGAAGTCTACATTTTGAAGTTTGTTGAGCTGATGTAGTGGAGAACTGACAGTGGCTATCGGCCGTCCCAAGGCACTGGTATGTGTTTTCGTTTTTCATCGTTACAACTGTGCTTAAGCATACTTAAAGTTTTCATGCAATTTAATTCCATCAGTTCTGTGGTCCCTCGTCCTGGACCGTGTAGGTAGCGAGACGAGTTCGCAATTGGAGGCCGCCATACTTTCAGCAGTAACTCCCCCGTAAAAGTAAAGTATGTTCTATGCGTTGAGTGTGTGTGTGTGTGTGTGTGTGTGTGTGTGTGTGTGTGTGTGTGTTTATTTTAATTGTTCCGTCAAAGATAAAAAAAAAATGAACTGAAAAACGTCCTAACTGTTCTGTAAATAGACATACCCAATATTATTCCAAAATTTTGAACATTTCGACCCTTTTTTGGAACCGTTTGATGGACAGAAGCAGCGATCTTTCAAACAGAATACTGTCTCGCGAGGATTTGAATGAGTTCTTAAATTCAAGGATAGCTCTCTCTCTCTCTCTCTCTC
>JADBJO010001878.1:167500-202500 GCA_016801955.1 Conus betulinus
CTGCTGTCAGCACCTCCATCGTCTGTACAGTTTGTCCCTGAAAGCCGTGCTGTGCTATCAGCACCTCCATCGTCTATACAGTTTGTCCCTGAAAGCCCTGCTATGGTGTCAGCACCTCCATCGTTTATACAGTTTGTCCCTGAAAGCCCTGCTGTCAGCACCTCCATCGTCTGTACAGTTTGTCCCTAAAGCCCTGCTGTCAGCACCTCCATCGTCTGTACAGTTTGTCCCTGAAAGCCATGCTGTCAGCACCTCTGTCGTCTGTACAGTTTGTCCCTAAAAGCCCTGCTGTCAGCACCTCCATCGTCTGTACAGTTTGTCCCTGAAAGCCCTGCTGTCAGCACCTCCATCGTCTGTACAGTTTGTCCCTGAAAGCCATGCTGTGCTGTCAGCACCTCAATTGTCTATACAGTTTGTCCCTGAAAGGCATGCTATGCTGTCAGCACCTCCATCGTCTGTACAGTTTTTCCCTGAAAGCTATGCCGTCAGCACCTCCATCGTCTATACAATTTTTCCCTGAAAGTCATGCTGTCAGCACCTCCATCGTCTGTACAGCTTGTCCCTGAAAGCCATGCTGTCAGCACCTCCATCGTCTGTACAGTTTGTCCCTGAAAGCCCTGCTGTCAGCACCTCCATCGTCTGTACAGTTTGTCCCTGAAAGCCCTGCTGTCAGCACCTCCATCGTCTGTACAGTTTGTCCCTGAAACGCCTGCTGTCAGCACCTCCATCGTCTGTACAGTTTGTCCCTGAAAGCTATGCTGTCAGCACCTCCATCGTCTGTACAGCTTGTCCCTGAAAGCTATGCTGTCAGCACCTCCATCGTCTATACAGTTTGTCCCTGAAAGTCATGCTGTCAGCACCTCCATTGTCTATAAAGTTTTTCCTGAAAGCTATGCCATCAGCACCTCCATCGTCTATACAGTTTGTCCCTGAAAGGCATGCTGTCAGCACCTCCATCGTCTGTACAGTTTGTCCCTGAAAGTCATGCTGTCAGCACCTCCATCGTCTATGCAATTTGTCCCTGAAAGCCATGCTATGGTGTCAGCACCTCCATCGTCTGTACAGTTTGTCCCTGAAAGCCATACCGTCAGCACCTTCATCGTCTATACAGTTTGTCCCTGAAAGCTATGCTGTCAGCGCCTCGATCGTCTATACAGTTTGTCCCTGAAAGCCATGCTATGCTGTCAGCACCTCCGTCGTTTATGCAGTTTGTCCCTGAAAGCCACGCTGTCGGCACCTCCATCGTCTGTACAGTTTGTCTCTAAAAGCCCTGCTGTCAGCACCTCCATCGTCTGTACAGTTGTCCCTGAAAGCTGTGCTATGCTGTCAGCACCTCCATCGTCTGTACAGTTTGTCCCTGAAAGCCATGCTATGCTGTCAGCACCTCCATCGTCTGTACAGTTTGTCCTGAAAGCCATGCTATGGTATCAGCACCTCCATCGTCTATACAGTTTGTCCCTAAAAGCCCTGCTGTCAGCACCTCCATCGTCTGTACAGTTTGTCCCTGAAAGCCTTGCTGTCAGCACCTCCATCGTCTGTACAGTTTGTCCCTGAAAGCCGTGCTGTGCTATCAGCACCTCCATCGTCTATACAGTTTGTCCCTGAAAGCCCTGCTATGGTGTCAGCACCTCCATCGTTTATACAGTTTGTCCCTGAAAGCCCTGCTGTCAGCACCTCCATCGTCTGTACAGTTTGTCCCTTAAAGCCCTGCTGTCAGCACCTCCATCGTCTGTACAGTTTGTCCCTGAAAGCCATGCTGTCAGCACCTCTGTCGTCTGTACAGTTTGTCCCTAAAAGCCCTGCTGTCAGCACCTCCATCGTCTGTACAGTTTGTCCCTGAAAGCCCTGCTGTCAGCACCTCCATCGTCTGTACAGTTTGTCCCTGAAAGCCATGCTGTGCTGTCAGCACCTCAATTGTCTATACAGTTTGTCCCTGAAAGGCATGCTATGCTGTCAGCTCCTCCATCGTCTGTACAATTTTTTCCCTGAAAGCTATGCCGTCAGCACCTCATCGTCTATACAATTTTTCCCTGAAAGTCATGCTGTCAGCACCTCCATCGTCTGTACAGCTTGTCCCTGAAAGCCATGCTGTCAGCACCTCCACCGTCTGTGTACAGTTTGTCCCTGAAAGCCCTGCTGTCAGCACCTCCATCGTCTGTACAGTTTGTCCCTGAAAGCCCTGCTGTCAGCACCTCCATCGTCTGTACAGTTTGTCCCTGAAACCCCTGCTGTCAGCACCTCCATCGTCTGTACAGTTTGTCCCTGAAAGCTATGCTGTCAGCACCTCCATCGTCTGTACAGCTTGTCCCTGAAAGCTATGCTGTCAGCACCTCCATCGTCTATACAGTTTGTCCCTGAAAGTCATGCTGTCAGCACCTCCATTGTTGTCTATACAGTTTTTTTCCTGAAAGCTATGCCGTCAGCACCTCCATCGTCTATACAGTTTGTCCCTGAAAGTCATGCTGTCAGCACCTCCATCGTCTGTACAGTTTGTCCTGAAAGTCATGCTGTCAGCACCTCCATTGTCTAATCTTCCAGGCCCAGCGAAGATTTGTGCATTGAAGTTCAGGCATGGGGACATTTCCGTCCGGTTTTTCCGGCTCCCCGGGGTGCTACTTTTCAGAGTCCGAAGATCGCCTCACTTTGAGTGCAGTCGCCGACAGGTTGAAAACTGCTTTTAACACGATCCTTACGAGAGCACAGTTTTTCCAACTGAAGCTGCAAAGATTTCCTCACGTCAACGGCCGAAGGCTGATTGACTAGCGAACCACAGTACAAAGTGACCTCGGTATCATTGCACCACCTCTCCTGTCGCGATTTTCGCTGTTCGTTCCTGTATTGAGACGAGATATTTCAACTCTCTTGAGTCGATGGGTGAAAAAGAAGGGGAAGTGGTCTTAACTTAAGAAGATCGAGCGCATTGTCGTCCCCCATCGTGCTTATTCTTTCTGGTCTGGAAAATTTTGAGAATCGGTCTTCAAACCTGGAAGACTTGGATAATCCAGTTTTCATGTTTTTCTGGCCTGGTCACTAGAACCGCGTGCATGTGTGTGTGGAATCGAGCATAAATTGGCAACCTTGAAAGGTCTGCTGTGATGGAAACCCAATGAAAATAGCGTGGGATCACTCCGCCATGGTATAAAGGGAAGTAACTCAAAACATGCGCTAAAGAAAGACGCTCTACACTTATGTTGTTTCCCCTTTACAAACACGTCGAATCGAAGAAAGCTTAACTTGCAATGGAATGCAAGCAAAGAGATTTCAATTTCAGTGGTGCTTGAAGTCTCTTTGATGCAGGTTGGGCAATAGAGAGGGAAAAAGATCACACTACTTTACTTGAAAGGCTTAGGGTCACTTTTGGTGTTGATGGATAGTTCTCCAGTGGTTCGAATCATACATCAGAGATAGGTCGCAGGCGGTGGTTGTGGGTGGTGTAAGGTCTACGTCGTCCTTCTTTTATATGGAGTACCTCAGGGGTCAGTATTGGGCCCAGTGTTGTCTACATTGTACTCACAGCCCTTGTCGGATGTTATCTCGGACCATGATTGTGATTTTCACAAGTATGCTGATGACACAGAGCTTTCTAAGAGTGGCACACCTGATGATGAGTTTGTTTCTGTTCAATCTGGGGTGTCTCGGTGTATCAGCAGTGTGCAGGAATGGATGACAAGTAATAAGCTTAAATTAAATTGTGAAAAGACTGAAGTCATGCCCGTTGGAACCTCCTCCTGCCTCAAACTCGTTGAGTCAGAGTCAATGGTTGTTGATGGCACTGAATTGCCTTTCATCACTCTGTCAAATACCTTGGTGTTACCATCGATCAGTGTCTGACCATGCAGAATCAAATATCTGTAGTCTGTCGCTCATCTTTTTCTGTGCCACGGTGATGTCAAGACTGGACTACTGCAACTCTGTTTATGCTGGGCTTCCCGCAGAACAGATTGCTCGGCTGCAGAGAGTCCAAAATAGCGCTGCACGACTTGTTTTGAAGAGGAGGAGGAGGTATGAGCACATCACTCCCATGCTGATGGAACTGCACTGGCTTCCCATACAGTATCGGTGGCAATTTAAACTGGCAGTTCTTGCTTTCCGCCACTTCAATGAATCTCTTCCTCACTCACTCTCTCTCTCTCTCTTCTTCTCTCTGCACTTACCAAAGCTCTCGTACCCTTCTCTTCTTCACAAAAACTTTTGAAAATCCCTAAGCGTTCTCTGAAATCTGTTGGCGAAAGAGCCTTCAGTTTTAGAGCACCTTCTATTTGGAACTCCCTCCCTGAAGACCTTCGTAATCAGCCTACTCTTTCTTCTTTTAAATCTGAGCTCAAAACTTACTCTCTTCAAAAAAGCGTATTCTCTTCTGTAGATGACTAGGTCTCTCCTAAATTCCTCCACAACTAGTCCGGTGAGGCAGTTTATGCATGTAGGTGCGTTTGCCATTGTGTATTTTCTTTTTGCTGTGTGCATGAATATTGTATGAATAAGTGCAAATGGTGGATGTAAGCGCATTGAGTTGTATAAACATATGCACACACACGCGCGCGCGCACACACACACACACACACACACACACACACACACACACACATGCACGCACGCACGCACGCGCATGCATTAGAAGTTGTGTCCGAATGATAAAAATCATGAATCTGGAATAACGTTTTAAGCGATATTTCTGTTGCAAAGAAGGCTTTTTTTCCGTAGAATATGATCAGTTAGTCATTGATCATCGCTACGATAAGAATCCTCCCATCCAGCTTCCCCCCCCCCCCCCCCCCCCCTCTCTCTCTCTCTCTCTCTCTCTCTCTCTCTCTGTGGAAAAAAATGTTAACGAATTTTTGCGTTTCTTTTATTTGGATAAATTATCTGTGAGTGCTAAATCAGTTCATATGCATTACAAAAGACAGATGAAAAGATCTATATATCCGGGCATGAACATAATGCACGTAGTAATGATTTTTTTGTTTTTTTTGTGTTTTTTTTTTTTGCTACATGAAATGCATGTATACAGACCTTTACAGCTTAGAGAAATATTGGTTGATTTGTTGGGCAAATTCTTCGACAGTTCCAGACTAAAATCAGATTTTCCTGTAGTGCATTTCCTGTTCAGGAAGTTGTTATACTATTTGTAATTCATGGACGGTGTGTGTGTGTGTGTGTGTGTGTGTGTGTGTGTGTGTGTGTGTGTGTGTGTGTGTGTGTGTGTGTTTGTTTGCAAAAGGCTGTTTATTTTTCATCGCCTCTGATTCATCTGTGACTTGAGTTACTATAAGTTCTGAACCGCTGTTTCAAGGAGATACATCCATACACGTAATGGTGTTACAGATGTCTGTTAAGTTATTCGCGCTCATGTAACTGTGCACGGGTTTCAGGGCACATACATAGCGCACCACACGTTCACACAAATGCACAAGGATAGATGCGTTCGTGCATACTCTGCCCTGTCTCTGTCTCAGTCTCTTTCTCCCTGCCTGCCTGCCTGCCTGCCTGCCTGCCTGCCTGCTGTCTGTCCGTCCGTCGTCTCTCTCTCTATCTCTCTCTCTCTCTCTCTCTCTCCCCTCCTCCTCCTCACACTCGCACACACACACACACACACACACACACACACACACACACACACACACACACACACACACACACGGCACAAGTACGGACAAGTGTGTGCGCACGCGTGCGCGCAGTCATTATTTTCTTAACTTCGACTCTCATTCGAAAACCATTTTATACACAAGTGAGGACCACCTCATTTCAGTTTTCCAGATGCACATTTTATCAGGACGATTTTTTAAAAAATCAAAATGCAAATATGTCTCTTCTTTAAACCAAAACACCATGTCATTTACAGATCAAGGAAATTAAGCTAACTTTTGACACAGTTAGGCCTATTTGTTTTCAACGTTTATCCAAAACCGTTTTTTTTTTTTTTTTTTCAACTTTTATGTGAGTCCTGTGTCTAGCTTAAGTGCTCTTCACCCACACACACACACACACACACACACACACACACACACACACACACACACACACCCGCCTCACCGAACTCATCTGAAATAAACAGGATGAAGTCGTTTCATTGTTTGTCAAATCCTTCGTTTCATGGAGAAACAGGAAATTTTAATCGGGCACTACCAGTATGGACATTGTGGGTCATCATTGGTGCGTGCACGTGTGTGTGGATGTGGGAAAGAGAGAGGTAATTGTTTGTAATGTGAGAGAGAGAGAGAGAGGGTGTGTTTGTGTGCAGTTTGTGTGTACGTGTTCGCGCGTGAAAGAGAGTTGTGGTCGTGCGTCGGTAGCTCTTTGCATGCGAACCCACGGTATAGGCTTTATCTGTAAAGTTGTGTATCAAGTTATTGCTTGATACACCTCATGAGCATGTGTTTGTAGACCCTATGTGAGTACGTGTGTGTCTCTGTGTGCGCGCGCGCGCGCGATCACGCGTGGTCTTTTTATTTTCTCGGTGTGATTTAATAGGGCTGTTGTAGCACAATAAACAATGGAAACAAGTCAGTCCTCTGATCTGAAACTCGTTCGGCTATTGGCTGTTGGGAGGAAAACAATGCTTCCTCAGTTGCGGAGGAAACGGTCATTGTTTCGATATCGGTTATTTCCTTTACGGATGCCAAGAGAGTTAACTGGCCTTGGAAGTGATGTCGTAGCCTATCCGATCGGCCGGCGAAGGCCTACTTTCGTTCCACTCCCGTTGTTTTGTTCTTGCCACGACTTCCTGAACCAATGTTTCTTTCTTTTTTTTTTTTTTTCTTTTTTTTTTTTTTTTTTTCATCTGCGTCGGGCATCGGCCATCGGTTCGTTTCGGCTGCAGACCAAAAATTAATAAGCTAAAGCCTTGCTCAAAGGGGTGGAATATTTAAAGATAGGCACAGTTTGTTTTAAGAATTTTTTTGTTGCGCTTGAAAGTTGATTTACCCCCCTTTTCTGTCATATGCCCATCAAGGCCAGTGGGTTAAAATGACAGGAGTTGGACTGTTTCGGGGAATGCACAGGCCTGAAATGTGACATCAGATGTGTCTGTGTCTGTGTCTCTCTCTGTCTGATTCTCTTCTCTCTCCAGTCCCTCTCTCTCCTTCCTCCTTCCACCTCCCCCCCACCCCCACCCTCCCCCCTTCTCTCACTATCCCCCCCCCCCTCTCTCTCTCTCTCTCTCTCTCTCTGTCTTTGTCTCTCTCTCCCTCCCTCTCTCTCTCGAGCGTTTAAAATAAATAATCCTAATCCTGCTTCTACATTTACTGTCCTGTCTTGTCCTACGTTGTTGACCCCATTCAGGGCGAATACTGGATGTAAAAAATCACACCAGTGCTTTTCTATTATCCTCGTTCGTAAACCGCTCTCTCTCTCTCTCTCTCTCTCTCTCTCTCTCTCTCTCTCTCTCTCTCTCTCTGTGTGTGTGTGTGTGTGTGTGTGTGTGTGTGTGTGTTGTTGTTGTTGTTGTTGTTGTTAGTATGAAAGATATATGTAGACATATGTATGCATGACAAGGTCAGATTGTAAGACTAGGCTTTAGCCTAAAATCTTCTTTCTTGCTTATTAAGAGATCAATCTCTCTCTCTCTCCTCTCTCTCTCTCTCTCTCTCTCTCTCTCTCTCTCTCTCTCTCTCTCTCTCTCTCTCTCTCTCTCTCTCTCTCTCTCTCTCACGTGGTGATATCATCAGTCAGTATATCCTTTTCCCCGCCACTCCTATCCGATTACTTTCTTTCAAACGTCAGTAACCTCTCAACGTAACAATACTTTTATATTTCAGTGTATCATGCCATCTATCGCTTGTGGGTGGGGGACATAAAAGAAAGGGGCCGTGTATTTCATAGTCCCCTATTGCAGAAGAAGAAACACCCAAAGGTGCTGGGGAGGACCCAGAGAAGCACTGTCTTCACCTGCCTTTAGAGCAGTCCTGTACCACCCTTGGAGGCCTGCGCTGTGTAGACGGTGAGTACAGGGAACATAAAAGAAAGGGGCCGTGTATTTCATAGTCCCCGATTGCACTATCTCTTGGGGCTTATTTCCCTTGAAGAACTTTCTGATGACGAAAAAACACATGAGGGCATTTGAAAGCGGAAGTTTATGTCTGCTGTCAAGCGAGTAGGGAGGCGTCGATATTTTGGACGCTTCAGCGCCAGGCCTAACGAAAATTTTTCGCACATTGAGAGCTTTGCGTTGGGATGAAAAGACAATGGGGTGCAGTGCAGAGCGGGCGGATCTTATTGACGCAAGTTATCCCGATTTTACCGCATGATGTGTCGGTGTTTTTGATTCGTTCTTCGTGAGACAAAGGATTCCGAAAATGAAAGTGAACATTTAGGTCAAGGAAATGGGTAAAAGTCTACAAATATGTGCCGTGTTTTGGTGGATTTCATCAGACTAGGATCTAGTGTCCTGTCAGTGTGAGTGTAGGCATTATTTGGGAGGAACTGAATCAGCGGCTCTCGGTGGTCATATATGTGTGTTTTACTTACAGGCTAACCGCGTTTTTCAACACAGTTTTTTGTGTGTGTGTGTTGTGTGTGTGTGTGTGTGTGTGTGTGGGGTGTTTTAAACACTCAATACTGAGCCGAGTAGAATTGATCAAACACAAGCTGTGTGCTCGATCTTCATTTTTTTTTTTTTTTTTTTTTTTTACTAGTACGTGCAGTAGATAGATTGAAAGAAGTGTTTTAAGGTGTGGACAGTCTTCCTGCACGGCTCTTGTAAACAGCAGTTTGATTGAGGATTTGGACAGGAGAGAGAGGTTAGAGTGCATAGGGGACTACTGCTTCACGCTAGTAGGTGGGAATGTCCTATCAATAATAGGACAAGCTGGTAACTGCAAGGTCCAGATGATGGTGTACAAACATTTTGCATGAAGGAGTGAAACTTATGTATGCTGCTTGGGTTCATTGAAAAGTAATTAGGGCTTGTGCATAGTGGTGACTACATTGCTACAATTTGAAAGTGTCATGATTTGGAATTGGCTTTTTTTTCTTAAGTGTTCTGCAAGAAAAGAGGAGGTTGTGACAGCTGAGTCACTGGACTGCTTCAAGTCCAGGCTGCCCTCCCATCATTAGAACCTAAAAAACAACCCCCCCCCCCCCCCCCCCCCCCCCCCCCCCCACCCCCCCCTTCCCCCCATACCCTCCTCCTGACCGCTATTTCTAAAAAAATCCCCCCTCCCCCCCCCTTCCCCCCCCTCACAACAGCACAACATCTTCTTCGGCAACCTCCCCAAATACGACAAAACCATCAGCCAAATGATGTCGGTCGTACAAAGGAAGAAGAAGAAAAAAAGGAAGAAGAAAAATGTTTGTAGAAATAGTTCGACAGAGTTCAGTTTTACGTAAAAGCTAGATTGCTCTGGTCATACTGGGACTGGTATTAGATCAGGTGTTAGATATTGATCATCTCGTGCTCAGATTTTGAAACAGCACACAATGTGGTACAGGGAGTCAGAAAGTATGGTGAAAGCATTTAAGGCATACCTTAAAACACTTCTTTCAGATCAATCTTCTGCACATACTCATACTGTCATTTTGTTACAGCCCTCAGAAAGGCAGCTGGTGTGCAAACAAGGATTTTTTAGACTGTTATTTCCACAGCATTTCCAAAATTCAGCACTTGTGATCACAGAAAGGGAAAAATAAAGGTGTACAAATCCTGTCACTATGGTGGCCTTCCCTTTCATACAAATGTGTGTGCTGTGCACACTTGCACCTGCTGTTTTGGGGCTACGTTTGGGAGCTTTTAATGTACAAAAGTTCGGTCCCACCAAGGCTGAGAAAGCTGATGTCATGGGTGTTCTAGCAAAAGTGAGTAATACATAGACTGAAATATGGATATGGCTTTCATTACAGGCTTACGCATTATGTGTTGAAGTATTGTACTGCATGTTTTTTGTTTCAGAATGAAACATAATCAAAAACGTATGTTCCTGTATGTATAGCAGCTTTTGAGGGTAGAGAGTTGGAAAAGAAATGGAGAGGGAGCACGTGTATGATACTACGGTCTCTTTCGTGATTTGATTTGTTAATGGCACCGAAAATTATAGGAGAGGGGAAAAAAAATGGACTGACAACATTGCAGCATTTAACCTGTGAGGGAAGCAGTGTGCAGCTCATAGCTGGTGACACAAGCAACAGAAGCGGAGAAATCTGAATATTTCTCCAGTGCTCTGCTTCCTTCCTCCTTCCCCTGTTGCCCTCCCCACCCTTCTTCTCAGTGACTGTGGAGAGATAAGGGAGGAGAAGAAAAAGAATGGCCCTACATGGTGGACATTGGAATGATGCAGTGCATTAAAAACACTTTGACTGTGAGACTGAATACATCATTGTATCAGTCGGTCGCCTACTCAGCCTGCACAGGAAATGACTAAATCTTATCAGAGAACAGGACAGGCAGTGGCTTTGTGTATGTAGTAACAATTTGAGCACATGTATAAGCACTACGACAATAGCAGTGTTACAGATCGTTGACAAAGTCAGTCATTATATATAAGCCTGTTTACTGAAAAAATGAATAAGTATGACCGTTTTAAACATTGTGAATTTAAAAAGGAAAAAAAAATTGATAGAAAACTCGGTATGTTCTGTGAGGCTCGGACACACTAGTGCTGCAGTTTTTCTTGCCTGTTATTGTTCCTGGTTCAGTTCTGCTGTATTCATGTTAAAGCATGGGCCATGTTGTGTTTTGTAAAGCATTTATTTAAAAGAAGCAACCTTGTGTGCAAAGTGAAAGAAAATAAGTTACATCTCATATGCATTGTTTTTAAAAAGCATATGTTGCAGCATTATGTGCTAGTTAGTGTAGAGAGAGAGAGTGTGTGGGGAGAGAGAAAGAAAGAAAGTCTGTTTAAAAAGCAGTGCTTGAAATGGCTGACTGTTGTATTTGAATTTGAAGCATAAGCTTTTATAATGAATAGAAATGGCTGACTGTTGTATTTGAACTTGCATAAGCTTTTATAATGAATAGAAATGGCTGACTGTTGTATTTGAACTTGATGCATAAGCTTTTATAATGAATAGAAATGGCTGGCTGTTTTTTTTTTTAACTTGAAGCATAAGCTTTTACATTGAACGTCTGCAAACTTCAGCCAACAAGAAAATGGAGTGGTGTTTGTTTCAGTTCCCTGTAACATTGATGTGGGTTTTCTTTCAGTTTCAGGGTATAGTCATGGCAGGTGGAAAACATGAATTGTTTCATTGTTTTTTTTTTTTTGTCCTGTCTGAAAAGACCAGTAGGTCTAGGCCCATAACTTGTGTGTGTGTGTTTCTTTGGCAGCTCGGTATTTCCAGCATGTCTTGTTTTCAGCCTGCGGTCATTATTAGGGTGGAGGTTGTTTTAACTGTTAGTGTTACCCTGTATTGTATTCTCTCTTGTTATACATGTATCCAAGGAATTTCACTTTTCAGTTTCACTGTTTTTGGACCCTCAAGTATTGCCTTAGCTACATTCTTTTACTGTAGTACTGATTTTTGGCATTGTATTTCTTTATTTTTTCCCCCTTTTCCACCTGTATCCTTAACTGGATTTTGTGGGAATCGTTGGATTGTGATGATCCCCCTGTTGTGTTGAGACTACTGTGAAATAGTTGGTGGTGTTCTATGTTAGATGCTGTAAATGGGATGCCATAACCACAGCCAGCAGTGTCTGCTGAGAAACTCATGTACCAGATGCTAGACATACATAAAAATACAGTTCGGTTTCTGAGTGAAGAACTTTTAACGATTCCCATTCCGTCAGTTGAGGGTTTATTGTTTATACTTCAACATTCTCCTTTTTATTCCTAGTGTTCTCATCTTTGCCCGCCTCCTCACGGGCTTTCTCCTTTCAAAATTTTTGTTAGGTCATTTTCATAGTGACTGCATTTGTTTACCTGTGTTTTTATTTTCCCTGCAATTTACTTTTCATCGTTTGTTTTTTGGCCTGGCTGAAAAGGGTAATAGGTGAAGGCCGATTGTTTTTTTGTGTGTGGTCTGTTTATTTGGCGGTAGAATTTACTTTCATGTTTTCTTTGAAGTTTGCTTTTTAAATGTACGTGACAGGAATTTGATGAGATGACGGCCTTGACATGGCCCTTCGCAATCAGCTGTGCTATAAGCTCTGTTCATTTAATGGAATTGTTAACCAGCGTGATACATTATGACTAACAGATAAGGATTTTTTTTTTTTTTTTTTTAAATACAATTTGCATAGCTTTTCATGCTGATTTCATCAGATTTGTTTATGGCATCAGTGAAGAAAGACAAATTTATTAGTAAGTAACTGACCATATGCCAAAACTTAATTCAAACGCAACATGATGAATTGCGGAGATGATGATGTAATGTGTGCAATGTTGTGCACAGCATAGGGTAAAGGTGAACCAGTGAACCGCCTTTGACAGCAGATTTAATGGATTAGTTGCTACACTTGTGCAGATCACAGCAAGGTACGACATTGTGCTGCTGCAGGAAATTACTGATGCTTCAGGACAAGCTATGCAGAAACTTCTCCAGAGGATCAAAAGGTAACATAATGTGTTTCTGTTTTGTGTGGACCCATGCATGCGTGTACATGTCGGCTGCATTTTGTGTAGTTGATGCAGCATTATGTTTTATCACTCCTAATTGCATAGATGTTTTGAAAGAAAGGAGGGCATGTAACTGTTTTCCCATTCTCCTCTAGGATCTGTGTGTATTGCTATGTACGATTCTGATTGGGTAAAGAACAGTGGAAAACAAACCCTGCAAAAGAATCTAATTTCAGCACAAACATTGCCTTTTTTTTTTTCAAGTGCTTGTTAACTTTCTCAATTTGCTTAGAACTACGAATGTCCTACATCAGTTAAACTACTTCCAAATGTTGTATCAGTTTTTTTTTTGTCTGCAGATGATGAATATGCTCCAAGGATGCTTCAGATATGGTTTGCTTTCTGAAAGTAATGGTGTGTGTGTTTGGGAGAGAGTGATGTGAATTTATTTCACACTGGTCTTAATCTGCATGACATACTTTACAGTTGTTTTTTTTTTCTCTGTACTCGCCTGCATCCATTCCATCCATTCACTCAACCTTCCCTTCCCAGCGCCCCCTCCATGCCTCCCCTCCACCTTCCTGTCCCCTTTCGCTTTACCTCATTCTCCCCCGTTCTCACACATTTGCATTTTGTTATTACTAATCTTACAAAAAGAGAATAGAGAGAGAGCTAAGTTTAAAAAAAAAAAAAAAAAAGTATTCGTGATCAGTTTGGTGAAGTCCAGACCTGTTTACCCTTACGATTTTGCCATAAATTTTTACAGGGCAAAAAAAAAAAATCGAAACACACACACACACACACACACACACAATTATGGGGAAAAAGATCAAAGAAAGAAAATTGTTAGACGCAAAGTTTCATCTGCTACCGTTTCTGTCAGTTAGAAGACATTTCCCAGCGTGCCTTGTGTCCTTTACCTCAAGTGTCAAAGATGGTGATGAGTGATCTTACGCGTCAATGGCCGGCTCTTCCAAATCTTCAAAAGTTGCGAAAGTATTGCGATTATAAATGAAGATTACAAGTTTCTTTTCAAATTAACAGGCTTTTGTCCGAGATATTACAGGTACATGAATTTGTGGTAAACAGGTCTGGAAGTCATAAAAAAGCTGTATGTAGCTTGCCCAAGTTTGAATTTTGTTGAAGTCATTTGGTATTTGAAAAACATGGTTGTGTAGTTCAGTTTGTCTTATTATGAACAAGAAATTTGGCAACTAGTTGTATAACATCAAAAAAATCAACTTTGAAGTTTTCATATACAATTTAATTTTTGTATGTTGAACAGTATATTATAAATGTAGTTACAATGAACAAAATGCAAGAAAAAGTTTTCTTTCTGCAAGTATGCATGAAAAAGCACAAAAGCAAACAAATAAACAAACATAACCAACAAAATCAATCTTGTAAAGGGTTAGGGATGGGTGAATCCTTGTGGGGAGGTTTGATTAGTATGGTATTTGTATAGAATGTAGGAAAAATATAATGCACTTCTGAAAGTTAAATATGCTTGGACTATAATCTAATGCAATGCTTTTTCTTGTTTGGATATATGCAATCCACGCTTTTCACAGCAGTGTTGAGATATCTTCATTCTGGCTGTTTTTATTTAATAGGTGTAGGCAAATTGCTTGAATGGTTAGTTTTGTTAATTGTCTTGCTGACAAGTTTTTCATTAACATGTAATAATAATATATTTTATCATATTTCTTCCTGATTTTGCCTTCAGTCTTTTTTTTTTCCCAACCTTTTTAAAGGAAAAAAAAGATAAATGTACAGTTCAAAACTTTTATGACTCTGAAATCAAGTGAATCAGTTGAAAACTGAGGATTTAATTTTTAGAGAGATCAGTCGTTTGCTTTGAGATAGAAAGAATTCATTTTATTCCTGTAATTAAAGATGATCAAGATTTTTTTTGTCCCTTTGAGGATGGGGGATAATCAGAACATTGCATTTAGCAGAAAGCACTTTGATCATGTTATCAGTATTACTATTAGATTTTTTTTTTTTTTTTAAAAAAATCTTTGTCTATTTGAATCAAACTGTTTCAATGCAAAACATTGCCTAGCAAATAAAGCAGACTATGGAATTCAGTTTTTAATGATTTTATATATATGTATATATATTATATATATAACACAAATTACATATTTGAATGCAAGTGTCAACTGTTTTCTCATTAGTATTTCGTTGATGATTCAAAACGCCCCACAATCCATCACTCATGATTCATTGAAATGAATGTAAAAGAATGGGATTGGTTTAAAAGAAATATAAAGGAAAATCGATAGTTTTGAATAGTAAATCCATAACCAGTCCCAATGTCAGGGAGAGACCAAAACAGAGGGGCAGAGCACCCATGCACACTAGACTTAAAGATTTATGTTTTTGCTTCATTGATGCAAGCAGTTTATAATACCATGAAACTTCTAAATCATCATCTCATAATTAGTCTTCTTTCATGTCATAATCTGTCCTCATTTTTCATAGTTTTGTTATATATTTGTTATTTGTTAGATTAGTTATGACCTGTTGTTTAACAACATAGTTGCATTTAGATCAGTGGTTCAGTCCATACCTGATCTGTGTTTGAAATTAAACTTGGCCTTTTGATTTCTATATGGTTCTGTGCAAGACATATTTGTAGCCCTGATTTAACCTTATCAACTGGCTGGGCTATAAATGGCGTTAACTTGACGCCAGCCATTTCAAATGACCTCTAACATCAGTGCGTCTGTTTTTGCAGGGATCATGGGATTACGATGAAGATGAGCATCAGCGATCGGCTTGGCCGTACATCAGCAAAAGAGCAGTATGCATTTCTTTACAGGTCAGCTTCTGTGAAATAACAGCTGTTTTTAATTATCTGCCAGAGATGATGCATATATATCATATTGATCTTATAGATAATGAATTGCAGTGGTTCCATTAAAAAAAAAACCAGTAACATGAAATTTAGAGAAATGTTTTTTTTTCTTTTGTACATTGGTCTTAACATTGAAGTGTGACTTTGGTAGCACTAAACAAGAGCATTGCTGGAAGTGTGTGTCATTTAGAGTACTGGTGGCTAGCATTAAACAAGAGAATCTCTGGATAGAAATTATGTGTGTATGCCATTAATACTACTAAGTAAGTGGGTGGATCACATAATTGAAAGCATGTGTATGTGTCATTTAGAGTACTGGTAGCTAGCACTGAACAGGAGACACTCTGGATAGAAATATGTGTGCGATTTATACCACTAAATAATCAATACTACTATGGTTTGCTGCCATTGGTGCCAGTCACATCTCTTCAGGGTCAGTTCTCTCCATTAGTACATGCAAAATTTCACCAAACTGTATAGCAATAGCTTATGTCTCCTTGAAGGGAGGATGACTTTTTTGCCAACATCACACAAACAATGAATGAATGAGTGTAGAGAGTGAAAAAAAAATGTCATGGAGGAAGTCATATATTTTCCTTAGTGTAAATAAAGTCTTTGATTCTAAATTTTTTTTTTTAAAGAATTTCTGGGTGTTTTCTCTCAGTGGCATACCTGCAGGTTGAACAAGCAGCGCTATTGCCATACTTTAGCAGAATGTTTTCTCTGCCTCTTGATAGAAAAATATTGAGAAGTAACGTCTTTTTTGTTTGCGTGATGTTGGCAAAAATTCATCTGGGCTACCTGCAACCGAGATTTTTACATTTTGTGGAATAAAATGTATGTATGCAAGCTATAAAGTACACAGACTGAATTGTTTTTGGTGAATTTTCTTTGTATTGATACATTTTCTCTTTTTTTTTTTTAATGGTCTTTATAACAGACTGATCATCTGGATTTGGTTTCAACAGAAATGATCGAGGCCTTTCAGTTGTCAACTCACTCCACTTCGATGACGGAGATGAAGCAAGAGGCAACGATTTGTTCCAGAGATAAGGGCCGTACATCGTCCGAGGACTTCCATGCCTCAAAGTGCAGTATGTTTGTTAAGTGTATCCGATATTTTTTTTTTTTTTTTTTTTCTTTTCCCTACTGATGATCTTTCAGGTTTGTGCGTGCGTTTGTCACAGAGAAATTTAAGACGTCCGATTCCATGCCTGTGCAGTTGTGTTATGCAGCTGCAAGAGGTTATGCTTCCAGCAGCTTCATCAAGTGAATCTTTTGCTTTTCATTCTGTTTGAAGACTGTGTCCAAAGTCAGCCAATGGTGGACATGATTGGTTGTTTTGGGGCTTGGTTTTTTTTTTTTGGTTGACATGTTTGCAGGTGCATCCAAAATTCAATTTGGAGGAAAACTGAATTAAGAAAATTCTAGAACTGACAAGTGTGTATGGTTGCATGTGTGTGTGTGTGTGTGTGTGTGTTTTAATGCAATTTAAAACTGTTCATTCTCTGCATCTGACAGTGTATTGGTTTCCTGCTCATATGTCCATCACTTTGGTCAGGTTGTAATGCAGTCATGCTCCATCTAAGCTAGGAGCTTGGTACAGTTTCGTGTTTTGTCAGTCTTGCTACATAGATTGGCATTAATTCTTTATGTTTTTTCTCCTAGACTCTTGGCTTAAAAAAAATATTTTTCTGTACAGCCATCTTGCATTTGTCTGCCCCTTGTGGCCCATTGGCAAATTCCTGTTTTGGGTCTTTGCGTTCTTTTCCCCTGAAAGTTTACATGGTCCTAGTTTGTTGTGAACTGGTGACCCGGAATTGATACTTAACCTTCAACACATGCACACTGTGCATAGTGGGTCTCCAGGGACCCAGGCATTGTCCACGCACTAAAAGCCTTGCCATGCATCATGGGTCTCCAGGGACCCAGGCATTGTCCACGCACTAAAAGCCTTGCCGTGCATCATGGGTCCCGGGGACCCAGACATTGTCCACACACTAAAAGCCTTGCCGTGCATCATGGGTCTCCGGGGACCCAGGCATTGTCCACGCACTAAAAGCCTTGCCGTGCATCATGGGTCTCCAGGGACCGGGTCCCCAGGGACCCAGGCATTGTCCACACACTAAAAGCCTTGCCGTACATCATGGGTCTCCAGGGACCCAGGCATTGTCCACGCACTAAAAACCTTGCCATGCATCATGGGTCTCCGGGGACCCAGGCATTGTCCACGCACTAAAAGCCTTGCCGTGCATCATGGGTCTCCGGGGACCCAGGCATTGTCCACGCACTAAAAGCCTTGCCGTGCATCATGGGTCTCCAGGGACTCGCACTTTTTTTCTTGAAAGAAGAAAATTCTGCCATTTCTTTGAAGAGCAGTTTTTTAGTACCTGTACTGAACCTTTGTGGTCATTCAGTACCCATGAGATGTGGTAAAGATTAATACCTTGTTCAAAGTGGACCACAAGAGTGAATTGTGCGTGAATCAATTTGATTACGTGGGCTTTTTCATGCATTTGTGGCACAGTGATGTTTGTCATTTATTTTTGTACTTTTTTTTTGTTTTTTTAATCTGGAGGGTCAAATTTAGTGGAATGCTCAAGGCCTTTCGCTGCCATGAGGTGGTCAGTCTAGTGATGATCTTGTGATGAATTTGTTGTATATATTTTGTGAAATGTATTTTTTTTTTTTTTTTTTTTTTTTTGTCAAAATGCAGTTTGTTGCATTCCACTGAGGAGGACATATCTCAAATGAACAGTGCAGGGTTGGCCAAATTTCAAGCTCTTGCATCAGACGGTTAAATCGAATGCACTTGATGTAATGTTATGCATACATTTCAGAACCAATTACATATAATTATTAGACATTTAGTAGGTGATGGACAATTGAGGATACATCTCTGTTATGAAACAGAGGTAATAATAGAAACTATTACCAAATGGCATAATATAACATTTTTTTTATGATGGGCTTATATATGGACAATTTCATTTCACAATGGAGAGATTATCCCACCACACCGTCCGTTCTGGCAACATGATGTCTACATACATAAGGCTTAAATTATATAAATAAGGGCATATATTTTTTCCATGTTAGCTCGAATTCATGGGTTTTCCCTACAGTTGCTGATAAATATTTTTCTGTTCTTACCCTTATATTTAAACTATTGATGAAACTGGGCATTGTAGGGTTCAAATTGTGTAACTTGCTTTTGTAGATGAAAAATTTGGCAAATAGTAGTAGTATGAAATCTAAAGGCTTGTTTGGTTATTACATTTTCTGCACAACCAAACAAGATTAGTTGCTCGTTTAATATTAGTCTTAGAGATGGGGGGGACATTTATTCCATAAAACAGATTCTAAGTCATTCCAGAAAATTTTGAATTACAATGCAATTCCAAAACAAGTGCTGAATTGTCTGCGTTTCGGAGTTACAGAAATTACATTGTGGGGAGTCTGTGAGTTTACACATGTGAAGAACTTTTTTGTGGGGGAGAATACGGTGTACAAGTCTGAACTGGAACCATCTCAGTTTAGTATCTGTAGTAGTTTTAAGAGGTTTTAAAAAGATATCTTTCCACTTGAGTCCAGTATACAGACGTTCCCACTTAATCACTGCTGCCGGTGTGATTTTAGAACCAAGTAGGATCGATTTAACTACTTTGTTGTCTTTCTGGATCAAGGTCCATGTTTTTATTTCCTCATCAATAACATGTGCTATGTCTTCTCTGTAATTGAGAATTTCTTGATATTTTCTAATAGCTCTGATGATTCCCTCGTATGCTAAAAAATTAGTTTTTGTAACGTTTGAGTATTTTACCTTAAAATCATTAAAGGACAGAAAATTTCCATTTACATCCATTACATGGTTAACTTTTGTTACACCTGCTTCTATCCATTCTTTCATGTAGATCACCTTATTGTCCCTTGTTATGTTTACATTATAATGAATATATTCTGACAGGAATTCTTTCATATTTAAAGGTTTACACTTTGAGCAGAACTTTTTATAGTGTCTAACAACATAAGCCAGAATGGATTATCGAGTCGTTGGAGTAACACGTTAGCGTACTCGCCTCCGAGCGTTTTCATTTGTTTCATGGCTGGATACAAGGTATATATGAAACTACTAAATTCTGATTCTGGAATATTTAACCGTCTTAACCAGCTAATCTTCAGAGTCTCAAGTAGTATAAATATGTTACTCACTTTTAGTCCTCCATTTTCATATTCTTGATAAATTACTGATTTCTTTATCTTATTATGTTTCCCATTCCATAAGAACTGGAACTTTCTATTTCTCAAAAGTTTTCCTTCAAAAGTTGGCTTGGGGGTAAACTGAGGAAGATTTGAGAAACAGATAGGTAAACTGAGAAAGAATAAACCATTTTTTAATATTTTTTTGCTGAAAGCTTTTGACTGTAATTTATTTCGACAATTTTGGTCTGTATTAGTAGAAAAATTTTATGCCAAGAACCTTAAAGATACCCGGATTCCATTGGAAGTTCCTATCCCTAAAGTATCGAATTTGACTATTTTTTTCTACTTCCAATCCACACTAGTTGAGTTTTATCACAATTCATTTTCAAGCCTGACATCTGTGCATATTCATCAAGGATATCTACAGTTGCCTTGAGAGACTGTTCAGAACCATCAAGTAGCAGAGAAGTATCGTCTGCAAACTGTGACAGGAGAAATTCCGTGTTTTTTATGCTAATGCCCTTAACATCTTTTTTTTTTCGAATCATCAGTGATAAAACCTCTGCGCATATTAAGTATAAGTAGGGAGAAAGTGGGTCCCCCTGTCTGCACCCTCTTTCAAGTTTAAAGCGGGTAGAATACTGACCATTTACCAGGACGCACGATGTGGTATTCATATACAATGTTCGAAACCACTGAACAATACTAGGTCCAAAATTAAAAAATTTCAAACATTTTTCAATAAAGACCCAAGAGACACTGTCAAATGCTTTCTCAAAATCAATCAGCATTAAGAGACCAGGAATACGTGTTTTTTTCAGTGTAGAGCATAATATCATATAGCAATCTTATATTTTCTCCAATGTAACGACCTTTGATAAAGCCCTTCTGACAGACATTTATAATGCTGGTAAGACTTTTTGTAATCTTGCAGATATGCAAGCAGAAGCTATTTTATAGGAGACATTTAACAGGGATATTGGGCGCCAATTTTTTATAAATTGTTTGGGTTTTTTTCTCTCTTGGGGTAAACACACAATGATTCCTTGTTTTTGTGAGACTGAAAGTTGCCCACAGTCATAGCCCGAATTAACTGATCTGACAAGAAAGTGACCAATGTCAACAAAAAAGAACTTAAAGAATTCAATGGTGAATCCGTCTGACCCAGGACTTTTGTCATTTTGCATTTTTTTTCAGTGCTTTTGCAGCCTCACTGTACGTGAGGGGTCCTTAATAATGCTCTCTTTCGCGTCACAAGTTATTCCTGGAGCATCTGGCAAAAGATGGTTAAGGTTAATATCATTAACCTCTCTGTAACTGTATAAATTCTGGTAAAAGGTCTGAACCTCTGACAAGATTGTATCTTGGTCTGATATTATATTACCATTGCCAGTGTTGAGGTAGCTCATCGATTTGTCGACAAAATTTCTTTTTTCCAAGTTGCTAAAATATTTGCTGTTTTTTTCACCATCTTTTAACCATCTGATTTTTGCTCGTACAGCTATCCCTTCCATCTTTTTGTTTCTTAGTGTCTGCAGTTCATTTCTTAATTCTTCTAGTACTTGTATATTATCTTCACTTACATTGCCGTATTTTTTTTTTTTTTTTTTTTTTTTTTTTTGGGGGGAAGGATTTTTCTTTTATTACCCTTTGTATGGGAGACGGGACTGAACGGTTGGATGTGTGGTCAGCTCTAAAGGTTGCAATAAATTGATACGGAAATACTACAGGAATGAAATGCCTGAACATTCGCACATATACATTTGTCACACAGATGTGGCACTATTAACTCGTATGTTAACCAGACTGAGCTACAGATAGTGAGTTGCGATCTGTTTTTGGATCACACATGGGTGAAAAAAAACAACAATCTTGGAACAAAACTTTGAAAGATTTTCTTTCAGACCTCCAGAGATGAACTCCAGAAATTTCCTGTTAATCTGGTAGATGAAACCAGTGCATAGATAATGTTCAGAAATCTGCAAGGAAAGTAGAGCTTGCGTTCAGTGAGAGTGACTGCCATTTTCATGGCACAGATGTTGCTGGTGGGAACACCCAGAAGTATTCTGCTCCATTATGTCAGCTCAACAGTTAAATCAGAGAGAGAAGATGCCAAAACGTGGGTGTTAAACTCTGTGTGTGTGTGTGCTGTGTGTGTTGGTTTGCACTTCATATCAAATCATTGACTCTCAAGATCTATTTGCTCGACCCATAAACTTGGAAAAGGCGACTCTGTTTACAATGAAAAGACAGATTGTCTTCCCATATTTTTCTGTACCATATTTGTTGTACAGGGATATAGATTGCAATATGTTCTGGTTTTTTTTTTTCGCACATATATGTGCATGGAAAACATGTGCCAGTAATATTGCCAGTTTGCATATGTATGTAAATGTTTACAAATACACATACACTCATATACACATATTCATGCATAAACAAATGGTTCACATGCAGGTGCACACATTTCAGCCTTATATGTACCATTAACGGCATATTTAGAGGTGAATTGGACATCATAGAAATAATGTACAACATACATGCCTACCCCAAAAAATGAATTTCAGTAGCACTGATTTCAAATTTCAGTAACACGGACTCAAAATCAGTAGCATTCATTTTTTCTTTTGAAACAGTTTGTGGAAAGAGTTGGTCAGGGTGTCATAATCAGCTCAACCTGTGCATAGAATAAGAAAACTTTACCACCATGTTTTGATTACAGAAAATGCACTGTCACAAATCACGCACTTTGCTTTTGAGTCGTCAGAGTCCAATTTCACAATGAAGGAAAATTTGCCACTGTATTTGTCCAGGAACACTCTGTGACGGCCGACACTTTTTTGATGCAGGTTCATCGGCATCACCAGTTGGCACATCCATTTGCTTTCTCTTTGTATTAGACGCCATGTTTCTCAAAACTTCAATTACTTGCAATATCCGGTTTAGTACTTCCGCTTTCAAAAGCATCGTTTGCTTGAATAACCGAGTTTAACGTCCCTCTATATAGTAGAAGCCGTTGGAGACATACGCTATTCGTCTGCTTGATGAAGACGGGGCTTTACGTCCCTTTTACCATTCGGTGTTCTGCTTCTGCTTTCAAAAGTATCGTCTGCTTCAACTCGCGATCGTTTCAAGTAAATTTTGTTGAAATCTGTTTACCGTAACAAAAAATAAATTTCCATAATTGCCATAGCTACTTCGTTTTTTTTTGTTAATTACCATAGAAAATACGGAAGTTCCGTAGGGATAGGCATGTATGGTACAAGCATGAAAACTGTTGAAGATGTGGGCAGCAACGTTTTATGCTTTTCGGGCTTTTGCATCATTACCGTTTTGAGAAATCAAGGCTTTGAGACTATTTGTTGGCACATTCTAACTGTCCCTAGCAGCCATTTTTAACTTTTTAATGGCTTAGGAGGTAAAAACTATACAATGTTGAGAGATGAATAGTCTTTAATTCCAGTCTAACTCTTGCCATGACACAAAACTGATTTAGTATTAAAAAAAAAAAAAAAAAAAAAGTGTCAGCGTGTGCCGTCTGTGCGTGTCATGAGGTAAAGCCCACATCTGCATTTCAGAGGTGAGGGATTTCACACTGATAGCACTCCACACACCATGCCTTCCAAGACCGTGGAAGAAATGAAGGCTCTCTCTCAAGTCGTCCAGCATGTACGAGAAACGTGGAGCAACAACCACCTCGTAGTGCTGGGGGACCTCAATGCTGACTGTGGCTACATGCCCAAGAAGTACTGGCCTCAAATTGACCTGAAGAATGACCCGATTTTTGGTGGGCCATTGGCGACGATGTGGACACCACAGTCAACCCCAACACAGACTGCGCATATGATAGGTGAGATGTGAGGGAGAAAAGAAGAATCGGGAAGTAGACTTGCGTGTCTGTGTGCTTGAGGTTTGTAGCCACATGTATTTCATCATATTTTGTATATGTTTGGTGAAAATATGATGAATACAACGAACTGAAAAGAGAATATCAGAACAAATTTCACAACAAAGTTCTTGAGCGGTAGTTGAATTTGCGGTGTGAACTATTGTGTGTGTACACATGAAACATTGAGAAAGCTGGAATGTGTGTCAGAGGACGCTAATGAGTCTAGATCTACTACTTGGAAAGAGACCAACATGCTAGAAATGAAGCAGTTATTGGGCCTTATACTACTCATGGGCCTTATACTACTCATGGGCATCATTAAAAAAAAAACTATCAATAGTCATAATGGTCAAAACATCCACTGCTGACCACCAACATATTTCCTTTGGTAAAGGGCTAGAAAGGCATGTGAGCGAGTGTGTTTATGAAAAAGTATATAATGTGTGTGTGTGCATTATCCCGTTTTGAAATCTGGCACACCAAGCTGCACTTCTAGTTCCCCACCAGAAGCATTTCGGTATCATGTCAGTATTTTTTTTTATTATTTTTTGTCTGAATTTTACTGGATTTTCCTCTTAAGATTTTGTATGTTCCTTTTTACTCGAAGAAAACTTTCAGACTGTTTTCTGTGTGTGGATTACTTACTGTAGCCATCATCTCAAATGCAAATTTTACAGTTCAGTTAAGAAACTGCCAAGTCAGAGCGTGTTCCTGTGTAGGACTGTGTGAAATAAGGACTGTGCTAATGATTTACTTTCCATGATCAACCTTCAGACTCTTTGTGGGGTGGAGTGTAGTTTTCCTGAAGCAAGTGGATCTTGCATTTCTTTCCAAAAAGCAATATTTTCATATGAAGCACGAGTAGGGTAAGCTATTTCATTACGTTTATGTTATCTAGCAACAAGTAATGATAACTAAAACAGAAAATAAAATTTTCTGTTTTCAAACAGTTCATTAAAAAAAATTTTTTTACTGGTCACGTTTGTCCATTCATTTTCCTTCAGAATATGTTTACCGTTATGCATGCTAATTTTCATTTGAACCCACTTTTTTTTTTTTTTTTTTTTTTTTAGCAACCACATGATTTTAACTAAAAATTCCCTGCCAAATGAGTTAATACACCCCCACCCCCTTCCCCAAATGTTTTCAGATGCAAAAATTTCAACAAAATAACGTCGGTCACCAGTGATTGAATATCAAGGGAAAGAACTGCAGGAAGTTAAGACATATACAATTTCTTTTTTTTGCCCTTTTATTACATGGCTTGTGGTGGTCATACAGTCAAATATTTTCATCACAAGTTGAGATAGTATCATTAGTAATTGATTAATTGGTATTTATGAAAGAGAGCTGATGTTATTTTGGCTGGCCAAGTAGATTATGTACATGTTAACTTTTTTTTTTCTCCTTGCTACCAGGTTCATCATATCCAGAAGCCTCCAAAATGCTGTGATCACACAGAGTGCCCAGACCTTTGATTTCCAGACTCAGTATGGACTATCCTACGATCAGGTACAGTACAAAAACAGAAAAAAAGAAAGAAACCAACCGAGTTACCATTTAAGTCTTAAAAGCCTGCTTTTTAATGTGCCTTTTGTGGGACATCGAGGCTATATAGTATATCAAAAGAGTGGTCTAAAATCAATATTTAGATTTTGATGTAGCAATGCTGTGTTTTGTACTGGGCTGTTTTTGTTATATGAAGGACATTTACCCATAGGCAGTTTGTAACTGCCCACAGAGAGGGTGATTGTCACGTCAATGTGACGTGACGTTCTCTCTAGGAGAGAGAGAACGAGAGTGCCCGCAGACAAGAAATTTATGGTCAAAGAAAAATCCAATGCCTTTCACCTCTCTGAGATACTCAAATAACTCTGATTTGACAAATAACAAATGATTTATTTTTTTTGTATTTACGACTGGGGGGTGAGTGGGTTTGTTTTCCTTCATGTAGTGAGTGATTCCTGGGCGTGAACAGAATGTCCTTGCATCGGCTTGCACTGTACTCATCTATTGGATACTGCAAAGATGCTCCCCAGCATAAAGCAAGATGACAGGATCGGAAGGAATAGCACAGCAGAGCAGCAGATGAGTAGCACAGCAAGATGACAGCAAGACGGCAGGGTAATGTCCACCTGGTGGCAACATAGGAAGCGCGCCCAGGCACAATTACGTCTGTATGTTAAAACTAAAAAATCTGTAGATGTCGACATACAGACACACAAATGGCACAATGAAAAATGACACCTTTAACAAAGATAAGCCGATCCTCAACCGCATCGATCTCCAAACTTGTAACGAAGGAAAATGATCAATTCCTTAACCATGATATAGTCACGTTGATGACGTGAACAGAATAACATCAAAATTGCGTGTGATGGCGCAGGTATAACCCAGAAGAAAAGCTTTACATAATGACTGATTATTGCATATAGTAAATAGATATATTAAAAAAAATGGATGTATCTTCTGTGGGGACCTACAGAGAGGCCTGGCGAGCGTGGTGTTAATAATCGTTCCGAGGTCCTAGGAAACTCTCTGTTGTAGTGTTGAGCAGAGACACGGTGAACAGGACTTAACACAGACTCAGATGACAAATACGAAGAGATGATTCTTTTTTTCCTTTCTTTTGATTATTGCTCCTTTGTCGACCTCGTCTGGGGATCTCCCAGCATGGCGTGATGGTTTTGAAGGTGATGTTCAATGTCCTGCTCCCCCTGCTCCTAGCAACGCACCCGTATCCAACACATTCTGCGCACAGCTCTTTGGGATCAAAAATTGTTTCAGATTTTTTTTTTGTTTGTTTCATGGCAAAATGTTTGTTCCGAAATTTGATCAAAACTGCAATTCATAAAACATATTTAATTTAGAATTTCTCATTTGATACTGATGCAATGATGCGCGTTTCAAAGATGCTACATAATTTGGTAAAAGTAATGACGTTTTTGTTGCTAGAGCAATGCAGAATGTGATGGCACTGGACTGTGTTTTTGTTAGTAGGAGCACAAAGAGAACGCTTGCGATAAAGCGAGTGATTGCGATAGCGCGAGCGCTTTTAAGAAAGCGCTTGCTTGGCGTTGAGGTGCACAAAGAGAAAGATTGTACAGCGCGCTCGCGACTGGTAGAGCTAGGTCATTTGGCAGTATGGCGGATTCAAGTGAAGACGAACTTTTGTTGCTGGACAGTGTTCTGCCGAAAATTATCCTAGGAAAACGCAAAAGAGTGGGCGTTCATGAGATTAATCAAAGGAGGCGAATGGAAAGTGAATACCATAAATTGTTTCCTTTGCTTAAAAGGAGCCCTTCTCGTTTTCATTCCTACTTGAGAATGAGCCAAGAGACATTCAAGTACATCTTAGAAAGAATTGAACCAAAGATAACAAAGAACTGGTGCAACTTTCACCACAACAATTATCCATGTTGGTCAGACTGTCACTGAGAGAAAATGCGACACACACCGCACTCGCCAGACTCGAGACACGCGACGGGGCACCAGGAACACGCTTGCGCGCGAGAAAGAATTAACTTTTTATTCTTGACGCTTTCCAAGCGTCGCTTCAAATCGCAGGCGCGATAAAGCGAGCGTGCTTTTTGTGCAGCACAAGCAAATTTGGAGCAACATTTCAAGCGCTTGTCCCAACGCGCTCGCTTTTATCGCGAGCAAGCGTTCTCTTTGTGCTCCCACCAAGTGTGTGGGGTACACGTCAAAAAAAAAAAAAATTAATTTGTTACAGTGATCTAGGAGGGCATGCTACTATTGGTGCATGTATCTTGGTTGCAAGGAACCAAAGCTGTATCAGAGCTTGGGTGTCACATTGGGCTGAAAAAGTATACTCGGTTTTCATCCAATTCTTATATGTTGTAAGCATTTGATTTCAGGGATTACAGTCAAACAAAAAAAAATGACCGTGCTTGAAGTTATTAGCAGTGGCTCCTGTATGTGAACTAGTGAGAGAGAACGAGACTGTTGAACAGTCATGAGGGATTGATGTGGAATATGCTGAGAGGTATCGTTTAATAGTTAAGTCCTCCCAGCTCTGTGCTCAGATACTGTAGAGGGATCTGTAGTGGGATCTGTAGTTGGGGTTAGCAGGGCTATGTGTGATGTGTGCAGGCGTCGAGTGTGAGCGACCACTACCCCATAGAACTGAGGCTGCAGGACAAGCCTGGAGGGCCAGCCGATGGATCCAGCAGTGGTGCCAGTGGAGTCGGGTCCGTGTTGGAGATGTTACAGCAAGCATGGCAAGCAGTGCTGAGAAGATTCTCCCACCGTACATCTCGTTCAGATCTGTGAGGGCTATACGCACAGGGGCAGTTGGCCTCTTATCTCCCTGAAACCATATCTATCTTTTTCTTCCTGCGTGATGTAGTCTGCTGAACATGTTGGCGAAAGGAGTTGATGGATTTAACATTTGCATGCATATACGAGTAAATATTTTGTGTGTGTATATATTTTCAAATTTCCAGTTTAAGTAGCATTCCTACTAAATTTTAAGAACATTTGATAAAAATTTATTTTTGGTGTATAGTGGACCTAATGTGATTACTATATGCATAACTTCTACCCAGACTGAGGATCTGGGTGCAACTTTGTATTGGGGAGATGTGGGAGGGGCAGCAATGAAAAATATGAACTCGGGGCATAGATCATTCGTTTTGTGTTGGGAGGAACCTTTAAATCTCCAACTTAGAGATAGGCTCTCCCAACCCGTTTTCAGGAATTTTTTTCATTCATTCTGTAGCATCTGAAATCCATACAATAAATATTTCATAATCTCATGCATGCTCTTTGTTATGGCTGAAAGTTTGATCATTTTGCAACTGGCACAAACAAAAGGGACAATTCATGGTTTCTCCATTTTATTATTAAGGTCATAATTCTGGTAATCATCAACTTTGCCTCATGCTCTTTATACAAATCTCAAGCTTCATACAGTCGCTACAGATGTGTTTACCAATTATATAATTTGCTACTTGCTCCTCTCTCAACGACACACATGGGCATGAAAACTACAGAAAAAAACCCAGCCAAAATGATTTTTCCAGACTTTCAATTCAGGGTATTTACTGCACAACTGCTGTGCTGTAAACACCCTGAATTGAGTCTGGAAGATTCATTTTGGGGGACACACACACACAAAAAAACTTGCTAAAACAGAGGGCCTGATCAGGCCATCTCCTCCATGAAAACATGTCAAAGTTCATTCCTTACAGTTTTGAAACAGCTTTCCATTTGTTAAGCAGAAACTACTCTTGCAAGGCTGTCGCCTCAAAGTATCTAACACACCATATGCCCACAGAGATCTTCCATTATGCATGGCAGTCCAACCCACTCCAACCAGCCGAACATGCTAATTTTCAGGGGGTAAATTTTGGCACAATACAGTTTCACCAGTTTCACCATCTGTTATCAACTGAATACAAAATGTTAGACTAACCCTAGTGCCTGGAAGCCATGTTCAGTGCCCATGGACTGCACAGACCATATCAAGGCCAACTCCTCATCTGAATGCATTCCAAGTACATGGCCCATTTCTGGAGGACATGTTTGTTATCAACCAGTAGGTCATGTACATAACTAACCAAGCCAACTATGAAGGATAAAAACGGATGTGGTGGCAACCCTCCGGAGAGTGCACTGCCTCTGAAGTGGCGCAGAGGTGGGACAAATTCAAAAAAAAAAAAAAATTCTGGACTGTCCACATACATATACCAAAACTTTTGTATCCCAACCACACTGTGATGTAATCCATAGTGTGTCCCAGTATCATCGTACAATGTCTCAACAACTTAGCTTCTCAAAGATCTGAAAACTGGATCTACTTTTCACAAAACATCAGATCTAGTAAATTGAAAACTATCCTTTAGAAACTAAAGAATCACGGCCAATGGATGTCCCAGTATCATCCAATGTCTACTTAGACATCCCTAAATATGGTGTTTATGGAGTCTACTGTAAATTGCATTTGTCCTATGTAAACATCCCTGAATATGGTCTGCAAGGAGTCTACTGTAAATTGCTTATGTCCAATGGAAGACACCTAAATATGGTCTGCAAGGACTCTACTATAAATTATGTCCAATATAAACATTGCTGAGTGTGGTCTGCAAGGACTCTACTATAATTATGTCCAATATAAACATTCCTGAGTGTGGTCTGCATGGAGTCTACTATAACTGCTTATGTCCCATGTAAACGTGCCTGAACATGGTCATTATGAAGTCGACTAAATTGCTTACGTCCAGTGTAAATCCCCTCACTCTGTAGGAACACCACACACCGAGTGGCTCATCACATGTGTGCACCATGCAGCCTCCTGCTCTTTTGAAAGAAACAAGTGTACACAAAATGAGTAGCTGGTGTGTATTCAGCACATTTCTTTACAGCCACCAGTAGCATACACTGGAACTTCTTTGGTTCGGACAGATAAAAAAAAAAAAAAAAGTTTGTTAAATGTTTCTTCTTGCAAGAATACAAATGCAACTATGGACTTTGGGTTTCAGTTCTATACGGAGATTATTATTATTATTATCATGAATACTTGTGTAGCGCCTATCCTCGGAGACCAAGCTCTAAGCGCTTAATCTACACTCGTTTACACAACGGGCTGCCTACCCAGGTAGTGCCGACTGAAGAGCTGCCAGCTGGTGCTTCAGTCTGTGTTTTCCAATCAATATCATCCCCTCTTTTCCGTACTTCATGATTTCCATTTCAAGCAGGGTGCATGCTATGTGTAACGTGTCATCCGTACCAACAACCAAACTGGCCTTCTCTTCCGAAAGTTGGTGATGGGGTTTTACATGTGTGCAAAATTTGTTTGCGGCATTTTTGAGATGATCAGCCACCTTATTGCCTGGATGCTGACATGATCAAGAACCCTAACAAGAAGAATGTTTCAACCATTATATCTCAGACGGCTGTAAAGTTCTTTTTTAAAAAACTTCCATTTCCGAGTGCACAAGGTGACATACAGCTAAAGAAAAAAGGAAAATCACAGAAAAGGACATGGGTGCCAGGACCAGGGATTTGAATACAGCTGTACAGATGGACCTGTCAGAGGGAATGAGACTTGAGAAGCCAGGGTGTTATAGCAGCAGACGGATCTTCAGAATTATCTATAAATATTCCTTAAGCCATAGTGTTTACTGGTCAGCCAACCATGGAGGCTTCATCACTGCTGTGCTTAAGTTTGATTTGCAACTGCTGACCATGCATTGCAGAAATCTTGCAGTAATGTCTGTAGAGAAATTATGTTGCTTATAGCCCAGCTACCCACAAAGGACCACGTCAGGGCTGCCATCTCTTTGATCTCAACTCTCAAAGTAAGTTTTATTTAACAAAAGGGCCATACACGCTCAACTCATCAAAACGTCAATTCTAAAAACAAACCTATTTCATTAAAATCTTTCTTTAAAAAAAAAAAAAAATCTTACATAAAAAAATGTTTATCTTTTTCAGAAACATGCAATTCACGTCAAGTACAACACCTCTGAACAAGACTGTCATGGAGTCTGCTATGAAGTATTTATGTCCAACACTATGTAAATTCCAGTACTCCATAACAGCACATTTTACAGTGGAAAGTACATTATATGGAATACACCATAGAGCCTGTCACCTCTTAAGATATGAATGGAATGTGCACAAATGGCAAAGACTTTTTTTCACAGCTTCCCAAAGCAGGAGGTATAAGCAAAACATACTGATTTGGGGCAGATTTCGAAGAGTGTTGTCAGTCTGCGAGTTCCACTCCTCTTGTCAGAGGTCTTTTACCACAAGCCTGATCTTTGGATTTCAGCTCAATTCTTTACTTGTGGCATTCTCAGCAAGTTGATAAGCACTTCATTGCATGCCAACATGACCAGGATTCCAAGCAAAAGAAAGGTGTACACTTCATGTATTTTGATTTACAAATCATTTGAAGAGCCAGGACCATGGCTGTGAGCTCATTAGTGCAGACAGCTGTCTATGGCAATGTATTCAGAACATCTGAGAGGCAGCTGTTGTGCAAAGCACAGCAAAGAAGCCCCTTCTTTCGATTTGGAGCCCTTCAAAGACTGACAATGTGTGGAGATAATGAGGTCAATGGACTTCCATCTGCCCCTGGAAACTCAACAGGTAAAAAAAAAAAAAAAAACGGTAGGCAGGGGGAAAAAACCCTACTTCCTGCCACCAAAAAAAACAGAACTGGTTCTTCATTATCGTAACAAACTTTCTCCTCTATGGTACGATAATGAAGATGCAGAGATGGAATGAAATGTCAACCGTATTCATTTCCTCTCCACAAAGGATTCAACAATATTTGATTGGAACATTTGGGGTCTACATTCCAATTTCGGAAGCCATAGCTCCATGTCTGAACCCGAAACCAGCTGTGGTAGTTCTGCAGTAAAGTAAAATTCAGAACCAAAAGGCATTCCCTGTTTCTGGCGTTAAGGCACTGTCTAAACCAGCACAACCCACTGCATACGAAGTAACAGGAAGAGTCCTGTTATTCATCCACATATCTCCTGATCAGCCTTACTGGTACTTCTCTTCGAGCTTAAGCTGCTAGAATTACTTTACATGAAACAGTAAGTGTATTCCTCATCTCCATCTGCCAGGTTCTGATCCTAGTATCATCTCGCAATGAAAAGACATAAAATAAAACCACTGAAGGTTCTGATCCCCTCAAAGCTGTACTATGGTTGGGCTGCCTAAGGTTCTGTGAGACCTTTCTACCTGAAAACTGTGGATCCCATCCACCATCAAGAGCTTCGATTACGGATGCATTCTGCATCATCCATGTTTACAGTCTGTATGTTGAGGCAGAGGAACCATCTCCCCAATCGTCAGCTGGAACCTTTGAACTATATTGTTCAAACCTCTGAAACCCAAAATCCTACGTATGACTTTTTTTTACCCGAAGTGTGACGAAATTTGAGAGCCACCCCATTCCGTTCCACCTTGGAAATTCATATTCTTTCCCATTTGAACAGTAATGTCCATTTCAACAGGTATCAAATGTGGGAAAAGCACAACAGAAGTTTCCTACTAGGTTACATAACCTAAAAAGCTTCCTAGTTGATGTTGGGTGACCCTTTATAGGCACTGAACAAGGATACAGTTTTTTGCTTGACGACCCTTACTGCACATAGCTTGTCCAAACTTGACATCCCAATGTTCGTACCTATTGAAACACAGTAATGATATTCTTTCAGTTTAGCCAGGGAAGTTCAAAGCCAGGCAGGGAAGTTCACAGCTGACTTAGTGGTGCATCATTCTCTCAGAAGAGCTATGAAAGCTATCCACATAAAGGAAGTGAGGAAATTGGGGGGGGGGGGGGGGGGGGTTGGGGGGGTTTCTGTCAAAATATTATTCTTTTAATAGAGCTAAACAACTTCTCCCTTTCAGTACGTTATTCATTCAGCACAGATAAAGTTATGTATGTGATGAGAACCAGAAATGTTCGATAGTGATTCAATTTAAAGTTCTTTACAGGGAGCTAAAAAAAAAATGGTCGCAGTAGATTAACCGGAAGCAGTCGCAAAAAAAGAAAAAGAGGAAGCTGCTAGGAAGGCCGACTCTGATAACCTCTGACCTGTCCCTTTTGAGAAGATGCTAGTTGTCCAGCACCCTTTAAACGCATTTCAATGGACCTCACCGAGCCGTTTTCATCCACCAAAAATGCTTTCAGTTGGGTATGACCGACATTACTATCCGTCTTCTGAAAGCAGTCTCCCTGTTTCCAATACAGCGAGTGTGGCTGAGGCTTTTATAGGCGTGGTCTCAAGAGCTGGTTGACGAAATCCTAACTGATCATGGGGCGCATTTTCATGCATCAGATCTAAAGCCTCCTGCCTATCAAATCCATGCGTTTTCTCCATCACATCCAGTCAAATGGTATGGTTGAGGGGTATATCATGGCTTTTTCAACACTAGCCCAGCCAGCCACTGATGCTGTATCAGGGCTTGTTCAACTATAGCCCAGACAGCCATTGATGCTGTTTCACTGCTTGTTCAGCAACAGCCCAGCCAGCCATTGATGCTGTTATCATTGCTTATTCAACTATAGCCCATACAGCCATTGATGCTGTAAAGGGGCTTGTTGACTATAGTCCAGACTGCCACTGATGATTAGGGCTTGTTGAACTATAGCCCAGACAGCTACTTACGCTGTATCAGGGCTTGTCAACTATAGCCCAGCCAGCCATTGATACTGTATATCACTGCTTGTTCAACTATAGCCCAGCCAGCCACTGATGCTGTTTCCGGCATTGTTCAACTATAACCCAGACTGCCATTGATGCTGTATCACTGCTTGTTGAACTATAGCCCAGCCAGCCACTGATGCTGTTTCCGGGATTGTTCAATTATAGCCCAGACAGCCATTGATGCTGTGTAAGGTCTTGTTCAACTATAGCCTATACTGCCATTGATGCTGTATCAAGGCTTGTTCATCTATAGCCCAGACAGCCATTGATGCTGTATCACTGCTTACTCAACTATAGCCAAGACTGCCATTGATGCCATATTAGGGCTTGTTCAACAATAGCCCAGACTGCCACTGATGCTGCATCCAGGCTTGTTCAACAATAGCCCAGCCAGCCACTGAGGCTGTATCAACAATAACCCAGCCAGGCACTGATGCTGTATCAAAACCAATGTCAACTCACAAGGGAAAAATCCCCTGGTACCAAAATGGCATGGCTAAGATTCAAACTCCATAACCCTCAAATCACGAGCCTGGCACTCTACCAACAAATCTATTCAGGCCTTAAAAATTCTATGTCGCAGAACTACTAAGTGCTAGCCTTTTGGCATAGCATGTGACAATTACATTAACAATGCAACGCTGCTCTACTTTGTGACAAAATGCTTTGCAAAAAAAATCTAAAAATTAGGAGGGGGAGGTGTGGGGGACCTCATCCGAGATTTATATACAGAACGTGTATAATTTGCAAAAAGAACGTGTATAATTTAAATATTTAGACTGTAGATTTATTTGGGGAAAAAAAGGGGTGGGCAGTTTCAATACAGAGCAGAAGAAAAAGCAGAAAACAGCTGCTTTATGGATTGATTTCTTTGTTGACCATCCCCCCCACCCCTCCCCCCCAGTCAAGTCAAAACAAAGTGATTTCAGTCTCTTTAGTGAGCCCACTCTGCTACTACAAAACTATGTACAACTGAAAAGTGCTGCCGAGTCAGACTTGTAGATATCACATACGACTGACACGCTTGACTTTAGAATGATACACAACATGCCCAAAATGCTACAATTAATGCCTTCGAGGCCTTGGCGACTGTTTCATTGTTAAGCTGACCGCAGTTGATAATATGAAGTCAGACAATCCAATTTATGTGTATAGCCCAGCCAACCACACATTGGGGCTGTCACCTAATTGAAATCCGTTCCTTACAAAGTTGTTCACTGGGAAAAGCAAAGGCCAGATGTATTTGTTTTGAAGTGCCTTGGAGACTCTTGGGTTCACATCCTGTGCCGAGACAGATGTCTCTACAGTACAACGTTGGAAGCAGTGACAACAATCCGTCTAAAACCAAGACAATCTGCGAG
>JADBJO010001878.1:205000-207500 GCA_016801955.1 Conus betulinus
CCTAAAAACACACCAGAAACTTTGTTAAAAATCCTTCTTCCATAAAATCTCATATCAGATGAAAAATGTTAATTTTTCAGAAATTCAAAGATCATGCTAGATGGGACATCTCTGAACAGGGTTTTCATGGAGTCTGCTGCAAGTCCCAACACTCTAAAAGACTATGTCTCACTGTGAGTGGTATATGTGACATGGAATGCACCACAGAGCTTCACCTTTTAAAAGACAGTAGTGCCTGTATGCAAACGGCACAAGACTTCCGTCTTTACAGCCGCCTCAGGAGCATGCTAAAAACTCTAGAAAAGCTCTTCTCCTGATCTGTATATCCAAAAAATGTCTTGTTTAGCTTTGTTGCATGGCTGGAGGATGTTAACCACAGAAACTATGTAGATCATTATCAAACGAGTACAGCAGATACAGAAAATGCTTAGCACCCTACTGAAGAATATTCCCCTAGTTTGTTAAAATATTCTTTTACAATTTGTATAGTAGACTTCTTTTGGGCAATTCTCGTAATGATCAGAATACCTAGGAAACACACAAACCATTTTGGAATATCCACATAGATCAGCAAAGCCCAACGATTTTTATCTATATGCTTATATTACCAGGCTTCTAAGAGGATCAGTTATCACAGCAATTCCCCATGGCAATACAGATACCACTTCTCCCCTTTCACCGGTCCTTTCACAGTTCATGTCCTTCCTACTGGATAAGCAAGAAGGTTGTAAGCCGGTTCTCCATGCACAGGCTATATGCTTTGAAGGAGCATGCAGGTTCAAAATGTAATCTGGCTAATGGCGTTACTAAAAAAAAAAATTTTTTTAAGTACTATAAAACCCCCACGTTTGAGCAAATCACTCATTACCTTGGATACATCGCGTACTTGAGGCTGTTTTCTTTGTTCATTACTCAGCAAGATTACTGCATATGCAACCATTTTTAATCCATCAAGGCGGGGATCATGTGTGTAAAATGTAACACCCCTGTGCAGGTCTCATTTTCTTATTTTCCAACCACCCAACAGGTTAAAACACCCTACTCGTTTCCGAAAGCTGAAAAAGGGATTTAATGCACCAGACCACCTTTTTAAGTCTCATTCGAAGGACTAGGAAAAGATGGAGGGGACTTGAGGCTGTACGACTGTCAACTTCAAAGAAAAAAGTCTTTCAGCCTGGCTGTCTCATGGAGGAATCAAACCCTAGACCTTCGAATGAGAATCTGACGCATTGACCATTAGGCCAGCCAGATCCATGTTCAAGAGATGACACATTCAACGCATAACAGTTTACAATCCGTAGCATGGTGAGGAAAGGGGGATCTAATCTTATTAACCTGACCTCTGAACTCCAGCTGGACAATGGCCCCAGTCCTCAAACTCGCGCCGCCACACCATCTGTCGCACACCACGGCCCCCCCTTTGGTCCTGGATGGTTCCAAGACCAAGATCCTTGATGGTGGACAGCATCTCTGATCAGACGTAGAACCCTCCAGCCCAGGAGTCATCCTCTGGAACATTCCATTCATCAAGTCATCAGAACTTCCTGCGGCCACTCAGTTCCGACGGTGAATTCAAGAATCCAGTGCAGTGATCTGACAAAGCCTCAACTTCTCAAAACTAGCTTTTGTGGAAATTTTGAAATTACGCTGATTTTTTTTTAAAGATTTTAGGTTTTTCAATTTTTCCACAACTTCACTTTTTTATTCCATTCTCTGCTAACTCGCAAAATGAGAGGACCATTTGCGTGACATGAATAAGAGACCAGTGACCTAAGTACTGAAACAAATGCTGTTTTCTTTTGAAGTGTAGAAGATATTACTATACAGTGATCAATGGCTTCAGCAATCTCTGTCATTATTTTACAACTGAAGCCTGCAAGTGTCGGGAAGGGGGGGGGGGGGGGGGGGGGGGGGGGGGGGGGGGGGGGGGGGGGGGGGGGGGGGGGGGGGGGGGGGGGGGGGGGGGGGGGGGGGGGGGGGGGGGGGGGGGGGGGGGGGGGGGAGGGGGGGGGGGGACAGGAAGTGGAGAGGGTGGATTCATCAAACTTAACATGGGACGATGGGGTGGAGTACTCACCTCCACACAAAACAAAATCATGCAGCTGTTGCAAACTATGCACACAGTCTCTCGGGTATCTTGCAGAGCCTGTCATGGGATAGTGGCAGCCAGTGTAATTCTAAAAACAGATTTGCATCAAATACCAAGCCTACCGACGTCCATGAAAAGAGAAAGACTTTGGCATTTAAAAGATTAAAGGCTATGTATTTCATTCCATGCCTCACCAAATGCATGAACTCAGCCTTCAGAACATGTCAAGGAATTCAGAATCAGATCTTAAAATCAGATGGTATGTTAACGCGAGTGCTCTACATACACCAAGGATACGTTTGAGCAAATCACTCATTACCTTGGATACATCGCGTACTTGAGGCCGTTTTCTTTGTTCATTACTCAGCAAGATTACTGCATATGCAACCATTTTAATCCATCAAGGCGGGG
>JADBJO010001878.1:220000-335000 GCA_016801955.1 Conus betulinus
AGACTACAGGATGCAACTTATAACAGCCTTAAAGTAGCATCCCCATGGGTGTACCAGCCCGTATTTCATGACTGCAGAGCCCACCGGCGAAAAAACACACACCCCTCCAGCTGTCGAGCACACCCCACAGACCCAACCACCCCTGCCCACGGACAGATGAAGACAGTGCCACTCCAGACACAGCCAAGCTTTCGCCATACGGTCTTATGTGCCCTCAAGAGAGAATCCAAAGTTGTTCTTACCACTCTGAAAAGAGTAACAACATGTTGAAAAGGAGGGCCGAGCGGATAGCGCACTCACCTATGAAACGACACAGTCCCGATTGCATAGTTCGATCCTCGTCTAAAGTCGGTTTATAGTTGTCGTTGTTTTCCTCCTCCCCCAGTCAGTGCTGATGGTCTGAGTGCAGGTCTTTCGGATAAGGCGATAAACCGACGGCCTATGTGCAGCACACATTAAGCGCACGGAAAACTCCCCACGGCAACACGAGATTTGAAGCTGACCAAAGTCTGAAGGTCCACTTTGATGGGTTAAAACAAACAAACAAATAATGAAAAAGCAGTGAGAGCCAAAAAAAAAAAAAAAAAATCAATGCGAATGAGTCGTTCTCTCCAGGAACTCAGTTGAGGCGATGAAATCAATGAAGTACGCTTCACGCGGCTCCGCTGCAACCGGTCCTCGTGCAGTAGAGACAACAGGGGAAATCATTCCATGGGCATTTCATGCAGATTAAAGTAAGACGTGCCACTCTCACTCTGCCCTTCCAACGCACAGGGGAGACAACTGAAATCCATCTCCCACCGATGAGGAAAAAGGTTACTTTTTATAGAACTTCGGAAAACAAAAGAGAAAAAAAAAGTGATAATGGGGTACATGGTAAGGAAAAAATGTCGCTTCTGACCCGCAGCTCTTAAAGAGAACACTTACTGTGTTGGTGCTGAACACGAAGTGGGATTTCAAATGGAAAAGAATAAGCTGAATCTATGCAGCTGAAATTTGGGGCTTACATGAAAATTTGCAGATGGAAAAAGTACATACGTATGCTATGAAGCGTTTCCTTCAAGTACCTATTCATTCATCCAACACCGTTTTATATGGGAGAAATGGGCAGATACCCGTTGTATATAAGTACATTTGTGAAATGTATTAAGTACTGGTTGAAGATCTTGAAGCTACCCCAGTCCCGTTTCAGCAGGCAAGCCTATGATATGATGCTTTTAGAAATGGAAAAAGGTAAAGAAACTGGGCTTATAAAGTAAAGAAAGTCCTTTCAGAACAGGGTTTTGGAATAGTGTGGATGACCCAGGAAGTAGGAAATGAGCAACAGTTCATTGCGGAATTTAAAGACAGGCTTATTTGTTCTTTTAAACAGAATTGGCACTCAGATATGGAAAGTAAAGAAAAATATCGCTGTTTTTTCTCATTAAGAATGTGTTTCCATCCTGAAAAGTTTCTCAGTGTCATAACAGATAGATGGCACAGAATAAATTACGCAAGATTTAGGGTTGAGAACTTTAGGTTTTAATGCGAACAAAGATGGGTTGAATGTGAAAAACATCCAGAATCTCCTTGTCCTGCATGTAGACATATTATTGATGACGAAGAACACTTTCTGTTCCACTGTACTGCTTATAATGAAGTGCGGACAAATTGTTCATTTTTCCAGTTAGATATAGCGAAAAGACAAAATGTCGCTGGCGTGTTATCATCAGATGATGAACTTGTAATTAAATCAGTTGCGAAATTCATCGCGGAAGCATTGAAAATTAGGCAGATGAAGGATAGTGAAGTTTAAGATAATACATTATAAGAGATATCTGAATGAATATTATCATTCACCGCATGTGGAAGAGATCAGTAAAATACAATGTCATCATTTGATTGAGTGGATGGTCGAGTCAGTCTTAAGGTTTTTTTTTTTTTTTTTTTTTGTATTTGTTTTTTTTGTTTGTTTTTTTGTTTTTTTGTTAACTTTACTGCATTACTCCTGTGCGTGAGGTGAGGACATAACGAATGTTACGAATTTATTTGTTTTGTTAACTTTGGATTTGATACACACTAGAATGGAAGTGTACTATTTGTTTGCAGGAAAGGAATCTCTCTCTCTCTCTCTCTCCATGGCTGGACTGAGGGGGAACGTGTTCTGTGGTTTCTAGACGCCCCCTCCCGTATTCCCCATCCCAACCGGCATACAAATCACCTTTGGCACATCCATCCCGTCCACTTGAGAACACCCAGATCCCAGAGAGAGAGAGAGAGAGAGAGAGAGAGAGAGAGAGAGAGAGAGAGAGAGAGAGAGAGAGAGAGAGAGAGAGAGAGAGAGAGAGAGAGAGAGAGAGAGAGAGACGGACAGACAGACACAGGGAAAGAGAGAACGAACGAACGAACGAAATTTTATCTATCCAGAGAGAGAGAGAGAGAGAGTTAGAGAGAGAGGCCCTTGTTCGCACTCACCCATCCCAGTTCTCTGAAGCTGATCCGACCCATCTCTCTCTGCATATATAAAACATATATGGATAGATAAACAAACATATAGATAGATAGATATGTGTGTGTGTGTGTGTGTGTGTGTGTGTGTGTGTGTGTGTGTGCGCGCGTGTGTGTGTGTGTGTGTGTGTGTGTGTGTGTGTGTGTGTGTGTGAGAGAGAGAGAGAGAGAGAGAGAGAGAGAGAGAGAGAGAGAGAGAGAGAGAGAGTGTGTGTGTGTGTGTGTGTGTGTGTGTGTGTGTGTGTGTGTGTGTGTGTGTGACAACGCTATTGTCTAAACTCAACCGCAAATTCTGTCAGCTTCCTCGCAGTTGACACTCATCCGAATCTCAATCTCAACCCCCTGTTGCAGATCCTCTGAAGACTTTGTCACTGACACCTGCGGATCTCCCTCCCTCTCCCAACCCTTCAGCCGTCAAGATGGTCGTGCTGTCCAGACGTCACGTGGCCAGCCTCATCAACGAGCGGCACAGAGCCATGGCCGAGACCCGCTTCAAGCCCGAGAATTTCCACGAGATCCACCGGGTGCTGGGGGTTCGATTCGCCCCCGACCTCACCCGCGTGATCACCAAGCAGCGGGCCAACGTGGCCTCCGCCTACCTGAAGCGTCTCCAGCGGGACGTGGAGAGGTCCAAGGGAGGGTTCTACGACCAGCTGCAGGCTATGCCTCTGCAGATTAAGTGAGTTTGGGGCTTAGAGATAAAGGGGGGCCGGGGGGGGGCCGGGGGGGCCGGGGGGGGGGGGGGGGGGGGGAGAGAAGATGAATTTGCTTCGCGTTCGCTTGTGTGAGTTCCATTCCGCATGCTGAAGGTATTTGCTACTTCCTGTTGATCTGATCGGCTCTCTGTCTGCAGAGGAGATTGGGAGGGGGAGGGGGGGGGGGGTGAGGGGGTGGAGGGCGTGTAGAGGAAGGACAAAAAAGGACTGAACACTTATTTAATTCATCAATGATTGAAATTAGATCACCAATGCACTTACATGCCAGTTCAAAGTCAATTTGTCAAGCAAGGTGGCGAGGCCAAAGCAAATGTTAGCCAGTCTCTACCAGCAGCACTATTTCTCATTCCTCCAGGGAGGACTAGCCTACCTCTTGGGGGGGGCCGCAATAGCTCAGTTGGTAAAGCGCCGGACTCGTAATGTTGCGGGCCCCGAATTTCCGCCGGGCCGTTTCGGCACAGGGGGATTTTCCCTCGGAATTAACATTGGCTCTGACTCCATTTCCAAAATAGTCCTTCGAATGAGACTATAAACCGAGGTTCCGTGTGTGAACGCACGCATAACATGTTGCACACACGTAAAATCCCGTTAATCAACTTTCGGAAGAGAAGGCCAGTTTGGCCGTTGGTATGGATGACACGTTACACACAGCATGCACCCTGCGTGCGAAATTGAAAGAATGAGGGAAATAGGGAAAACTGAGTGAACAATATCGAATGGATGACATGGGAAACGACTGAATGAAGCGCCCACAGGCAGCTCTTCAGCCGGCACTACCCAGGTAGGCAGCCCGTTGCGTACAGGATAGCGTGGATTGTCAGGGCGTAGAACCTTTGGCAAGGCGCTGTATAAAAGCTATATTATTATTATCTATTGTTTTCCCCAGACGCATGAAGATCCACACAGAGGACACGCGGAGCTTCCGAAGCTTTCTGATGCCCAAGTACAAACTACCTACGGTGGCCGAGGATGGTGGCCCGTATCCAGGCTACTCCATGGCGTCACCCAAAACCGTCAGCCCCAAAAGCGTGTCCCCAGGTACAGGACTGCCCCCTCTCGTGCTGCCCTCTGGATCCAGCTACGTGCCCCACAAGTCCTTCAGCCCCCACACCAACACCCACGTCCATGTGCTGTATAAGCAGGTGAGTTGGTGAATAACTCGTGTATTGCTGTCAGTGTCAGGATGAATTTGTTTGAAAATATGTAAATGACTCCGCCGAGCAAAGTGGACTTGACAAAGAAAAGTGATAGCTCATTCATTTTCGTTGTCCCCGAGTGTCGTTTATTTTGCCTGAAGAAGACCTATGGGGTCGAAAACGCGTCGTGTTTTGTCTTATGATTCGTTTGTCCATGTTGTTCAGCGGAGTCATTTAAATGCTTTTTAGAATTTGTTTAGATTTCCTCCTACCGTCACCTCACATTGCAGCTAATGTCAGAATGGTTCATACAGTCATCATCGGCTTTAGTACTCATGGAGTAACAACAGTAAAACAGTGGATTGAAAGAAAAAAAAAAAGAACTGTTTCTGTGTGCGTGGGTGTACGAGTGCATGCAAGCATATGTGTGTGAGATGATGTCTTTGTATATGCAAAGATGAGGAGTCTGTAACTGAGTGCAAAGGGGACTGGCAATGTCCTGGTTTAACAGCCCCCATTCATTTTCCTTTTGTCTCGATCTCACTGACATGCGCTTCACTGAAAGAAAAGTCGTTTTTTTTTTTTTCCTTAGAGCGCCAGTCAGTGAGACCGAAGCAAACGGAAGAAGGGGGGGGGGGGGGGGGGGGGGGGGGGGGGGAAGAGGGGGAGGATTAGTAAACGAACTTATATTCTACTTGACATTAAGCGGACACAGGCATATAAAGTCCATTCAGATACGAAAATGTTCCCCTGTTCTGTAAGTGATCGACAACAATGATGACAATAATGACTATTTATAACAAACATTCAGTTACTGCTGTGTTTGGTATTAATAACTGCAGACTGGTCTTCTGCAAGAGAGAGGCAGTCTGCGTTGATCTAGTTTTTGTCTGTAGTATCATGTTGTTGAGCTGAGCGGTATTTTGCAAGAAACTCAGCAGCCACTTTGAAACAGGGGGGGAGCTGGGGGAGAAGGGGTGCACTGGTATTTTCGCGAGGACTTCGTGGTTTCATTTCAGAAATAAAAGCAGTGACCTCAAATACCATTACAATTAAAAAAAAAATCTTCTAGAAGTTTCTTTAATATTCACACATACACTGTTTAAAAAACAAGCAAACAAAACAAAAAAAAAAAAAAAAGCCAAAACAAACACCGAGTTGATACTTACATTAGGACACTCTCTCTCTCTCTCTCTCTCTTGGGGACATCCCCGGCCTATATGTAACATTTATTTCTAAATCATTTTCATCATTCTTTAATCTCAGCACTGTAAATGCATCAAGCAGAGGGTACAGCGTAAACACGTTGGATGCCAGCATTAAATGACTAAGAACTCTGTTGCAGGTGCCCGGGTCAGTCACCCCGAGGAAGGGCGCAGGCAGCGTCATCAGCAATGCCCCCAGTGTCCAGGGCACGCACAGTGTGGCCGACACCAAGTCTCGCCGCTCTAGCGTGCAGTGCCCGCCTGTCGCCAAGTCCACGCCCAGGGAAGTCGACCTCAAATCCAAGACATCCGAAGACTCCGAGTCCGAGTCTGGAAGTTCTGTGGAAGACTCCCCTCAGCCCTACTCACCTTCAAGATGGCCACGGACCACACACCCCGCTGCCTCAGATCAAGAAGAAGCTGTTCGTCAACCTGATGCCTCGCCACGAGCCTCCCAAAGCCGTGGCGCCCAAAGAGGAGCTGAAGCTTCCCGAGATCACCCCCCTCGGCCGCATCGTCAGCAGGAAAGGGAGCATGGGCATCCCGCCTAAAGTGGCGGCGGCTCTGGCGGCAGGCGGGAATTCAGGCACAGCGCTGTACAAGTTTGTTCTGCCCTCCACCCTGGCCGCTTCCTCCTACAACAGCGTGCCTGTCGAGCGTCCCAAGGCATTCCCCACGGGCAGCAAGAATCGTCTCCCCTTGCCCTCCACTTCATCCAAGCCCCCTGCCAGCACCTCGATGTTGGCTGTCACTTCTGTGCGACCTCCACACATCCTGCATGCTGCTGCCTGAAAGATCCGCAATCAGTACATGACGTACGTCTGCAGAAGTGAGGCTGGCAGAAACATCTTGGTCCTTGACACAACGCTGCATGACCTTAAAACCATCAGCAAGTATCAGTACTAGACCCTGACTTTCTACAGGAAACATTGAGCCACCACAGCCAGAATGGAGAGAAGAGGAGTGTGTTAAAAGGATTCCCCACCCCACCCTTTCAAGTTAACGGTTTTTCAGATGTTTCCCCGTCCCCTTCCCCACGTTTGACCGATGGTTTGAGAATACTCAACAATTATGGTAACGTACCATCCCCATACTCCCATTTCTCACGTGTTCCACCCAAGTCACACACACACACACACACACACACACACAAACTAGCATGAGCTATTCCAGGATTCAAGTAACCCTTCTCAAGTAGTAATAAACAGAATCTCAGACCAGCTTTGCAAGTTGCATGTTTGTCAAGTTGTTTAGCGGCTGTAGAGCAGGACCCAAACAGTCCTTCATGACGAAACTTCAGATACACAAAATTCAGATTTTCATAACCGAACCAATCACAAAACTATGTGGAAACACACAATGACATGAGAGTTGTTGGTGAAGAGTTTGTCACAAATCAGAGACCAAAAACTGTTTTTTGGCACTGAACCATGATTTCATGGGAACTTTTGTATATACAGTTTTTTTTTTTTTTTTTCGGCTGTAAGTCACCTGCCTGAAGGATGACAGCCGATTTCTAACTGATTTTCATTGTATGTATTCATATTTCTGTGTTGTATGACTGTCAGCGACCCAGAACAGACAGCACTCGTGTACGCTTGCAAAATGACGCCACCTGCATGCATGCACTGTAACCAATGCACACTTACAATGCCCCACTGTTTGGTCGCTGCAAGGATCGTCTCTGGTTTCTCTCAAAACTAACCAGACAAGTACTACGGTCCCCTCCCTCAAGTCAGCGTCTAATTTTGTGTTTACTTTATTTAGAAGAGTGGCTTAGTGGATAATGCTTTCACCCAGGAGGAAGTGACAAAGCTTACGAACTGTGGTCTGTGTCTTACACAAGGATTTAAAAAAAATTGATAATCCAGTGATTTGGATTTCTTTTTTTTTTTTTTTTTTTTTTGTCAAGGATCTCTACAGGTCTAATTCTTTGCTTTGATTATATGCGACAGCCGCTGGTGGTATCCAATTTTTACAGTATTATGTATGTTAAACTAAACACTGCAAATGGTGGTTATAGTCAAGTAGACCTATTTTCAAACAAAATTTAAAAGCTTTTTCTTCTTGAAAGCATGAGCAAATAATGAATCAAAATAATTTGCTAGTTTTTTGGTCTGGAAATGTTGTAAGACATTAATCATGTATTTACGCCGAGACCTTTTTCGTGCCAACATCACATCAAAACAGTTACGTAAAATGGCCTGCAGTTAAGTACATGTGATCTTCTGTATCCAATGAAGATCAAAATCAAACTTTCAAAGCATGAACACTCTAAAAATGAGATATTTAGTTAAATCTTTGGAAAACAGAGATGACATACTCCTCTGCTGCCTTACTGTTACTTTATGGGAATTTTACAACTAGCCTGATTGCCCTGTTTGAAGTACTCAGTAGCTAGCAGAATCAGTGTGTTACACATTTTCGGCACCTACAGAGGAGCTGTACTGAGGGCCAGTGTGTGAGAAGAGGAAGGTGGAGAGTAATGATGGATGGGTGAGAAGGTGGCAGGGTAAGGTGGACAGTTTCACAGGAGGGGGTGGGCGGGTGCGTTGGCGTGGGGAGGCTAGACAGTGGGTATGGAAATCAGATAGTTAAATATGGGAGTCAGCTGTCACCTCCTACTTTCCCTCTAGAACTGATGGAAGGTGGATGGGTGATGGATGGCAAGCTTGCGAAGTCACGTACGTTCTTGCCCGTCTTTAATAAGATCCAGCAGTACTTTCTTCACTCCTGCTTCACGTCCTAGCCTCCCTCTCTCTCCTCCCTTGTTCTTGTGGCCAGTTTTTCAATAGCTGAATGTCTCTGAATAGTCATGCTCGTCATATTCCTCCCTCACTACCCTAATCCCATCCAGTTAAGGAGGTATTGCTGTCACTCAGTTGTAGTGATGGTCCATCACTATCCTCTAAACTGCCCCATCTCCACTTCTGCGTTCCTGTCACTGAACTCTGGCCCTGACTAGTAGGTTCCCCCTAACCTTTCCCACTTCCTCCCTCTGTTCATCAGTACAGTCTTCAATGGTTGTTCGTGAAGCCATGATGTTGCTGCTGCTGCTGTTATGTTATGTATGGAGGGAAACAAATGGAAAATGGCAGGAGGGGGAAGAGATGGATGTTTTGCTGGGAGGGGTGGTAGGAGAGGCAGGGAAAGTTATGGACCATGCTAATCTGGGTCAAATTGCCAGAAACTGTGGATTTCCAGAAACTTGTTTTCATCATTGACACTTTTTTTTTTCTGGTAGCTCTTTTAGTTTAGCAGTTTGTCAAGTAAAACACCACTGTTTGTTGTTGATGTTTTGTTTTTCAAATGATTTCAAGCACTGAAATTGCTGCATGGTGGTTTGGTTTATGACTGATTTGATTTCTCATTTCATTAATCAGTGACCTACTTTGTAAATAGTTCCCAGTGATCCTTTTCATTCTTTATCCTGTAATCATCAACAGAACATAAATCTGTTTTGCAAAGCTGTGGTCCATTTGTAAATAATCCTCTGTCCACTTAATGTATTCTGTGGTAAGAATTACAACCAAACATTGTACAACCACTTTTGTATCATCTTTAAAACAGTGATCCTTTCGTACATAGTCCTGTGTCTTTTGATCAACTATCTTCTGCGATCATAAATAAAAGATAACTACTTTTGTTTCAGTTTGTTGTTTCTTGCTGGCTGTTAACCCTAACCCACTGATTGCCCCTATCTGTTAAATTAACCAAGCTTTGGTATCTATCTCTCTCAAGTGTCCTAATACATGAATCTTGCAAAGCAATTTCACCACAAACTTTGCCAACAAATTAAAGGTTGGAGGCTCTCTAAAAATATTCCAGTCAAACAGCTGATAGTACTTACCTCAATTATACTAGACTGCTCAAAAGCAACTGCAGCACAGCTGAAAACCATTAGTGATTAAGTACCACCAGCCTTTTTCGTCAGCCTTGATTAAGCATTGGCTACGAGCCAACAGTGGTGTGATCACTGCTCTCCTAAAGCTGCTAAAGGGGTGAGCCATGTCTACTGACAGTTTTCCTACATGGTCGGCAGACGTTAATGTTGGACTGTTGTGACAGGAGAGCAGTTGATTGGTGGACGCTCAGCGGGGAGGGTGTGATGAAGTTTTACCTAGTCAGGGGAAATGAATGCAGAACAGTACAAATAACTGCTTTTCATCTCAGTTCTGTCTAGATAACTTGCTGATAGTTTTTTGTGTGTTTACTCTGTGCTGTTCTCACTGCAGAGGGTTCAAAATAGAAACTGAGCTTCTACTTTGGCGTATTGAATACCCTAGGGCGGCAACAACTCTCACAGATAACGGGTTAACTCTTAAGGGCAAGAAGTCCCAGAAAGTTAATGATTATTTTCCTCGTATGTACTAAAAAATGAAAATGTCAAAATCAAGTTGACTGTTTGGTAAACATTAAAATGTAATTGAAGAGCGTTTGCAAACAAATGCTGCCCAAAAACAACAAACACAAATGAGTCAGCCTTGATGTTGATTTAAGAGAATGTTTAACTGAAGGTCAACTTTAATTATGAACACCGATGTAGTCCTATGTTCACACCACCAAAACAGCCCTATGATACACTACTACAATAACTATTCAAATACTTCTAAACAGCAAATGAGAAGCTAAAAAAAGACAACAAAACACTCTTTTACTAATGTACACACCACAGTAGTTGACAACAATGCATTTGGTCGAATGTGTAAGCTGCCAGAACTATCCTCTTAGGTATGAGCCAATCTTGCCTCTGGTCTGTAATTGGATTAAGTTCAAAGTCCATCCAGGCTTGACTGCATGCTGCCTTTTTCTCTCTTTTTTGCAAAACATTTTTGCACTTACATAAAAAAAATTCATACAATTCTCTTTTCATGGCCATCATTGATGCAAACCACACATAAACCAAACCATTTCAGATGCATCATAGCATATCAAACCAACCCAGTTTCACATCCAGAAATATAAATTTTTCAACTTGTTATTTACAAGGCCTTTTCTTGTAAAAACTGCATGTCACATTATGTGCTACAAATCCCTTGACACAGCACTTTCCAGTTGCTGGAGATGATCAACTATATTTGATGAAACAACTACAAGCCTTTTTCCTCTAAATTAAGCTCAGCATCCTTAAGTAACAGATTCTGTTGCAAAGAGGTATTATTATGTTAAGTACACTTACATGCATGAAACTAAGCACCAAGTACTGGTACAGAAAAATCCTGAAGGTTACAGTCATTTTCTTTTTCTTTTTGGACTGGTTGACCAATATGTGCAAACGCTGATTGGGGTAAGTGTTATAGAAAGATACTGACTGAAACAGTGAGTATGCAAACCAATCTGCTGAGTCAATATTTGTGCAAAAACCCACGAGTTGAAACAACGAGCGTGCAAACCCATCTGCTCCAACAGCGTTTGTGCAAAAACCCAGGAGCTGAAACAATGCGTGTGCAAACCCATGAGCTGAATCAACTTGAGGATAAACCCACCCTGATCTCTCACCCACTATTCACACAGACCGAAGCACATCCAAGACATGTTTGACACAAACAAACACTTTATTCTTCTTCTCATTCAATCTGTCATGGCAATGGTAAGATTGCAGATACAGTGAAACCTCTCAATAAAACCTCCAGCATCATCATTAACAAAAAGGGTCTTTACACAGAAAGAGACTGAACTACAAGGCAAAAAAATCTAAACAAAAGATAAGAACAGTCCTGAAAAAAAAAAAGAAACAAATCTTAACCTTTGAACTACCGATCTGGCCATATGCCTTTTTTCGCGCTAAAATGATCACTCCCATATCAATGTAGAGTATACATGGCACAGGTTTAAAGAGGATGTGGCAACTGACTCCCCATTCCTTGCCCACTCAACATCAGTGCAGACCTAGTCTTCTCTTTTGGGTAGACCTACATTTAAGCCTCGAGTTAAAGCATTGCATTCACTGCTTACCTTCTATCAAACCAGGCCGAGATGTGTTTGAAACTTAACGTGCAAAAACTCCAATGACCTAGATGTGGCATGTCGGTTAAATGCAGAAGTGTCAGATTTAAACAAAGTTTTATTCCCCTGTCCATTGATTTTGAACCGAGATGTGTTAATGAAATCCAAATTCCTCTATATGAATGTATGTCATATGTGAGAAAATGGGTAATGTGGCTAAATTATTGTTTATTTGCTGTGAATGTGTGTGACCACAAATTAATTTCTCAAATTGAGATAATAAAGTTGACTTGACTTGACTTGACACTGACTTGTCATCTTCAATGTTAGGATTGAAGTTCAGATCTTCACGGTGAAGGTGAGTGACCCTAATGATCAGCCATTAATATCACAAACAGGCAGGCACACACATTATCATCCTTAAGAGTACCTATATAGCACTTGTCCTCCATTAAGGTCCAGCTCCAAGTGCTGTACAATCCATTCCCTCATTTACAGTGACACAATGGGCTGCCTAACTGTGTAGACCCGACCGAAAAGCTGTCTGCTGGTGTTACATTCAGCTGTTCCCCACTTCATTCAGTCTGTCAGTCACTCAGTTTTTCATTCAAAGTTTATTCTGTTGCTGCATGCATGTGTATATGTGTCATCCAAACCAACAGCTAAACTGGCCTTCTCTTCCGAAAGTTGGCGATGGGATTTTACATGTGTGCAAAGATGCTATGCAGTATTCACATACAGAACCTGGGTTTAGAGTCTCACTCAAAAGACTTTTGGGGAAGTGGATTCGAACCAATGTTAACGCCAAAGGAAAAATTCCCTTGTACTGAAAGAAACACTCCAACTAAGATTCAAACCTGCAACATCAGGATCACAAGTCTGGCGCTCTACCAACTAAACTATTCTGGCCCAAACATACACATTAAACTGCATTCACCACTACATTTGTACACAAATGTGACGTAATTTGATGTGAAGTTTTATTTGGATTCATATATTTGTTTCATTGCTGTTGAGTATAAACAGACTCCCAGTTCCATGAGATCATCTAATGCTCTAAAATTTAACCTGATAGTTGAGCGAATATTGCTAAAAAAAAAAAAAAAAAAACAAAAAAAAAAAAAAAACAAAGCAGTACAAAAGGCTCATGAGATCTTTTTTTTAGTATGTGGAAAGCCTTTATTGAAAAGTTTGACCATTTCTGATATAAAAAAAAAAGCGATGTGTACAACAACAAAGGATCAGAGTAGCAGACATCACATCAGCACTGACTGCCAGTTGAATGAAATCAACTGTGCACAAACAGTGCCTCTCTCTGTACAGTTTTCTTTCTTTCTCTCTCTCTCACACCAACACTCTTATTTTCTCATCAAAGGTGCCGAAGTATTTTCTTGACAGACAGCACGTATTTGAGAGACTTGCCCTCCGCACTTTCTGCAATGAACTGGTGGCATCCAATGAACAGAATACCTGCATGTCAGCTTGATTAGCATTCACCATCCAGTGCAAGACTGATTCAAAAGTTTAGACAGCAAGTCACAAAATTGTTCACCGTTTCACTAATCTCATATACTGTCATTACAATCTGTTGGTAGTTTGGAGTTTTTTTTTTTTTTTTTTTTTTCTTGTTTTTTGTTTTGTTTAAATGGTACACTAAACACACAAAACAATCCTAATGCACAGTTCCAAAAGACAGACAGACACAGGACACACACAAAGGTGCAATTTCTCATTATTTTCTTGTGAACAGCCAGTACTGGCTTCATCAGAAGGATGTACACTTTCATAAAACACTGTTCCCCACAGAGAATCCAGTTATAAGCACCACAAAGTAACTCTCCACATGAGGAAAACAAACTGGAAAAATGAATCTATTTACAGTGTATCCCTCACTGCGGCTTCGAACCAAGTCATGTTGGGTTAAAAAAAAAAAAAAAAGGAACATAGGTGTACTTATATACTTCTATAAGTTCTACTGAGGAACGCTTCCATTCCACTCTGTTGTTTATGTACTTTGTCCTTGAAAATCTGCCATTACCATATCAAGTGTATGCCAAACTTCTTTTGGACAGCACTGCATACTGTCAACAAACTGGAGTCCACTTCTTCCATATTTCTAGGTTAGCTCCCAGTCCCACAGTTCATGAGATTGTAGCATATGTGGCCATTGATAACCCCATCATTAAGGTGTCTATAGTCAGCCTTTGGGAACGACACTTCAACTCAGCACAAGTATGTGTGTGTACACGCGCCCGCATGTCTGCGAGTGTCTGTGTGCATGAATGCGTGCTTGTTGGTGTGTGTATATGTAAGAGACCCACCATACTGGCACACAATGGCCTGCTCTTATACAAGGAATAAATGTGATTTAACGAGCAAAGAATTTTTTCAATGATGTATTCACACACACAGGATCTCAGTACAGCCTTCTCCGTAGGAAACTTTAAGAGCAATTCTTAAAGAGTCCGCGCCAAAACAAAAACGAACAAATTACACTACAAAAACACATGCATTTTGACCTCTCAGGTCTTCTTCAGGTAAGATAAACAATATTCAGGACAATGAAAATGAAGAACGGGCAATCACTTATCTTCTCATCTTCAGTGCAAGATGGGCGTTGAATGAAAATAAAAGAGAGTGTGTGTGTGTGTGTGTGTGTGTGTGTGTGTGACTAAACAGATGTTGATTACCAACAGAAAACCTCCTGACATGGCTGTCTCCAATGGGGAGTAGACCCAGGACTCTTTATTCAAGACAACAATGCTTTATCCGTTGGGCCAGCCAAACAAACCTTCAGATCTAAAGTCAAGCTGTGTGAGTCACAAGAGGTAAATGAAAGATTGATTTTTTTCTTAACCTTTACCAGCCGTGTCATACAACAAAGTGTGACAGGATTTCTTTCCCTCGAGCCGCAGCACCCAAAGCTGTGTGACAGACAGTATATTCTGCGGTGTCACACTCTACCGTGTGACTGGAACATAAAAAAATTCCTATACTTTCCATAAAATGATCTAAGGGAAATCAGCTCTGCAACTAGTCTTGGCGATGTCTTAGCGAGTTGTAGACCTTTCTTGAACTTGGCTGACCCCAGCAGCTTTGAAACAAAGAGACGACGGCACGGGCTTTCCCGCTAAGCACGCGCGCGCCTGGAATTTCCTGTGCCAGTAAAAATGTCGGTCAGGCAAAGGGGTGCTGGCAATTTCTCGCCCAATAAAGCGCTGGAAATTATATTACAAAGTGGTTCTGATGAGGAGGGATGTAATAGAGAAACAGAAAACCCTGAAAGAGAAGAGGAGAGTGAATTGTTGAAGATGCTGCCAAAAATGATGATTCTGATGACGAATCATCAACATCGTTTACAGCAGACGCGACCGCATCACACGTGGTCACCGGTGAAGCCGATTCGGATTCGGACACAAATGCTCAAAATGCAGCCAATGCAAACAATGGCGATGTCACTTACTTGTTTGATTCTGATTCTGACAGCGATCAAACTGTCAATTATGATTATGAAGCCGATCCACAGGATGACCCAGCTTACTACATGGACACTGACGTAGATGAGGAGCCACCCGTCCAAGATGAAAATGAAGAGTGGGTGCCCCACGTGCCTGCCAATTTTCCGACAATTCCTGAATTCACAGGTAAACCTTTCCCGTTTCCCCTCGGGCATGCATTTGTTTATATCTGTATGCATGCTTGCGCTCATGTGCACACTTTGGTGTGTGTGTGTGTGTGTGCGCGCGCGCATGCATGTGTGTGTGTTTTTGTGTATATGTGTTGTATATGCGAGTGTGTATGTGTGTGTTAGTATGATTATGTTCGCGTGCGCACAGATGTGCGTGCATGTGTGTGTGTGTGTGTGTGTGTGTGTGTGTGTGTGTGTGTGTGTGTGTGTGTGTGCGCGCGTGTGTGTGTGTGCATGCGTGTGTGTTTGTGTGTATGTGTATGCATGTTGTGTGTGTACAGTGGATATGCATGTTTGCAAGTTCACTTATATATACGTGTGTGTGTGTGTGTGTGTGTGTGTGTGTGTGTGTGTGTGTGTGACAGCGTACCATGTATGAGCACACTGTGTGTGTGTTTCGCGCGCGCGCGTGTGTGTGTGTGTGTGTGTCTGTATCTGATATCTTTGATTGCTGACTGATGAGAGACTGCTTTATATGTATGTTTTTAGTATCGTGTCGAGCTGTAGGTATAATTTTTTTTTTTTTTTTTCAGAACAAGTTGAAATTCAGCCTGACCTTGGAACTGACCCTCAGCCTATTGATGTGTACCAGCTGTTTATTGACAACGCTCTTATAAAAAAAATCAAAAAGAAACAAAACAGATACGCCAAGTCATATATTGAGGAGAAGCTGCAAATGGGTCCTTTGACTCCAAGAAGTGTTTATGCCTCGTTGAAGTCACACAGGCAGATTTGCAATTTTTTGGCTATTTGTCTGCACATGGACATTCTCAACAAACCCCAAATAGCAGACTGCTGGTCAGCTGACCCTACTCTCTACACATCATACATACGCTGGCCAGATCATGACGAGAGATCGCTTCAAGGCCATCCTGGGCTTTCTCCACGTCAATGACAATGCCCAGTACGTGCCCTTTGGCCAAGAGGATCATGATCTGATCCACAAAATTTGGCCGTTTGTCAACCACCTGCAAAGGAAATTTCAAGAGGTTTACAAGCCCAGCAAGGAGATTTGTATTGACGAGGTTATGTGCCCTTTCAAAGGACACTCCTGCTTCAAAGTATATATGAAGAACAAACCTACGAAGTGGGGATTCAAGTTTTATGAACTATGCGGGCTAGTAGTGTATAGGTTCGAGATGTTCTGCGGCGACAAACGTCTGAGCAACAAGCCCTATGATGTGGTTACGCGACTCATCAGTCGGTTGGTGAACAGAGGACACCATCTGTATATTGAAACTGCTACTGTGAGCCCAAGATATGTTCGTCACTGGCAAGGCAGGGCACCATGGTCTGCGGCACTGTACGAAGGAACAGAGTGGGCATGCCCCCTGACCTTGCAACCAGTCCATGGAGAGAGGCCAGATGGACTACCGTCGTCAGGGACAGGTGGTTGCTATCCGCTGGAAAGACAAAAAAGATGTCTTCAGTCTATCCATCCTGCACAGGCCACAGATGGAGAGGGTTCAATGCCGATTTGAGGAAAAGGTGAAACCCAAATCGGTCATTGAATACATCAAGCACATGGCTGGAGTTGACCACAGTGATCAACTGGTGGCCTACTTTCCCCATGCACAGGAAGACTCTGAAATGGTGGAAAAAGCCCTTTTTCCATCTGCTGACACTGTGCACAATCTAGACTATGATTATCCTGAACAAGCAGGAAAAGCCATGGTCGAAAGAAAGATGTCCCTAGACCGAGTGGTGAGATCTCTCCTGATGGACCTTCCCACAGTCAGAGACATCGAGGTTCCCGAACATGCCGGTGATGGTCCCCGCCTACCTTTGACCACGATGTCCAGTCGTCATTTTCCTGCTCTGCTGCCTGCCACTAGAAGGATTGGTGTGCCACGTAAAAACTGCGTGGTGTGCTATGCCAAGCAGAGATCAAGTGGCATTCCCTGGGACCAGATCAGGAAGAGCGTCAAGAGTACCAAGTACTGGTGTCCTGATTGCAGGAAAGGACTGTGTACAGCACCTTGCTTCTTTGAATTCCATACAAAGAAGAACTATGTGGCTGTGTGATCAGTGTGTACAAACAAGTGTTCAATAGTCGGTATGTATACCATAGGTTTTGTGAATCAAATGAATGTTTACCTGGAGTTCACCATTTGTTTGTTTGTTTTGTTTTTTTTTTTTCACAAGCACAAAAAAATGCTGTGTGATCATTTTTTGTGGCCAGTGTCAATATAATGCTTTTTGTGTGCTTTACTACAAGAAAATTATGCTGCTGTGTGGTAAGTGCGACAGCCAGTGTTCGACAGTCGGTGTGTGAAGTACATGTGCTGTATATAACTTGCGTCATGATCAGCTATTCTCAGCTTTTTCTTTCATTTTTATGGTGTATTATTGCGTTTTGAATGCAGTAGTCTTTGTACTAGGGTACTTTAGAAACCTACACCCGTTGAATTGTTCATCCAGTGAAAAGAAACACTCCATCGACCAAATATCAACATGACTGTGGAAAAAGAAGGAAAAGAAACACCCGAAGGTGCTGGGGGGAGGACGCAGAGAAGCACTGTCTTCACCTGCCTTTAGAGCAGTCCTGTACCACCCTTGGAGGCCTGCGCTGTGTTGATGATGGGTACAGGCATGCGCAGGACACGCCATTAATATATCAAGGGAGATAACTGCTCCTGAACAGAGGTAAATTGGACTACAGGATGCAACTCATAACAGCCTTAAAGTAGCATCCCCATGGGTGTACCAGCCCGTTTTTCATGACTGCAAAGCCCACCGGCAAAAAACACCACCCTCCAGCTGTCGAGCACACCCCAGAAAACCCAAACACCCCTGCCCATGAACAGATGAAGACAGTGCCGCTCCAGACACAGCCAAGCTTTCACCATATGGTCTTATGTGCCCTCAAGAGAGAATCCAAAGTTGTAGTCTTTCCCACTGTCAACAGGACTTTCCCTGTGGTCAGTGGGTCTTTTTCTTTCATTTTTATGGTTTATTATTGCGTTTTGATCAACAGCAGTCTTTGTACCAGGGTACTTTAGAAACCTACACCCGTTGAACTGTTCATCCAGTGAAAAAAGAAACACCCCATCGGCCAAATATCAACATGACTGTGAATCAGAGCAGTGCGTGTAGTGTATTGATCTTTCCGGAGAAACTCAAGGAAGTTTTTTTTTTTTTTTTTTCAAATGGATTACTTGATGATTCCTGGATGATTTGCAAGGTAAGATTTGAATGTTTTTTCATCCCTTTATCTTCTGGTTTGGTGTGTAAAAGAACGGAATAGAATGTAAACAAGTATTTTTGTTACTTGTCATATTTGTGTTTTTCAGCGCACAGTCGTGTCTACACATTGGAAGTAAATGATTCAAAATTACTATGTTCGATTAGTTAAGTGTTTGTTCTTTCCTATGACACCTAACACAACACTGTCAGTTGTTGTCTAGCGACTGTAAAAAAAAAAAAGTAGCAAAACATGTGCATCGGGCAGGGACTGAGCGCATGCCACGAGCGTGCGGTGGCAGGGAATTGTCCCGTAGCGCCGCACTCGGCTGGATAGTATTAATGTCCGACTGCTTGATGAAAAGAAAGTAAATGTCTGACTTCATGAACCCATCATCAGGAAGTCGGACATTACAATAGTTTCTCTTCCAGCAGAGGGCTCCCAATAGCCTCTGACATGCACAATCATCATTCTGGCTTCATTCAGCAACATTTTAAATTCACCCTATTCAAACATGACCTCAAAACACATTTTCATCGATAACAATCATAGACTTTTTCACCAAATTGCGGATCCTGGAAACAATACTTAACGATATGGACATTCCTGACAAATTTGGTAAGGAGTAGCAGCCATGATTGTGTTTGATTCTGTACTCTTGGAACAAAGTAACAAAATACATGTAAAATGTAATATATCTGCCAACTTTTTGTTAGAAAGCACACCGTACTTACCTCCAAACACACTTGACAAACATTCGTTTCTCTTCACTTTCAATGTGATTAAATATTTTCCAATGTAATGATTCAATTCCACTTAATCAGGATTTTCTGCCCAAACTGTCCTTCAAGATCACTGTGCAACTGCAACCAGATCTTGGTCCAGTATTGTTTCAGTCAGTTGCCCTTGGACCAAATTCAAACCACATGACTTCGTTTCATGACTGAAAGCTGCACTAGTTCAACGAGGACCATTAAGATGTTGCACTAATTTGGCGACAGTTAAGATGAAGAAAATGCCTCTTCAGCCAATCAAATTTATTTACAAAAGGCACATTGCAGCTGCTGTACTCTCCAGGCATATTGTATGCATCAACAAAGAGCTGCCTCACTCTGAAATCCACACACCAGTTAAAAACATTTGGTTCCCTCTCATTCATATTTGTCAGTTCTCAAATTCTGAAGAGCCACAGACCACGGTGCAGGCCATGCCCACAAGATACAGGTCCTGGGTACTGGCTGCCATGTGAAGTTGCTGGGTCTGCCTCCAGTCTTCAGTCAAATATCCACAGGATGTTCAGCCCTGACAGTCCCAGGTTAATACGCCTGCACCACACACACAGCACATCACATTTTAACTGCCACAGCCAACTTCACACTGTGTTCCCGGTGAAGATGGTAACTTCAGTATCACAGTATTATTTCCTGTGATGTTGTCTGAATAAACAAAAAGAAAGAAATCTGAGCCAGAATTCTTGAGGGCAAAAACCATTCAGACCACTCTGTCAAAACCGGAGAGCAAGGAAGGGTCTTTAGAGTCACTGTTTAGATTTTGAAAGCAAAGCATGTTACCTATGAAGAATTTCTATATGGCTTGATTGTTGCACTGCCCAATACTGTTACACCTAAACAAAACCAACAGCAAATGTTGGCTGTCCCAAGAATCAGCAATAAAACCCTGCATCACATGATTACTATTATGAATTATCAACCGAACTTTTACAGTGTTGCATTACACAGAATCTCTCACCTTTGACAGAAAGACAGAGTAGTAAGATGGTGTGAGAAAAAAAAAAAAAGACAGACAGACAGAGAACCTAAGACTGGATGCACACTCATCTGAGTATATGCACATCTGCATTATGCAAACATGCACCATCAGTATATGTGGTGCGTGTCTGCATGTGTGCGTGTCTGCATGTGTGCACGTGCACGCATGTGCATGTGTCTGTGTTCTTGTGTGCGCATGCTCAAATTTACTCAAGGAGAAATTTTAAAATGACATCATCATAAAAAGAACATAAGACAGAGAGAAGCAGACAGACAAAGCACACACACACACACACCCACCCCTTCACTTTCCGAGTGTCTGAGTGGTTTTTTGTATGCACGTGTGAGTGCCTGGTGGTTGTGTCGCTTGTACGGGCAGGCTGTGTTGATGTAGGTGCGTACGTGTGTGTGTGTGTGCAGGTATCTGTGAGTGTGGGTGTGTGGTCATGCGTGGGCGCTTGTACGCATGCGCGCACGTGTGTGTGTGTGTGCGTGTGTGTGTGTGTGTGTGTGTGTGTGTGTGTGTTGTTGGTTATGTAAAGTGCTTAGAGCCCTAATTTTTAAAGAATAGGCGCTATATAAATTAACATTATTACTATTACATTATTAAGACACAGAAACTTTAACGGCAGGCATGAAAGCCAGAGGAATAAACACCATGGTGACTACTGACCCCAGCATTCCCTGTCCTTGGTTCTGATATGATAGAAGAACAGCAGTATGGCTTGGAACATGTTGTTACGCCCCCTGAAAAACATCAGAACATCAAAAGAATTTCAATCGTAGCACAACAGAACACGGATTACATTTAAACTTTTAACTATCATTCCATGCTATTCTGACTGGCTGCCATACTTCACCTACCTATTTCGCCATCCCTCAAGGGTGACCCAACATTCTGTTCCCATATCAGGTATTTGGGAAGCTTTGGGAATTAAGATGCACCATTTGAGAACAATGACGTTGCTGAAGTGGTTACCTACCATTGAGAAACTGCTTAATTCACTTCTAAAAAAATCATAAATTATTTTTCTGCTCGAGTCCAGTGCTTTCATGAGTGGTAGTGATAAGTGACTGTCCAATCGACACAGTTATGTGATAAGTGACTGTCCAATCGACACAGTTATGTGATAAGTGACTGTCCAATCGACACAGTGTGTGATAAGTGACTGTCCAATCGACACAGTGATGTGATAAGTGACTGTCCAATCGACACAGTGATGTGATAAGTGACTGTCCAATCGACACAGTGATGTGATAAGTGACTGTCCAATCGACACAGTGATGTGATAAGTGACTGTCCAATCGACACAGCTATGACACATTTAGTAATCCAAGCACAGCTGAATTGATAATGCTGGCACAGAAAGTCCTCCAGGCTAAACAACTGAATTTTGCACTTGTTTCAAACTTGAATGGCAGTGTATGCGAGGGCTAATCAGTTCCATGGTTACAGATGAATTGCATATTTACGAGAATAAGATAGTAGGCACAATAGTCAGTTCTAAACAAATGACCAACACAAACAGACGCTGTCAGAGCAAACTACATCGACTTCAAGATTCTTGCACAAAACTTGGTGTGGTTTTAGAAACGACTTTTGTTTTCTTTCAGGAAGGGGGTGAGGGTGAGGGGGGTGAGGGTGGGGGTTTTTTTTTTTAGAAAAAAAGAAACAGAGTTTCAAACTTTTATTTGATGTTTTCAGACATAAATGTCGTAGTTGCAGAAATATATAACACACACACACACACAAATTGGTTGTTAAAGGGTTGACTCAATGGTGGTGTGCCAATGTTTAAATTATGGCATCCTTCTCACACACTGTAACATGCTGTAGTTACAACACAGACAGAAAACAGAATATCTTTTGATGCACACATGAGCTTCATGGGAAAAAACGCATGCCAAAGCTTGACCATTTGAATATACACCATTCTCCAACAGTGATGTTTTCAGACAGGTCACAGGTCAGTCTTTCCCCAAACCATATGGGAAAACAAAGTCAATTCTAATTTCGAGAGGTGATAAACCTTGTCAATGTGATTCAATGACAAAGGGAACATTACTTTGAAGCAGTTATCATCCAATTCTTCTAAGTGCATTTGTTGATTGACAGTATAAACATACCAAGGCAAGCACTCGTATCTATCAATCTTTTTCTATTTCAGATTTAAAGTGACATCATTAAAACAAAATTGCAGAAATTTAAGAGTAAATTTCTCTGGACTGATGAAATAATCTTAGCCCAATCCCTGATTTTTCGTGTGATTCAAACTAGTTCAAAATAATTTCTTCTATTCATCTTCCTTTTTTCAGCTGCCCAAGCTGAAGAGATTGCATTGGAAATGTCCCAAGCGGCATTCAGCCCAGAAACATTTTCATGTTAAAACAAATCCTTCTAAAAGGAGTGTTTCTGAACGACAGACTTAGGCATGAGGCAGGGCCAGTGACGACTCACCTTGGGCAGATTGTAGGTCTGTGTGCCAATGACCACCTGGAAGTGGGGAGGGTTGATGGTGGTCTGATATATCAGCAGGTTGTCTTTACGCTGCATGTCTACACACACACACACACACACACACACACACACACACACACACACACACACACACACACATTCTGAATATATATTGGACGGATTTGGTGTTCCATTAAATCAGAGCTCATTCCCAAAAACTTTTAATACATTTGTTCATCATAAAAACAAGAATGTCCTAACAAACACACAAACATTCAAGACTCATTACCCTATCAACAGCAGTAATGAAACACAGGAATTATACTTACCTTGAGGACATGTAAACTACCAAATTCTATCCTTGGGAAAAAAAAAAAAAATTCACCTGAAAATAAGTCTAAGAAAGGAACTGATAAAACAAGAGTTTTATGAACCATAGTGTCAAATGCATGCACGCTTTTTTGACGGAGTACTCATTTGCAAGGAGCTTCCCCAAACTGCAAAGCAGTTGGTTGAAAGGACGTGCAGGCCCCTGACAGGATATAGGGGCAGCGTCCCTCTTAAAGGACTCAGAACTGCAGACAATGTGATAACTGACAGAGAAACTGAAGACAATTTGAAGTAAATAAAAGTATGTTTTGGGACTAACATTTTTGCTCTGTGATGCTGGGTAAAACTGCAATTTTATTACAAGTCCATAAAATGAAGGTGAATTTTGAAGGAACTTGAAGAGAGACATCGCATGCATCTTAAACACCAGCAAATGACAATCAGTCAGTCTTTAACAAAAACAGAAAAGAGATGATTAAAAACAAATAACTGAGACGGAGGGAGGGGGAAAGAGAGTGGGAGGGGGGGGGGGTGGAGAAAGTGGCTGCTTTTAGCAAAGTACTTCCAGTTCAGCACAAACATGTTTTTCTGCAATTACTCCTCAGCTTGTGTGAAGTCGGACTATGAGTGACTGATAAAGGGCTGTCTAACACTCTTTAGTGGTCCTGGCGCTGCAGAATGGACATGCTGGCCCTGCAAACTAGACAGACTGTACATCTGCTTTTCCTCTCACTTCAAACTTCGGAACAGGTGTGTGAGACAAATAAGAAGTGGGGAAGTCATCGTCAAATTTAGTCATGGATTCCAGATTCTTCACTATCAAACAAATAACCACTACGGTCAGTCATAAACAGCTGCAACACACAGACACACGCACCGCAATCATCATCCACTACTAGTTTTTTTATCAATATTTTGGTGTGATTAAGATTTGCCGTATTTGTCTATTCATTTAACAACATTAACAACAACAACAACAAAAAGTGTCCAAGTTTCAAAAGTCTGATACATTCTATTGGCCCTCTTAAAAAGTTTAATCCAGAAGCTGTCGAAATGTTACATAAAAATGTCTCCATACTTATAACCTAAATTTGAGCCACAGACAGGTGAAAACTATTAACAATAAATGCTACATACAAACATTAAATTGCTTTTCAAAATAAGCACAAGCACACACAATCATTTTGATGAAAATTCCATGATAGGAACAAAATATAGGAAGCTATTTCCAAAAACATTTTTACGCCAGTAGCAGAGACAAAACAGTGGCACCCTTGACATAAGATACTACTATTATTATTATCATCATCCAGGCACTTTACCGTCAATGCCCTTGTTTACACACAGGACTGCCTATCTGGATTGAGAGCCGACGAAGAGCTGCTTGCTGGAGCTACATTCAGTCATTTTCTGGGTCATTCAGTCTGCCGGACACTCAGTTTTTGATTCATATTTTAATTCTTTCGGTGCATGCAACATATCTGCATGTCATCAATATTCATAGTCAAACTGACCTTCTCTTCCAAAAGTTGATGGGATGGGATTTCACATGTGTGTAGGATGTTATGATACTTAAAAGGCCTCCACAGACCGGGAACAGGAACAGCCTACTACCTGACTTCAACCTGCAGATGCTCACCTGGTTTGTCGGGTGTCTTGACGAAGTGCTGGGCAGTGAATACTTTGCCATCCATGTAGTAGTGCGGCTGAGCCGGCAGTCGGGAGTCAGGTACGTGCACAACAGCTGCATCACTAACTGTGGAACAAAATTAAAATCACCTGTGTAAACAGGTCTCATGTCTTCAACTCAGGTGAGGACACCTGTAGGAGCATCATCAGGTGATCCACCAATAACAAATGGAGTCAGCATCTACCAGGTTCACAAATGTTATTCCTATCTTTTCCGTACCTTCAATGAGCATTTCATATTTTTTCCGACACTTAGTAGACTTTTTCTAATTCCTTCATGCATGCAAAAGACATCTTCCTGGAAAAAGATCTAGATTAAAAAAAAAAAAAAACCCTATCAGGGGAAGATAACGCTTGTCTTTCCCTTGCAAACAGAGTTACCTGTTCTCAGTTCACTGGTCAAGATCATTACGCAATTCATGCATGCATCATTTGGTAAACAATCATCACATCAAAGCCAAGACATGCAGATCTGATCAACTGATGATGATTAGTCAAACTGTGTATATAATACAGCGTCTTCATAACTGGGGAATTGTTTCACAACCATGTTTTGGCCTTTCTTCTCTGACTTGACCTGTCACGCTGGTTGATTGGGCAAAAACACCTGTTCCAAAAAAACAAAAGTCAGGGAAACTTAACCCATGTCTTTCCATTGTAAAGAGAGTTACCTTTTCTCAGTTTACCGGCTATGCAAAACAGATCTAGAGAGTTAAACATTTTATTTGAAGTGCATGCTGGAATAATGATCTGGATATCGATCGTCAGCATTACAGGCGCATAGTTTCACACACATGTTTTAGCGTTTTCTCTCTGACTGAACTCTTCAGCTGATTAATGGGACAAACTGCTTTGGACATGCCCACCAATGACATTCATCCTGAGAAAATGGTGGGGTTGCCCTCACTGAACATGATCACTAACAGAGATTTAGCTTACTTTTCCTTACATATTACTGAACATCATTTATAAACCTAGTTGACAATTAATAAACTTTCTACCTTCTGTACAGAGCGGAAATCAAGACTGTCCAATCAAAAAACTGCAAAACAATCTCACCGAGGCATCTGTGATGAGGTGTTCTGCCCATGGTTTACCATAGTTGCCTCCCTTGTTCCAAGTGAAATCACTCATACTGCCTGTGCTCAGATCTGAAGAACAAACGTTAAATTGTCTGAGACTCCACTGTTCAAAATAGCTGTGATAATGGAAGTCTCCATTCAGCTATCCACCAAATCCTGCCCTTCCTTTTCCTAAAAAGAGGCCTGCATCAATCACAGCAGTAAAACGGATCTGTTGATCTTATTGATGCTACATAACCAACTTATTTTCACTTAGATCACAAGCAGATCTCTATACTCTTCACACATCACTAACAAAACAACACATGCAGACACTAGCATTGTCAAATGAGACAGGTACATACACTCACTAACCACACTCAGATCCAATCTCCAAGCCTCTTGCTGACACGGAATCATAACCACAAAGGACAAGCACATCAGTGACGCTTCTCTTTGAAAAGAAAGGGAAAATCCACATGTTTTTTTCAGACACTAGCATTGTCAAATGAGACAGGTACATACACTCACTAACCACACTCAGGTCCAATCTCCAAGCCTCTTGCTGACACGGAATCATAACCACAAAGGACAGGCGCATTCAGTGACACTTCTCTTTGGAAAGAAAGGAAAAGCCACATGTTTTTCTCTACAGGGTACAGTAAGAAAAGCAAGACAAAAACAGTCACTTACCTTGGATCCGGCGCACCAGGTACTCCTGGTTGGCGAAGAAGTCGAGGTAGGGAACCAGGAAGTTGAGGGACGGCACCATTCCACCTTTAGTCAGCGCCAACTGCTTCAGTGTGGCCACACTCATCTCTGTTTTCAAAATACCACACTAAACATAAACACTGATGAAATCCATACTTCAGCAGGATTCTGGGTCTACTCAGCCGAATGCACATATCACACCAGCTCTGCAGATAGGCAGTGATTGGCAACAGATCCTGTTTCACTGGTGTCAACCTGTGTATGTTAGATCAGAACTCACAACAGTGAATGCCACAGAAGTGAAACAGTGGCCATGCAGCAACTCCCCTGATAGGGGTTTCCTCACGATAACCTGATCGTCACCGCCCCCTTGTGGACTGTTCATGTTGAGGCTGTGACAGGATGAATTTTTTTTTTTCTGTCCCATCTGCTACGCAAACTCAGTGGTTTGCACTCACACTGCTCACTCTGACCCCCCTGTCCACAGCCCCAGCCCTGGCCCACCAAAGCCCCAGCACTGGCAATCCACAGGGAGCAGTCAAGGTCAAGTCGTCAAGAGGCAACCCACTGGAAGAGACATTGCACTGCTGCCGAATCACTTCAGTGGTGCCTGTTCTGATCCAACATAATTATGCAGAACACCACCTACTAAGCCCCCTACTGATGACAATAACTGCTTAGTAGTGGAGCCAGCGTGAGTTCTCCCTCCGGAGAGCAACCACCACTCCATCCAGTGACAGCTCCCATGAATTTGCCAATACCTGTGACCCTGAAGGAATCAAAGCAAGGCCACGGACATGGAGAGACATATTCAGCAAATCTATACCTCAGAGCTGTTGACCTTATTTTCTATTATACACAAAGATGGTGTGCATACACACATCCCTCACTAACATCACACTATGCAATGTTTCACATTCAATGGTAAGATGCACTTAGCAAAAAGCAGGAATGACACATGTTTGGTGAAGTGTATGGGCAAGATAAGATAAAAATCAGGCTGGAGAACAGCTGACTTTGAAAAATCTCTGAAACAGGCTGGAGTCTATGGGCCACCTAGGCCCCAGTGGGGTCCCGGGGCAACACCTTGGTGGGAGGTCCATGAGGGTAAAGCCTCCCCCCTCCGAGAAGAAATGGCACTTAAGCAGCTTTGGAGATTGTTTCGTGGTCTCTCATGGAAGCCAAATTGCGAGACAGGATGCAAAGAAACCAAAAGAACACACACACACACACATACACACCCACACCCACACACAGAGGCATGCACGCTGAAATCAACAAATTTCAAGGAAAAATAAAAGAAGAAAGGCAAAGAAGAAAAAAAAGGAGTTTGTCTCAGCAGTAATGCATATAAGCTGATAATGAAAGAACAATATCCTTTACTATAAACACAATCACTGTCACTTTATGCATCTCTCTTTCTGCTGTTCCTAACAAAGCCCACATGAAAGAACAATATCCTTTACTGTAAACAAAATCACTGTCACTTTAAGCATCTGTAATTCTGGTGTTCCTAACCAATCCCACATGAAAGAACAATATCCTTAAAAGTTACTGTGAACACAATCACTGTCACTTTATGCATCTCTCCTTTTGCTGTTCGCAACCAAGCCCTCCACACAGGTACATATGACATATTATTTATCTTGGCTGTCACACTGTCAAAATATAAATTCCATGCATGTTCGTTTATTCTTGTGGGAAAAAAAAGGGGGGGGGGGGGGGGGGGGGGGGGGGGTTAGGGGGTAAAATATTAAACTGATCAAGGAATCCAGTCTGCTCTGACTGCAGTCCACCTGTGTTCTTGGAGAGCATCAACATACTTTCTTGTGGCGCACATGTTCCAGAAGAGCAGTTAAAACCACGATTGGTATAGTTCAGCCCTTTTTAACAAAGTGAAAAAGTAACAATGTGCTGTTTCCAGCTAGTTCACTTTCCGATAATCAGTGCATCTCAGTGCAATCAAATCTCCAACACTGAAAATTGTCCTTTCCTCAAACATCACACCTTGATTTACAAGTTGTGACATTGAAAGACACATTTCCCTTGAAATGAAGATGCTATCGCATGACTGATGAGAAAAATGGCTGAATGAATTGCTTTCACCAATATATTTGCCCGCCACTGAAATGCTCTGATTGATGCAAGGAGAAATGTTGCAATACACCATAAAGAACGTGGGCGGCAGAACACTGAACGCAGAATCATGGAAACCTGGATTGGGAAAAAACTGGATACAGTATGAGACTTTGGATACTATTTTCGCAATTTTGCTTTTACACACTTTTTTTTTCCTCAGATGTTCGCTTTTCTTTCCTGTGAAAATCAGATGGTTTTCTTGGAAATCCTCAGATCTGATGGGAGTTCTCCAGCCTGAAAAATGAAAGGAAAAGAAGAGAAAAAGAAAAAAGAGAAGACAAGGATATAGCATTTGTTTGGACAGGTAAGTATGGAAAAAAGTAAAAAACCTGCAGTCAGTTGTAACAGTTTATGTAAATGCAGTCCTACACACACACAGAGACAAACATACCCCTGCCCCCTCCTTATCTCTACCCCAGTCTACACTGTGAAAGACATGGCATCACTGACCTCCGACCTGCATGTCTTCACAGCTTGACTGCCGCTATTTTGTATCAGTTTTGTACTTCTGTGTGCCGGAGGAAAATTTGACTTTTTGCGGTAGGTTCACTAATTTGATCAGTACTCATTTATTTGTACAGATATCTCTTAGATTTTTGGCATGTTTTTTTTCTTATACCAGGGCTATAATATCTGCAAAATAATATTTGATTTTGTTTATTATGAGTATAATAAATAATCTTATAATTCAACTTTTTTTAAAACATATTTTGCAAGCATACAATACCCCACAGCAGCAAAACAAAAAAACATACAAACCCAGTAAAAAAAAAGTGGTTTTAGTGTTTACTGAACACCTGTGTAAATATTTGGTAGTGAATTTACAACCCACAATTGTTGTTTTATATGATAAATTTATGCATTTCTGGGGTACAGTACAATCCAGGTATCAAGGGACACAATTATGTTTTCATAGGTAGGTTCACTGATATGCCCACTGCTCTTTCAGTTCTTGACATATATCTTAGATACTTAGGAAATTTTCTTGTTATATCCTTGGCTACAGCCAGATATCACAATAGTTTGATTTTGTTTGTAATGAGTAGACAAAAAATATACATAATGATGAATGTTTTGTTTGAAAAAACAGACACTTTCAGAACATAAACAAAACTGTAGCACTAAAATCACAATGAAATACCACAAAAACTGGTGTTAGTATCCTTTGAACTTCAGGACAAACATCTGTATTCACAATAAAGCTTGACAGTGGCAAAAAATGTTTAGCAACCCATATCACAGAGAGCACTCCAGCCCAGGTAACGCGGGAAAGAAGATGGATCAGGATCCCACACTACTGCCAATAAATGCCAGTTATAGTTGACTGAGATACATTCTGCACACACACACACACACACACACACACACACACACACACACACACACACACACTGTGCACAAGCACCATATTCAAAAGCAAAACACACACACACACACACACACACACACACACACACACACACACACAGCACACATGCAAAACACACACACACACACACACACACACACACACACACACACACACACACACACACCACACACACACACACACACACACACACACAACACATATACCCCCACATGCACCAGCACTGCTCTCTCTCTCTCTCTCTCTCTCTCTCTCTCTCTCTCTCTCACACACACACACACACACACACTGTGCACAAGCACCATATTCAAAAGCAACACACACACACACACACACACACACACACACACACACACACACACACACACACACACACACACACACACACACACACACACACACACACACACACACACACACACACACACACACACACAACTCCACTGAAATTGTCAATGTTCACCTTGATACCTGGATCACCCGTGAAAAAAAGGTCGAGATTTGGGCAATCAGCACTGGCCTCTGTCCATTCTGAAACGAGTTTAGACTGACGAGTGCCACACCCTCTTCCTCTGCCACGCCCCCTCACACTGGACCCTCGCCGCTGTCCTGAACCCCCTCCCCTTCCTCGACTCTCCTCCCGACCTCTCACGAAAGGAGGGAGCAAGGCAGTCGACGTAGACGGAATCGGCTCGTTTCTCTCCGATTCTTGCGCCGTATCGCTCGGTTTGAAGTCGGGGATCAGCTTCGTCATCAATACCAATCTCCGATAGCAAAGGATGATGTTGATTGTGATCGCTTTATTCCTCCTCCGAATCGCTTCGTTCCACTTCTCTGAAGTCTTCGTCATCGCTTTCACGGTCTCGGATAACTTCTTGAAGCAGTTCAAGAGCCATTAGATCGTTTGAAAACGGCACGCGCCTGATCGAACTGCCTGCTCGACTCGCCAACTTGAACTAAGAATGACCCAGCCGAACTTTGCCGAAGTTACCGTCCGAGCGGACGCGAGCCGGTCAGTCAGCGACCCGTGAAAGGGAAGAAACCGTCCTTTAGGGTCCCTACAACCGTTTTAAAACCATTTTTTCTCCTTGCCTCCCTTTTTTAAATCGCCGAATTTTGATGATGAAATTACCTCGAACGCCGTTCGTGCAAGGGCACACAGCTTTCCCGAAATCACCACGAACGCCGTTCGTGCAAGGGCAAGAAAAAAAAAAAGGGAAGGGGATGGGAGACATGGACAAGTGGAGGAAAATTTATCCTATGCAAATTTCAACACTCCCCAATTTCTGCAATGGGCCTTGCCCTGAATTTGTCAAACACCAGAAATATCTCCTGAACTGTTTTAAGAAAAGGAAATACCTACAAACTCACAATCTTACAAGTCAAAAACAAGGACAAAAAAAAAAAAAAAAAAGAAAAGAAAAAGAACAAATTTTTGTTTTGCCTTACTATATTAGTGTATCCATATAATGTTGGCTGTCTGCTCTCACCTTTCTGAGTTTTTCAGTCCACACGTACAGGTCACTTTCAGTCACGCCATACTTGTTCCACACCTGCCATCCACAGATTGAGACCTTCTATTATTCAAGTCACTAAGAACATCGAGTCCTGAATTTAGTGTCAATGTGTTGCATGTATATGTCTCTCATTAGCACTTCATGTTTATGCACAGCTCCCTCTCAGAAATGATTCATTCACATGTCATGTATTACTTGCCACAGCTCCTGCTCACAATGTCAAGATGCAACACATGTACTTATAACAGTGTACAAACTACAGTTCATTTGGTGGAAATTAGTGTATGTAATTTCAAAGTGCACAGCGTGTAATTCTGTGTGGTGATGATCTGAAAGATAGTACGACTCAGACAGCAGAAAAAAACCGAACAATTTCACTGTTCTTCTACTTTCTAATGAATACCTGTGACTTGCCTGAAAATTACACTTGGGGAGCAAAAGAAAGAGAGAAAAAAAAACAATAAAAGGAATATGAAATACATCTGTTTCAAATGTATTGAAAGATCATTCTGATCTTATAATCTGTGGTCACTGGAGCTTTTAGTGAAGTATCTGCAACTCAGTCAACCATGCAGGCCATATGAGGGCTAAAAGAATATTGAAGTCAACATTTTGTACCACTCAAACTGGAATCCCTAACCCAAGCCCATTTCTGAAACTACCAGATTAATCCATGCTACATCTCTCCAGTGGTAAGGCTGAAGCTCTGCTGATCTGATGCAGCTCTCAGGGCTGCTGGAAGAATCTGCCTCAAAATGACAACATAAAAAGCTGACAACTCTCTCCTACTCTTTCGCTCTCTCTATTCCCACTCCATTCTGAAACATCTTTGTTCTCCTTCCTGCAGACCTCCCATGTGCACAATGTTTTTTTCCATCAACTTTTTCATGCTGACTGCCATATGAAAGAACAGTGGTACAAATCATGTAGAAATGGGGATGACTTACCTCTGAACTGAAAACCATGTAGAAAATAAATGCTGAAAAGGGTATGAACACTTACTATTTTGCAGAGGTTTCATCAAACACTAACAATCAGCTGTGAAGGTATGTGGTTTAAACAAGATCCCATCACTCCATCATATCACAAATTCATTTTTTGTCAGAAGCCATAAAACTGACAGTCACCAAGTCATTCACAAACATACACTCACTTACTCAAAAACAGTTTGACCATGACAGTACATTCTCTTTGAGAACTTTCATCCGATAGTGAAAGTGGCCATGATGGTAATGCCTGCGGAACTCTTATCGCATTCATATTGTTGAATCAAATGGCGAGGAGAACAGGACATTGTATGGTCATAACCCCCTCCCCCTTTCCACCGACCCTTTATTACTTGTGGTAATTAATTACTCCTTAATTTTCTAGAATGGGTATGAATACACCATGGTTTGATATAGATCTTAGTTAAGGTAATGTTGCTTTTGGCCCAGCCGACCGAAAAGGGCAATTTTAGGGCTGTCACCACATTTGTTCACTGTGAGTGGTACATGGCATGGAATGCACCACAGAGCTTCGTCACTCTTAAAACGAACAAGGAGTTCNCAGTTTTTCATTCAAAGTTTATTCTGTTGCTGCATGCATGTGTATATGTGTCATCCAAACCCACAGCTAAACTGGCCTTCTCTTCCGAAAGTTGGCGATGGGATTTTACATGTGTACAAGATGCTATGCATGCATTCACATACAGAACCTCAGTTTACAGTCTCACTCAAAGGACTTTTGGGGAAGTGGATTCGAACCAATGTTAACGCCAAAGGAAAAATTCCCTTGTACTGAAAAGTAAACACTCCAACTAAGATTCAAACCTGCAACATCAGGATCACAAGTCTGGCGCTCTACCAACTAAACTATTCTGGCCCAAACATACACATTAAACTGCATTCACCACTACACTTGTACACAAATGTGACGTAATTTGATGTGAAGGTTTTATTTGGATTCATATATTTGTTTCATTGCTGTTGAGTATGAACAGACCCCCAGTTTCATGAGATTATCTAATGCTCTAAAATCTAACCTGATAGTTGAGCATATATTGCTTAAAAAAAATATAAAAAAAACAACAACAAAAAAACCAAGGCAGTTCTAAAGGCTCAAGAGATTTTTTTTTTTCGTATATGGAAAGCCTTTATTGAGAAGTTTGACCATTTCTGATATAACAAAAAAAAGCGATGTGTACAACAATAAAGGATCAGAGTAGCAGACATCACATCGGCACTGACTGCCAGTTTGAATGAAATCAACTGTGCACAAACAGTGCCTCTCTCTGTACAGTTTTCTTTCTTTCTCTCTCTCACACCAACACACTCTTATTTTCTCATCAAAGATGCCGAAGTATTTTCTTGACAGACAGCATGTATTTGAGAGACTTGCCCTCCGCACTTTCTGCAATGAACTGGTGGCATCCAATGAACAGAATACCTGCATTTCAGCTTGATTAGCATTCACCATCCAGTGCAAGACTGATTCAAAAGTTTAGATAGCAAGTCACAAAATTGTTCACCGTTTCACTAATCTCATATACTGTCATTACAATCTGTTGGTAGTTTGGAGTTTTTTTTTTTTTTCTTTTTGTTTCTTGTTTTTGTTTTGTTTAAATGGTACACTAAACACACAAAACAATCCTAATGCACAGTTCCGAAAGACAGACAGACACAAGACACACACAAAGGTGCAATTTCTCATTATTTTCTTGTAAACAGCCAGTACTGGCTTCATCAGAAGGATGTACACTTTCATAAAACACTGTTCCCCACAGAGAATCCAGTTATAAGCACCACAAAGTAACTCTCCACATGAGGAAAACAAACTGGAAAAATGAATATACTTACAGTGTATCCCTCACTGCGACTTCGAACCAAGTCATGTTGGTTAAAAAAAAAAAAAAAGGAACATAGGTGTACTTATATACTTCTATAAGTTCTACTGAGGAACGCTTCCATTCCATTCTGTTGTTTTATGTACTTTGTCCTTGAAAATCTGCCATTACCATATCAAGTGTATGCCAAACGTCTTTTGGACAGCACTGCATACTGTCAACAAACTGGAGTCCACTTCTTCCATATTTCTAGGTTAGCTCCCAGTCCCACAGTTCATGAGATTATAGCATATGTGGCCATTGATAACCCCATCATTAAGGTGTCTATAGTCAGTCTTTGGGAATGACACTTCAACTCAGCACAAGTATGTGTGTGTACATGCGCCCGCATGTCTGTGAGTGTCTGTGTGCATGAATGCGTGCTTGTGGTGTGTGTATATGTAAGAGACCCACCATACTGGCACACAATAGCCTGCTCTTATACAGGAATAAATGTGATTTAACGAGCAAAGAATTTTTTCAATGATGTATTCACACACACAGGATCTCAGTACAGCCTTCTCCGTAGGAAACTTTAAGAGCAATTCTTAAAGAGTCCGCCAAAACAAAAACGAACAAATTACACTACAAAACACAATGCATTTTGACCTCTCAGGTCTTCTTCAGGTAAGAAAAACAATATTCAGGACAATGAAAATGAAGAACGGGCAATCACTTATCTTTTCATCTTCAGTGCAAGATGGGCGTTGAATGAAAATAAAAAGAGTCGGGTGTGTGTGCGTGTGTGTGTGTGTGTGTGTGACTAAACAGATGTTGATTACCAACAGAAAACCTCCTGACATGGCTGTCTCCAATGGGGAGTAGACCCAGGACTCTTTATTCAAGACAACAATGCTTTATCCGTTGGGCCAGCCAAACAAACCTTCAGATCTAAAGTCAAGCTGTGTGAGTCACAAGAGGTAAATGAAAGATTGATTTTTTTCTTAACCTTTACCAGCCGTGTCATACAACAAAGTGTGACAGGATTTTTTCCCTCAAGCCGCAGCACACCCAAGCTGTGTGACAGACAGTATATTCTGCGGTGTCACACTCTACCGTGTGACTGGAACATAAAAAAATTCCTATACTTTCCATAAAATGATATAAGGGAAATCAGCTCTGCAACTAGTCTCGGCGATGTCTTAGCGAGTTTGTAGACCTTTCTTTCAGTGCTCTATCGTGAACTTGGCTGACCCCAGCAGCTTTGAAACAAAGAGACCGACGGCACTGGGCTTTCCCGCTAAGCACGCGCGTGCCTGGAATTTCCTGTGCCAGTAAAAAATGTCGGTCAGGCAAAGGGGTGCTGGCAATTTCTCGCCCAATAAAGCGCTGGAAATTATATTACAAAGTGGTTCTGATGAGGAGGGGTGTAATAGAGAAACAGAAAACTCTCAAAGAGAAGAGGAGAGTGAATTGTTCGAAGATGCTGCCAAAAATGATGATTCTGATGACAAATCATCAACATCGTTTACAGCAGACGCCACCGCATCACACATGGTCACCGGTGAAGCCGATTCGGATGATTCGGACACAAATGCTCAAAATGCAGCCAATGCAAACAATGGCGATGTCACTTACTTGTTTGATTCTGATTCTGACAGCGATCAAACTGTCAATTATGATTATGAAGCCGATCCACAGGATGACCCAGCTTACTACATGGACACTGACGTAGATGAGGAGCCACCCGTCCAAGATGAAAATGAAGAGTGGGTGCCCCACGTGCCTGCCAATTTTCCGACAATTCCTGAATTCACAGGTAAACCTTTCCCGTTTCCCCTCGGGCATGCATTTGTTTATATCTGTATGCATGCTTGCGCTCATGTGCACACTTTGGTGTGTGTGTGTGTGTGTGTGTGCGTGCGCGCATGCATGTGTGTGTGTTTTGTGTATATGTGTTTGTATATGCGAGTGTGTATGTGTGTGTTAGTATGATTATGTTCGCGTGCGCACGGACGTGCATGCATGCTGTGTGTGTGTGTGTGTGTGTGTGTGTGTGTGTGTGTGTGTGTGTGTGTGCGTGTGCGCGCGTGTGTGCGTGTGCATGCGTGTGTGTTTTGTGTGTATGTGTATGCATGTTGTGTGTGTACAGTGGATATGCATGTTTGCAAGTTCACTTATATATACGTGTGTGTATGTGTGTGTGTGTGTGTGTGTGTGACAGCATACCATGTATGAGCACACTGTGTGTGTGTGTTTTCCGCGCGCGCGCGTGTGTGTGTGTGTGTGTCTGATATCTTTGATTGCTGACTGATGAGACTGCTTTATATGTATGTTTTTAGTATCGTGTCGAGCTGTAGGTATAATTTTTTTTTTTTTTTTTTTTCAGAACAAGTTGAAATTCAGCCTGACCTTGGAACTGACCCTCAGCCTATTGATGTGTACCAGCTGTTTATTGACAACGCTCTTATAAAAAAAATCAAAAAGGAAACAAACAGATACGCCAAGTCATATATTGAGGAGAAGCTGCAAATGGGTCCTTTGACTCCAAGAAGTGTTTTATGCCTCGTTGAAGTCACACAGGCAGACATTTGCAATTTTTTTGGCTATTTGTCTGCACATGGACATTCTCAACAAACCCCAAATAGCAGACTGCTGGTCAGCTGACCCTACTCTCTACACATCATACGCTGGCCAGATCATGACGAGAGATCGCTTCAAGGCCATCCTGGGCTTTCTCCACGTCAATGACAATGCCCAGTACGTGCCCTTTGGCCAAGAGGATCATGATCTGATCCACAAAATTTGGCCATTTGTCAACCACCTGCAAAGGAAATTTCAAGAGGTTTACAAGCCCAGCAAGGAGATTTGTATTGACGAGGTTATGTGCCCTTTCAAAGGACACTCCTGCTTCAAAGTATATATGAAGAACAAACCTACGAAGTGGGGATGCAAATTGGGCTAGTGTATAGGTTCGAGATGTTCTGTGGCGACAAACGTCTGAGCAACAAGCCCTATGACGTGGTTTACGCGACTCATCAGTCGGTTGGTGAACAGAGGACACCATCTGTATATTGAAACTGCTACTGTGAGCCCAAGATATGTTCGTCACTGGCAAGGCAGGCCACCATGGTCTGCGGCACTGTACGAAGGAACAGAGTGGGCATGCCCCCTGACCTTGGCAACCAGTCCATGGAGAGAGGCCAGATGGACTACCGTCGTCAGGGACAGGTGGTTGCTATCCGCTGGAAAGACAAAAAAGATGTCTTCAGTCTATCCATCCTGCACAGGCCACAGATGGAGAGGGTTCAATGCCGATTTTGAGGAAAAGGTGAAACCCAAATCGGTCATTGAATACATCAAGCACATGGCTGGAGTTGACCACAGTGATCACTGGTGGCCTACTTCCCCATGCACAGGAAGACTCTGAAATGGTGGAAAAAGCCCTTTTTCCATCTGCTGACACTGTGCACAATCTAGACTATGATTATCCTGAACAAGCAGGAAAAGCCATGGTCGAAAGAAGATGTCCCTAGACCGAGTGGTGAGATCTCTCCTGATGGACCTTCCCACAGTCAGAGACATCGAGGTTCCCGAACATGCCGGTGATGGTCCCCGCCTACCTTTGACCACGATGTCCGGTCGTCATTTTCCTGCTCTGCTGCCTGCCACTAGAAGGATTGGTGTGCCACGTAAAAACTGCGTGGTGTGCTATGCCAAGCAGAGATCAGTGGCATTCCCTGGGACCAGATCAGGAAGAGCGTCAAGAGAACCAAGTACTGGTGTCCTGATTGCAGGAAAGGACTGTGTACAGCACCTTGCTTCTTTGAATTCCATACAAAGAAGAACTATGTGGCTGTGTGATCAGTGTGTACAACAAGTGTTCAATAGTCGGTATGTATACCATAGGTTTTGTGAATCAAATGAATGTTTACCTGGAGTTCACCATTTGTTTGTTTTGTTGTTTGTTTTTTTTTTTTCACAAGCACAAAAAAATGCTGTGTGATCATTTTTTGTGGCCAGTGTCAATATAATGCTTTTTGTGTGCTTTACTACAAGAAAATTATGCTGCTGTGTGGTAAGTGCGACAGCCAGTGTTTGACAGTCGGTGTGTGAAGTACATGTGCTGTATATAACTTGCGTCATGATCAGCTATTCTCAGCTTTTTCTTTCATTTTTATGGTGTATTATTGCGTTTTGATTACAGTAGTCTTTGTACTAGGGTACTTTAGAAACCTACACCCGTTGAATTGTTCATCCAGTGAAAAGAAACACTCCATCGACCAAATATCAACATGACTGTGGAAAAAGAAGGAAAAGAAACACCCGAAGGTGCTGGGGAGGACGCAGAGAAGCACTGTCTTCACCTGCCTTTTAGAGCAGTCCTGTACCACCCTTGGAGGCCTGCGCTGTGTTGATGATGGGTACAGGCACACGCAGGACACGCCATTAATATATCAAGGGAGATAACTGCTCTTGAACAGAGGTAAATCGGACTACAGGATGCAACTCATAACAGCCTTAAAGTAGCATCCCCATGGGTGTACCAGCCCGTTTTTCATGACTGCAGAGCCCACCGGCAAAAAAAACACCACCCTCCAGCTGTCGAGCACACCCCAGAAACCCAAACACCCCTGCCATGAACAGATGAAGACAGTGCCGCTCCAGACACAGCCAAGCTTTCGCCACACGGGTCTTATGTGCCCTCAAGAGAGAATCCAAAGTTGTAGTCTTTCCCACTGTCAACAGGACTTTCCTGTGATCAGTGGGTCTTTTTCTTTCATTTTTATGGTGTATTATTGCGTTTTGATCAACAGCAGTCTTTGTACCAGGGTACTTTAGAAACCTACACCCGTTGAACTGTTCATCCAGTGAAAAGAAACACTCCATCGACCAATATCAACATGACTGTGAATCAGAGCAGTGCGTGTAGTGTACTGATCTTTCCGGAGAAACTCAAGGAAGTTTTTTTTTTTTTTTTCAAATGGATTACTTGATGATTCCTGGATGATTTGCAAGGTAAGATTTGAATGTTTTTTTCATCCCTTTATCTTCTGGTTTGGTGTGTAAAAGAACGGAATAGAATGTAAACAAAGTATTTTTTTGTTACAAAGTATATTTGTGTTTTTCAACGCACAGTCGTGTCTACACATTGGAAGTAAATGATTCAAAATTACTATGTTCGATTAGTTTAAGTGTTTGTTCTTTCCTATGACACCTAACACAACACTGTCAGTTGTTGTCTAGCGACCGTAAAAAAAAAAAAGTAGCAAAACATGTGCATCGGCAGGGACTGAGCGCATGCCACGAGCGTGCGGTGGCAGGGAATTGTCCCGTAGCGCCGCACTCGGCTGGATAGTATTAATGTCCGACTGCTTGATGAAAAGAAAGTAAATGTCTGACCTCATGAACCCATCAAGAAGTCGGACATTACAATAGTTTCTCTTCCAGCAGAGGGCTCCCAATAGCCTCTGACATGCACAATCATCATTCTGGCTTCATTCAGCAACATTTTAAATTCACCCTATTCAAACATGACCTCAAAACACATTTTCATCGATAACAATCATAGACTTTTTCACCAAATTGCGGATCCTGGAAACAATACTTAACGATATGGACATTCCTGACAAATTTGGTAAGGAGTAGCAGCCATGATTGTGTTTGATTCTGTACTCTTGGAACAAAGTAACAAAATACATGTAAAATGTAATATATCTGCCAACTTTTTGTTAGAAAGCACACCGTACTTACCTCCAAACACACTTGACAAACATTCGTTTCTCTTCACTTTCAATGTGATTAAATATTTCCAATGTAATGATTCAATTCCACTTAATCAGGATTTTCTGCCCAAACTGTCCTTCAAGATCACTGTGCAACTGCAACCAGATCTTGGTCCAGTATTGTTTCAGTCAGTTGCCCTGGACCAAATTCAAACCACATGACTTCGTTTCATGACTGAAAGCTGCACTAGTTCAACGGACCATTAAGATGTTGCACTAATTTGGCGACAGTTAAGATGAAGAAAATGCCTCTTCAGCCAATCAAATTTATTTACAAAAGGCACATTGCAGCTGCTGTACTCTCCAGGCATATTGTATGCATCAACAAAGAGCTGCCTCACTCTGAAATCCACACACCAGTTAAAAACATTTGGTTCCCTCTCATTCATATTTGTCAGCTCTCAAATTCTGAAGAGCCACAGACCACGGTGCAGGCCATGCCCACAAGATACAGGTCCTGGGTACTGGCTGCCATGTGAAGTTGCTGGGTCTGCCTCCAGTCTTCAGTCAAATATCCACAGGATGTTCAGCCCTGACAGTCCCAGGTTAATACGCCTGCACCACACACACAGCACATCACATTTTAACTGCCACAGCCAACTTCACACTGTGTTCCCGGTGAAGATGGTAACTTCAGTATCACAGTATTATTTCCTGTGATGTTGTCTGAATAAACAAAAAAAGAAAGAATCTGAGCCAGAATTCTTGAGGGCAAAAACCATTCAGACCACTCTGTCAAAACCGGAGAGCAAGGAAGGGTCTTTAGAGTCACTGTTTAGATCTTGAAAGCAAAGCATGTTACCTATGAAGAATTTCTATATGGCTTGATTGTTGCACTGCCCAATACTGTTACACCTAAACAAAACCAACAGCAAATGTTGGCTGTCCCAAGAATAAGCAATAAAACCCTGCATCACATGATTACCATTATGAATTATCAACCGAACTTTTACAGTGTTGCATTACACAGAATCTCTCACCTTTGACAGAAAGACAGAGTAGTAAGATGGTGTGAGAAAAAAAAAAAAAGACAGACAGACAGAGAACCTAAGACTGGATGCACACTCATCTGAGTATATGCACATCTGCATTATGCAAACATGCACCATCAGTATATGTGGTGCGTGTCTGCATGTGTGCGTGTCTGCATGTGTGCACGTGCACGCATGTGCATGTGTCTGTGTTCTTGTGTGCGCATGCTCAAATTTACTCAAGGAGAAATTTTAAAATGACAACATCATAAAAAGAACATAAAGACAGAGAGAAGCAGACAGACAAAGCACACACACACACACACACACACACATTCACTTTCCGAGTGTCTGAGTGGGTTTTTGTATGCACGTGTGAGTGCCTGGTGGTTGTGTCGCTTGTACGGGCAGGCTGTGTTGATGTAGGTGCGTACGTGTGTGTGTGTGGGTATCTGTGAGTGTGGGTGTGTGGTCATGCTTGGGCGCTTGTACGCATGCGCGCACATGTGTGTGCGTATGTGTGTGTGTGTGTTGTTGGTTATGTAAAGTGCTTAGAGCCCTAATTTTTAAAGAATAGGCGCTATATAAATTAACACTATTACTATTACATTATTAAGACACAGAAAAACTTTAACGGCAGGCATGAAAGCCAGAGGAAATAAACACCATGGTGACTACTGACCCCAGCATTCCCTGCTCCTTGGTTCTGATATGATAGAAGAACAGCAGTATGGCTTGGAACATGTTGTTACGCCCCTGAAAACATCAGAACATCAAAAGAATTTCAATCGTAGCACAACAGAACACGGATTACATTAAACTTTTAACTATCATTCCATGCTATTCTGACTGGCTGCCATACTTCACCTACCTATATCGCCATCCCTCAAGGGTGACCCAACATTCTGTTCCCATATCAGGTATTTGGGAAGCTTTGGGAATTAAGATGCACCATTTGAGAACAATGACGTTGCTGAAGTGGTTACCTACCATTGAGAAACTGCTTAATTCACTTCTAAAAAATCATAAATTATTTTTCTGCTCGAGTCCAGTGCTTTCATGAGTGGTAGTGATAAGTGACTGTCCAATCGACACAGTTATGTGATAAGTGACTGTCCAATCGACACAGTTATGTGATAAGTGACTGTCCAATCGACACAGTGATGTGATAAGTGACTGTCCAATCGACACAGTGATGTGATAAGTGACTGTCCAATCGACACAGTTATGTGATAAGTGACTGTCCCCAATCGACACAGTGATGTGATAAGTGACTGTCCAATCGACACAGTGATGTGATAAGTGACTGTCCAATCGACACAGCTATGACACATTTAGTAATCCAAGCACAGCTGAATTGATAATGCTGGCACAGAAAGTCCTCCAGGCTAAACAACTGAATTTGCACTTGTTTCAAACTTGAATGGCAGTGTATGCGAGGGCTAATCAGTTTCCATGGTTACAGATGAATTGCATATTTACGAGAATAAGATAGTAGGCACAATAGTCAGTTCTAAACAAATGACCAACACAAACAGACGCTGTCAGAGCAAACTACATCGACTTCAAGATTCTTGCACAAAACTTGGTGTGGTTTAGAAACGACTTTTGTTTCTTTCAGGAAGGGGGTGAGGGTGAGGGATGGGTGAGGGTGGGGTTTTTTTTTTTAGAAAAAGAAACAGAGTTTCAAACTTTTATTTGATGTTTTCAGACATAAATGTCGTAGTTGCAGAAATATAACACACACACACACACAAATTGGTTGTTAAAAGGTTGACTCAATGGTGGTGTGCCAATGTTTAAATTATGGCATCCTTCTCACACACTGTAACATGCTGTAGTTACAACACAGACAGAAAACAGAATATCTTTTGATGCACACATGAGCTTCATGGGAAAAACGCATGCCAAAGCTTGACCATTTGAATATACACCATTCTCCAACAGTGATGTTTTCAGACAGGTCACAGGTCAGTCTTTCCCCAAACCATATGGGAAAACAAAGTCAATTCTAATTTCGAGAGGTGATAAACCTTGTCAATGTGATTCAATGACAAAAGGGAACATTACTTTGAAGCAGTTTATCATCCAATTCTTCTAAGTGCATTTGTTGATTGACAGTATAAACATACCAAGGCAAGCACTCGTATCTATCAATCTTTTTCTATTTCAGATTTAAAGTGACATCATTAAAACAAAATTGCAGAATTTAAGAGTAAATTTCTCTGGACTGATGAAATAATCTTAGCCCAATCCCTGATTTTTCGTGTGATTCAAACTAGTTCAAAATAATTTCTTCTATTCATCTTCCTTTTTTCAGCTGCCCAAGCTGAAGAGATTGCATTGGAAATGTCCCAAGCGGCATTCAGCCCAGAAACATTTTCATGTTAAAACAAATCCCTTCTAAAAGGAGTGTTTCTGAACGACAGACTTAGGCATGAGGCAGGGCCAGTGACGACTCACCTTGGGCAGATTGTAGGTCTGTGTGCCAATGACCACCTGGAAGTGGGGAGGGTTGATGGTGGTCTGATATATCAGCAGGTTGTCTTTACGCTGCATGTCTACACACACACACACACACACACACACACACACACACACACACACACACATACACACACACACATTCTGAATATATATTGGACGGATTTGGTGTTCCATTAATCAGAAGCTCATTCCCAACAACTTTTAATACATTTGTTCATCATAAAAACAAGAATGTCCTAACAAACACACAAACATTCAAGACTCAATTACCTATCAACAGCAGTAATGAAACACAGGAATTATACTTACCTTGAGGACATGTAAACTACCAAATTCTATCCTTTGAAAAAAAAAAAATTCACCTGAAAATAAGTCTAAGAAAGGAACTGATAAAACAAGAGTTTTATGAACCATAGTGTCAAATGCATGCACGCTTTTTTGACGGAGTACTCATTTGCAAGGAGCTCCCCAAACTGCAAAGCAGTTGGTTGAAAGGACGTTGAAAGGACAGGCCCCTGGCAGGATATAGGGGCAGCGTCCCTCTTAAAGGACTCAGAACTGCAGACAATGTGATAACTGACAGAGAAACTGAAGACAATTTGAAGTAAATAAAAGTATGTTTTGGGACTAACATTTTTGCTCTGTGATGCTGGGTAAAACTGCAATTTTATTACAAGTCCATAAAATGAAGGTGAATTTTGAAGGAACTTGAAGAGAGACATCGCATGCATCTTAAACACCAGCAAATGACAATCAGTCAGTCTTTAACAAAAACAGAAAAGATCTGATTAAACAAATAACTGAGACGGAGGGAGGGGAAAAGAGAGTGGGAGGGTGGGGGTGGAGAAAGTGGCTGCTTTTAGCAAAGTACTTCCAGTTCAGCACAAACATGTTTTTCTGCAATTACTCCTCAGCTTGTGTGAAGTCGGACTATGAGTGACTGATAAAGGGCTGTCTAACACTCTTTAGTGGTCCTGGCGCTGCAGAATGGACATGCTGGCCCTGCAAACTAGACAGACTGTACATCTGCTTTTCCTCTCACTTCAAACTTCGGAACAGGTGTGTGAGACAAATAAGAAGTGGGGAAGTCATCGTCAAATTTAGTCATGGATTCCAGATTCTTCACTATCAAACAAATAACCACTACGGTCAGTCATAAACAGCTGCAACACACAGACACACGCACCGCAATCATCATCCACTACTAGTTTTTTTATCAATATTTGGTGTGATTAAGATTTGCCGTATTTGTCTATTCATTAAACAACATTAACAACAACACAACAAAAAGTGTCCAAGTTTCAAAAGTCTGATACATTCTATTGGCCCTCTTAAAAAAGTTTAATCCAGAAGCTGTCGAAATGTTACATAAAAATGTCTCCATACTTATAACCTAAATTTGAGCCACAGACAGGTGAAAACTATTAACAATAAATGCTACATACAAACATTAAATTGCTTTTCAAAATAAGCACAAGCACACACAATCATTTTGATGAAAATTCCATGATAGGAACAAAATATAGGGAAGCTATTTCAAAAAAACATTTTTACGCCAGTAGCAGACAAAACAGTGGCACCTTGACATAAGATACTACTATTATTATTATCATCATCCAGGCACTTTACCGTCAATGCCCTTGTTACACACAGGACTGCCTATCTGGATTGAGAGCCGACGAAGAGCTGCTTGCTGGAGCTACATTCAGTCATTTTCTGGGTCATTCAGTCTGCCGGACACTCAGTTTTTGATTCATATTTTAATTCTTTCGGTGCATGCAAAACATATCTGCATGTCATCAATATTCATAGTCAAACTGGCCTTCTCTTCCAAAAGTTGATGGGATGGGATTTCACATGTGTGTAGGATGTTATGATACTTAAAAGGCCTCCACAGACCGGGAACAGGAACAGCCTACTACCTGACTTCAACCTGCAGATGCTCACCTGGTTTGTCGGGTGTCTTGACGAAGTGCTGGGCAGTGAATACTTTGCCATCCATGTAGTGCGGCTGAGCCGGCAGTCGGGAGTCCAGGTACGTGCACAACAGCTGCATCACTAACTGTGGAACAAAATAAAATCACCTGTGTAAACAGGTCTCATGTCTTCAACTCAGGTGAGGACACCTGTAGGAGCATCATCAGGTGAATCCACCAATAACAAATGGAGTCAGCATCTACCAGGTTCACAAATGTTATCCTCCTATCTTTTCCGTACCTTCAATGAGCATTTCATATTTTTTCCGACACTTAGTAGACTTTTTCTAATTCCTTCATGCATGCAAAAGACATCTTCCTGGAAAAGATCTAGATTAAAAAAAAAAAAAACCCTACCCTATCAGGGGAAGATAACGCTTGTCTTTCCCTTGCAAACAGAGTTACCTGTTCTCAGTTCACTGGTCAAGATCATTACGCAATTCATGCATGCATCATTTGGTAAACAATCATCACATCAAAGCCAAGACATGCAGATCTGAATCAACTGATGATGATTAGTCAAACTGTGTATATAATACAGTGTCTTCATAACAGGGGAATGTGTTTCAAACTGTGTATATAATACAGTGTCTTCATAAGGGGGAATTGTTTCACAACCATGTTTTGGCCTTTTTCTCTGACTTGACCTGTCACGCTGGTTGATTGGGCAAAACACACCTGTTCCAAAAAAACAAAAGTCAGGGAAACTTAACCCATGTCTTTCCATTGTAAGAGAGAGTTACCTTTTCTCAGTTTACCGGCTATGCAAAACAGATCTAGAGAGTTAAACATTTTATTTGAAGTGCATGCTGGAATAATGATCTGGATATCGATCGTCAGCATTACAGGCGCATGGTTTCACACACATGTTTTAGCGTTTTCTCTCTGACTGAACTCTTCAGCTGATTAATGGGACTAAACTGCTTTGGACATGCCCACCAATGACATTCATCCTGAGAAAATGGTGGGGTTGCCCTCACTGAACATGATCACTAACAGAGATTTAGCTTACTTCCTTTACAGATTACTTACTGAACATCATTTATAAACTAGTTGACAATAATAAACTTTCTACCTTCTGTACAGAGCGGAAATCAAGACTGTCCAATCAAAAAACTGCAAAACATAATCTCACCGAGGCATCTGTGATGAGGTGTTCTGCCCATGGTTTACCATAGTTGCCTCCCTTGTTCCAAGTGAAATCACTCATACTGCCTGTGCTCAGGTCTGAAGAACAAACGTTAAATTGTCTGAGACTCCACTGTTCAAAATAGCTGTGATAATGGAAGTCTCCATTTCAGCTATCCACCTAATCCTGCCCTTCCTTTTCCTAAAAAGAGGCCTGCATCAATCACAGACAGTAAAACGGATCTGTTGACCTTATTGATGCTACATAACACTGACTTATTTTCACTTAGATCACAAGCAGATCTCTATACTCTTCACACATCACTAACAAAACAACACATGCAGACACTAGCATTGTCAAATGAGACAGGTACATACACTCACTAACCACACTCAGATCCAATCTCCAAGCCTCTTGCTGACACGGAAAATCATAACCACAAAGGACAAGCACATTCAGTGACGCTTCTCTTGAAAAGAAAGGAAAATCCACATGTTTTTTTTTCAGACACTAGCATTGTCAAATGAGACAGGTACATACACTCACTAACCACACTCAGGTCCAATCTCCAAGCCTCTTGCTGACACGGAATCATAACCACAAAGGACAGGCGCATTCAGTGACACTTCTCTTTGGAAAGAAAGGAAAAGCCACATGTTTTTCTCTACAGGGTACAGTAAGAAAAGCAAGACAAAAAACAGTCACTTACCTTGATCCGGCGCACCAGGTACTCCTGGTTGGCGAAGAAGTCGAGGTAGGGAACCAGGAAGTTGAGGGACGGCACCATTCCACCTTTAGTCAGCGCCAACTGCTTCAGTGTGGCCACACTCATCTCTGTTTTCAAAATACCACACACTAAACATAAACACTGATGATGAAATCCATACTTCAGCAGGATTCTGGGTCTACTCAGCCGAATGCACATATCACACCAGCTCTGCAGATAGGCAGTGATTGGCAACAGATCCTGTTTCACTGGTGTCAACCTGTGTATGTTAGATCAGAACTCACACAGTGAATGCCACAGAAGTGAAACAGTGGCCATGCAGCAACTCCCCTGATAGGGGTTTCCTCACGATAACCTGATCGTCACCGCCCCCTTGTGGCCATGCATGTTGAGGCTGTGACAGGATGAATTTTTTTTTTTTCTGTCCCATCTGCTACGCAAACTCAGTGGTTTGCACTCACACTGCTCACTCTGACCCCCCTGTCCACAGCCCCAGCCTGGCCCACCAAGCCCCAGCACTGGCAATCCACAGGGAGCAGTCAAGGTCAAGTCGTCAAGAGGCAACCCACTGGAAGAGACATTGCACTGCTGCCGAATCACTTCAGTGGTGCCCTGTTCTGATCCAACATAATTATGCAGAACACCACCTACTAAGCCCCTACTGATGACAATAACTGCTTAGTAGTGGAGCCAGCGTGAGTTGAGTTCCCTCCGGAGAGCACCACCACTCCATCCAGTGACAGCTTCCATGAATTTGCCAATACCTGTGACCCTGAAGGAATCAAAGCAAGGCCAGGGACATAGAGAGACATATTCAGCAAATCTGCAAACCTCTATCTCAGAGCTGTTGACCTTATTTCTATTATACACAAAGATGGTGTGCATACACACACATCCCTCACTAACATCACACTATGCAATGTTTCACATTCAATGGTAAGATGCACTTAGCAAAAAGCAGGAATGACACATGTTTGGTGAAGTGTATGGGCAAGATAAGAAAAATCAGGCTGGAGAACAGCTGACTTGAAAAATCTCTGAAACAGGCTGGAGTCTACGGGCCACCTATGCCCCAGTGGGGTCCCGGGGCAACACCTTGGTGGGAGGTCCATGAGGGTAAAAAGCCTCCCCCTCCCTAGAAGAAATGGCACTTAAGCAGCTTTGGAGATTGTTTCGTGGTCTCTCATGGAAGCCAAATTGCGAGACAGGATGCAAAGAAACCAAAAGAACACACACACACACATACACACCCACACCCACATCCACACACAGAGAGCATGCACGCTGAAATCAACAAATTTCAAGGAAAAATAAAAGAAGAAAGGCAAAGAAGAAAAAAAAGGAGTTTGTCTCAGCAGTAATGCATATAAGCTGATAATGAAAGAACAATATCCTTTACTATAAACACAATCACTGTCACTTTATGCATCTCTCTTTCTGCTGTTCCTAACAAAGCCCACATGAAAGAACAATATCCTTTACTGTAAACAAAATCACTGTCACTTAAGCATCTGTAATTCTGGTGTTCCTAACCAACCCCACATGAAGAACAATATCCTTAAAAGTTACTGTGAACACAATCACTGTCACTTTATGCATCTCTCCTTTTGCTGTTCGCAACCAAGCCCTCCACACAGGTACATATGACATATTATTTATCTTGGCTGTCACACTGTCAAAATATAAATTCCATGCATGTTCGTTTATTCTTGTGGAAAAAAAAAAGGGGGGGGGGGGGGGGGGGGGTTTAGGGGGTAAAATATTAAACTGATCAAGGAATCCAGGTCTGCTCTGACTGCAGTCCACCTGTGTTCTTGGAGCATCAACATACTTTCTTGTGGCGCACATGTTCCAGAAGAGCAGTTAAAACCACGATTGGTATAGTTCAGCCCTTTTTAACAAAGTGAAAAAGTAACAACGTGCTGTTTTTCCAGCTAGTTCACTTTTAACACATCGAAAACAGCTGATCAAAATTGCTCTTTTGTAGTCTTCAGTGCAATCAAATCTCCAACACTGAAAATTGTCCTTTCCTCAAACATCACACCTTGATTTACAAGTTGTGACATTGAAAGACACATTTTCCCTTGAAATGAAGATGCTATGGCATGACTGATGAGAAAAATGGCTGAATGAATTGCTTTCACCAATATATTTGCCTGCCACTGAAATGCTCTGATTGATGCAAGGAGAAATGTTGCAATACACCATAAAGAACATGGGCGGCAGAACACTGAACGCAGAATCATGGAAACCTGGATTGGAAAAACTGGATACAGTATGAGACCTGGGATACTATTTTCGCAATTTTGTTTTACACACTTTTTTTCTCTCAGATGTTCGTTTTTTTTTTCCTGTGAAAATCAGATGTTTTCTTGGAAATCCTCAGATCTGAGGAGAGTTCTCCAGCCTGAAAAATGAAAGGAAAAAGAAGAGAAAAAGAAAAAGAGAAGACAAGGATATAGCATTTGTTTGGACAGATAAGTACGGGAAAAAAAAAACCTGCCTGCAATCAGTTGTAACCTTTTATGTCATTTGAATGCAGTTTATCTGAACACACACACACAGAGACAAACATACCTCTGCCCCCTCCTTATCTCTACCCCAGTCTACACTGTGAAAGACATGGCATCACTGACCTCCGACCTGCATGTCTTCACAGCCCACTCTCTGCAGCTGTTTGTTGACATCGGTTATCTTCTCATTCAGTCGTGATACAATGGTTGCACTCAGCCACTGCACATTCGTCAAAATTAAAATACTATACCCAGGGCTATAATATCTGCAAATAATATTTGATTTTGTTTATTATGAGTATAATAATAATCTTATAATTCAACTTTAAAAAAAAAAAATCATATTTTGCAAGCATACAATACCCCACAGCAGCAAAACAAAAACATACAAACCCAGTAAAAAAGTGGTTTTAGTGTTTACTGAACACCTGTGTAAATATTTGGTAGTGTGAATTTACAACCCACAATTGTTGTTTTATATGATAAATTTATGCATTTCTGGGGTACAGTACAATCCAGGTATCAAGGGACACAATTATGTTTTCATAGGTAGGTTCACTGATATGCCCACTGCTCTTTCAGTTCTTGACATATATCTTAGATACTTAGGAAATTTTCTTGTTATATCCTTGGCTACAGCCAGACATCACAATAGTTTTGATTTTGTTTGTAATGAGTAGACAAAAAATATACATAATGATGAATGTTTTGTTTGAAAAACAGACACTTTCAGAACATAAACAAAACTGTAGCACTAAAATCACAATGAAATACCACCAAAAACTGGTGTTAGTATCCTTTGAACTTCAGGACAAACATCTGTATTCACAATAAAGCTTGACAGTGCATAAAATGTTTAGCAACCCATATCACAGAGAGCACTCCAGCCCAGGTAACGCGGGAAAGAAGATGGATCAGGATCCCACACTACTGCCAATAAATGCCAGTTATAGTTGACTGAGATACATTCTGGTCACACACACACACACACACACACACACACACACACACACACACACACACACACACTGTGCACAAGCACCATATTCAAAAGCAACACACACACACACACACACACACACACACACACACACACACACACACACATGCAAACACACACACACACACACACACACACACACACACACACACACACACACACACACACACACACACACACACACACACACACACACACACACACACACACATACCCACACCATGCACAAGCACTGCTCTCTCTCTCTCTCTCTCTCTCTCTCTCTCTCTCTCACTCACACACACACACACACTGTGCACAACACCATCACACTCACACACACACACACACACACACACACACACACACACACACACACACACACACACACACACACACACACACACACACACACACACACACACACACACACACACACACACACACACACACACAACTCCACTGAAATTCAATGTTCACCTTGATACCTGGATCACCCGAAAAAAGGTCGAGATTTGGGCAATCAGCACTGGCCTCTGTCCATTCTGAAACGAGTTTAGATGACTGACGAGTGCCACACCCTCTTCCTCTGCCACGCCCCCTCACACTGGACCCTCGCCGCTGTCCTGAACCCCCCTCCCTTCCTCGACTCTCCTCCCGACCTCTCACGAAAGGAGGGAGCAAGCAAGGCAGACGTAGACGGAATCGGCTCGTTTCTCCGATTCGGGCCCACTTGCGCCGGTATCGCTCGGTTTGAAGTCGGGGATCAGCTTCGTCATCAATACCAATCTCCGATAGCAAAGGATGATGTTGATTGTGATCGCTTTATTCCTCCTCCGAATCGCTTCGTTCCACTTCTCTGAAGTCTTCGTCATCGCTTTCACGGTCTCGGATAACTTCTTGAAGCAGTTCAAGAGCCATTAGATCGTTTGAAAACGGCACGCGCGCCTGATCGAACTGCCTGCTCGACTCGCCAACTTGAACTAAGAATGACCCAGCCGAACTTTGCCGAAGTTACCGTCCGAGCGGACGCGAGCCGGTCAGTCAGCGACCCGTGAAAGGGAAGAAACCGTCCTTTAGGGTCCCTACAACGTTTTAAACCATTTTTTCTCCTTGCCTCCCTTTTTTAAATCGCCGAATTTTGATGATGAAATTACCTCGAACGCCGGAACTGTTTTTAAGAAAAGAAATACCTACAAACTCACAATCTTACAAGTCAAAAACAAGGACAAAAAAAAAAAGAAAAAGAAAGAAAAAGAACAATTTTTTTGTTTGCCTTACTATATTAGTGTATCCATATAATGTTGGCTGTCTGCTCTCACCTTTTTCTGAGTTTTTTCAGTCCACACGTACAGGTCACTTTCAGTCACGCCATACTTGTTCCACACCTGCCATCCACAGATTGAGACCTTCTATTATTCAAGTCACTAAGAACATCGAGTCCTGAATTTAGTGTCAATGTGTTGCATGTATATGTCTCTCATTAGCACTTCATGTTTATGCACAGCTCCCTCTCAGAAATGATTCATTCACATGTCATGTATTACTTGCCACAGCTCCTGCTCACAATGTCAAGATGCAACACATGTACTTATAACAGTGTACAAACTACAGTTCATTTGGTGGAATTAGTGTATGTAATTTCAAAGTGCACAGCGTGTAATTCTGTGTGGTGATGATCTGAAGATAGTACGACTCAGACAGAAAAACCGAACAATTTCACTGTTCTTCTACTTTCTAATGAATACCTGTGACTTGCCTGAAATTACACTTGGGGAGCAAAAGAAGAGAGAGAAAAAAAAACAATAAAAGGAATATGAAATACATCTGTTTCAAATGTATTGAAAGATCATTCTGATCTTATAATCTGTGGTCACTGGAGCTTTTAGTGAAGTATCTGCAACTCAGTCAACCATGCAGGCCATATGAGGGCTAAAAGAATATTGAAGTCAACATTTTGTACCACTCAAACTGGAATCCCTAACCAAGCCCATTTCTGAAACTACCAGATTAATCCATGCTACATCTCTCCAGTGGTAAGGCTGAAGCTCTGCTGATCTGATGCAGCTCTCAGGGCTGCTGGAAGAATCTGCCCTCAAATGACAACATAAAAAGCTGACAACTCTCTCCTACTCTTTCGCTCTCTCTATTCCCACTCCATTCTGAAACATCTTTGTTCTCCTTCCTGCAGACCTCCCATGTGCACAATGTTTTTTTCCATCAACTTTTTCATGCTGACTGCCATATGAAAGAACAGTGGTACAAATCATGTAGAAATGGGGATGACTTACCTCTGAACTGAAAAACCATGTAGAAAATAAATGCTGAAAAGGGTATGAACACTTACTATTTTGCAGAGGTTTCATCAAACACTAACAATCAGCTGTGAAGGTATGTGGTTTAAACAAGATCCCATCACTCCATCATATTCACAAATTCATTTTTTGTCAGAAGCCATAAAACTGACAGTCACCAAGTCATTCACAAACATACACTCACTTACTCAAAAACAGTTTGACCATGACAGTACATTCTCTTTGAGAACTTTCATCCGATAGTGAAAGTGGCCATGATGGTAATGCCTGCGGAACTCTTATCGCATTCATATTGTTGAATCAAATGGCGAGGAGAACAGGACATTGTATGGTCATAACCCCCTCCCCCTTTCCACCGACCCTTTATTACTTGTGGTAATTAATTACTCCTTAATTTTCTAGAATGGGTATGAATACACCATGGTTTGATATAGATCTTAGTTAAGGTAATGTTGCTTTGGCCCAGCCGACCGAAAAGGGCAATTTCAGGGCTGTCACCACGCTGAAGTAAACTCTCAAGTCATTCATTCACACAACCCTTTAAAATTCATCTTCTAAACACACTGCAGATTTCATTAAAGATCTTTCTACTGTAAAATCTCAGATCAGATGAAAAATGTTAATCTCTCTCAGAAATTCAAAGATCACATCAGATGGAACATCTCTGAACAAATTTCATGGAGCCTGCTGCAAAATGTTTATGTCTCACATCATGCAAGTCCCAACACTCTAAAAAATATGTTTCACTGTGAGTGGTACATGACATGGAATGCACCACAGAGCTTCTTCACTCTTAAAAAGGAACAAATGAGTTCAAAACGAACGGCCAGCGTGCAGCCAGCATAAAAACCATTTCTTCTTTGAGATTTTAAGCATTGAAAAGAAGCTGTAATCTCTCAGGCAGAGGCAAGCCCTCACCTCATCCACTCCAGGCACAGAGTGCTCAGCGGCACTGGTCTTGGCTGTATACTGCGGCAGGTGGGAAGCCAGTTGGTAGGCATACTTGCGTAGCGTGTGCGTGAAGTCCAAGGCACTAGCCCCGTATGACCAGAAAGAGGAGGCTGCCATGTTGAAGGATTCCTGGGCAGCTGAAGACATGCAGCAGTCGTGTCGCCACTTCAGTACATGGATTCACACACAGACACATGTGTGCATTATGCACCCTTGCACATGCGCCTACATTAAAAACATGGAGAGAGAGAGTGAGATTCACACTGAACTACATGATAAATGTATTCTTTCTGTGCTCAACACCCAATTCACAATGACGGTTTGTAGTATATATCTAACTGCACAGATAATGACTAAATAACTAGCGTAATTTTTCACAAAAGAACTCCAGAAGTTTATGCAATAATTTTTTTGTGCATTTCATGCACCTTGACGCACGCAAAAGCAGCCGTCCTGAAATTGGAATTCTGTGTTGGGACAACACACACACACACACACACACACACAAACACACACACAAGTACTTTTATTTGTCTACATTCTTGTTATCACCAGTTTGCTTACTGTCTGAACAAGCAAAAACACCACCACCACCAAAGTATATCATATACGAAAAGTGTAATCCATAAAGACATGACACCAACCTAGACCCTCAAAATCTCCTGACAACACTGATAGGAAGACAGCAGGACAAGATCCAGAGAAGACTGACCCTGTCTGGAGCGCATCTCCTTCTCCTCTGTTCCCGCAAGAAGCTATGCAGGGTCCTCTGGTCCTTGATCCGCTCGTAGGGCGAGGCTGCTGACACCACAACATCCTCTGCACAACTCAACCACTTGTCTCAACCTCCTGCTGCTTTCATCCTGTGGGGCTGTGTTACATTGAGCCTAAGCTGTCCTGAGTCTGTGTTGTGTTGAGTCTGTGCTGTCTGAGTCTGTGTTGTGTTGAGTCTGTGTTGTGTTGAGTCTGTGTTGTCTTGAGTCTGTGAAGTGTTGAGTCTGTGCTGTCTTGAGTCTGTGAAGTGTTGAGCCTGTGTTGTCTTCAGTCTGTGTTGTGTTGAGCCTGTGTTGTCTTGAGTCTGTGTTGTTTTTGAGTCTGTGTTGTTATGAGCCTGTGTTGTCTTGAGTCTGTGTTGTCTTCAGTCTGTGTTGTGTTGAGTCTGTGTTATCTTGAGTCTGTGTTGTGTTGAGCCTGTGTTGTCTTGAGTCTGTGTTGTTTTGAGTCTGTGTTGTCTTCAGTCTGTGTTGTTGAGTCTGTGTTGTGCTGAGCCTGTGTTGTCTTGTGCCTGTGTTGTTTTGAGCCTGTGTTGTCTTGAGTCTGTGTTGTGTTGAGTCTGTGAAGTGTTGTACCTGTGTCATCTTGAGTCTGTGTGTTGTATTGAGTCTGTGTTGTGTTGAGTCTGTGTTGTGTTGAGTCTGTGAAGTGTTGCACCTGTGTCTTCTTGAGTGTGTTGTGTCAAGTCTGTGTTGTGTTGAGTCTGTGTTGTGTTCAGCCTGTGTGTTGTCTTGAGTCTGTGTTGTATTGGGTCTGTATTGTGTTCAGCCTGTGTTGTCTTGAGTCTGGGTTGTGTTGAGCCTGTGTTGTCTCGAGTCTGGGTTGTGTTGAGCCTGTGTTGTCTTGAGTCTGGGGTTCACTGACTCTGTGTTAGATCTGTGTTATGTCATTTTAAGTACATATCGTGGGGTGTTGCTTAGTGTGGGTATATCTTATGAACTGAGACAAACAAAATGCATCAGATTAACCCATTGAGTGCCTTTAAGCCGTCAGCTGACGCCGTAGTAAAAATGTACTTCCAGTGCCTATGGGCCGTCCACTGACGTCATGCATTTTTTCTTGACTTTTCATTCGTTACTATTCCTATCAAAGGACTGAAATAGAGTGTGCGTAGCAAGCCTTATGTGTCTGCAGTATTAAAATGATATGCAAATGACCACACGTGAGGGGGAAAGACCATTTTTCCTCATCACTAACTGGATGACCAGCCAGCACTTTGTCTCGCTTGCAAAGATGGCGGTGCAACCTTCGACGAGCGTAGCGACCAAATCAACGTACTTACACAGCTGAGCGGGCTCTGCTAATCATTTCTGACAAAGATAATAATCTTTTATTCAGCGACTCACTCGAGCATGAAGGTGAGATGATGATAGTGATGGAATTGCCGACCATATTCGTCAGTTATTGAGTCGTGCTGTGCGATCTCAGAGAGTGTGTTCAGCTGACTGGTAACCAACATCGAACGAGCTAGCCTAGTGTGTACTCTGCACTGTGTGCGAGTGGCCAGCGACGTGTTAGTCAGCGCGAGAGGGGAGCACGGCCTGCTCGCGGCGTGACACGGGCAGCAGGAAAGGTAGGGGAAGAGGAGGGGTGAAAGAGAGGGTTGAAGTCCAGCAAGGGGGCATGGTGGGGGGAGGGGGGCGTGGTCGTGAACTGACCTGTCTGCATGATGTATGAGCGTCTGGATAGACTTCTAGACTGTTTTACTTTCATTTACAGGTGTAGTGTGACAATACAAACTTTAGTTTTCAACTTTTTTGCTTTGTGTTCTTTTTTGGATGTGAAGCTGTAGTGGTAAGTAAACATATCGTTTTTGATTGTGCAAAAAAAATCTATCCAAATCTAAATGCCTAAATATTTTTTTTATGATCAAAATTAAAACAAAAGAAGCCCAGATTCAAAATCTCCATTCAATTTCCTTCAAAAATCATATATATTTCATTTTTTATATCTTTTGTAGTTTCTGAGCTAGAATTTTTTGTTAATTATACCCCCCAAATCATTAGATTTCCCTGGCACTGGGCCAGCCTTTGTTATGTAATATTTTCAGGCAGTGAATGGGTTAAGGAAGATCAATTACTTTGGAGGGGGGGAGGGGGGCATTAGATTAGAAGCAGCATCTGTTGAAAAGCAAAGAAGAACAGAGACAATGTCATGCCCTACTCTCACAAAATGACATTAATTTAAATTTCTTCTCGACATCCATATCTGTGCTTAATTAATGCCCCCAAAACTTCAATATCAGCAAAATCATCCGGACTTAACACTGAAGGAGCATATGCTCCCCTGAATGTGATGCAAGCTTATTCTAGCCTCGCCACCAAGTTTTCACTGTCATCAGCATGGGCCCAATAAGAAGTGTCCAGCATATGCTTAATCAGTGCAACCACCAAAGTGATTCAACAGCAGTGCAGTGTCTCCTCTGGCGGGTAATCTCATGACAGCCTGATATATCAGCCAGCTCTGAGCCTTTGACAGGAAAAGCCTGAGTGCGGTTTCAATGGAGAAACTGGACAAAAAAAAACAAAAAAAAAAAAAAAAAAAAAAAAACACAAGTGAGAAAGAAAAAGAAAGAAAAAAAAAAAAACAGAAAAAAAAGATACTGGTGAGATGGAGCAGACAATGAGGCAACAAGCCAATGAACAAACAAAAAAACCAAAAGAGAACAATCCTAGCATCCATGTGCCCGATGACAGTCACTTACTTGAGGCACTTCGTGGAGTGGAGAATGCACGACGAGAGCGAAAGCTGCTGTCAGCATGTTCGTATGGCGGGGAGGGGGCAGAGGTATTCAAAGACTGATACTGTCACAAAAAAAAAAAAAAAAAAAAAAAAAGTATCATTCGCAATGTAGTAATACTAGCACAGTACACTTCAGCCCAAAACACAAAAGCAAACATTCTGGTTAGCACACACAGACTGGTGGGACAACAGCATCATCTGGCTGATTACACATGTTCGCCCATTCAATGTCAGATCGACTGTATCCTAAACATGCTATACGTGAACCTTTTCATACAAAATAAGACTAAAGAGTATTTTTTAAAAAAAAAACAGTTGTGTACAAGACCTTCCAAACTTTTGTAAAGAAGAAGTGGGGAGTGGATTTGCATCTTGTAAAGGGAGAGAAGGTAAAGGGGAAGGGGAGGGGGGTGCAGTTTCCAGTCCACTATTATCACATAACAGTTATTAAAAGGGTGATATTGCAGTTACTGCTATTGGAATAGATTCTTCCATCACACATTCTTCTCATATCTGTTTCATTGACATTCTTTAGGAAAAATTCTGGTTTTCTGTCTAATTTTCTTCAATATTTCAGTGCCTATACTTCTTGCTGTTGTTCGAACATGTTGACATCTTGCTGAAGACACACTCTCAGCCAGACCAGAATTTGCATGTGAGAGTCAACCAGAATAGCCAATCAAGTATCTGAATTGGAACACTAAGGCAACCTCATGGTCACAGTCCTGAAGTGTGATCATCATCAAAGAACTTTGTCTCCAGCTTTTGTGTGTGTACGTGTGTGTCATATTGTGCGTGTGTGTGTGTGTGTGTGTGTGTGTGTGTGTGTGTGTGTGTTTGTGCATGTGTGTGTGTATGCGCATATGTGTGTTTGTGTGCATATGTAAAAGATTTCAAATTAAATCCCATCACTATCAGAGTTTTTTACCATCTCTCTACAGTATATGGCAGAGAGGAAGGACAACATTTTCAGCAGGAGCTAATCTCAACAAATCAAATACCTTCATGTAATCATTTAAAAAAAAAAAAAAAAATCATCAGCATCATCATATTAAATAAAATAGAAGTATTTTGCAATTAAAGCGTAATAAATCTATTTTGCAATTAAAGCGTAATAAATCTATTACATATGATAAACCCAAACACAACAAAGAATTAAATATCATGGGTAACAGAACAGCTCACACACCGCCATCATAAGAAAAAAAAAAATCATCAGCATCATCGTCATCAATTTTTCATTACAAACACAGAACTACAATTAAAGCAGTAATAAATCTTTTACATACGATAAACTCAAACGCAACGAAGAATCAAACGTCATGAGTAACAGCATAGCACATCCAGCACTCTCCACTGACCATGTCAAAGCTGTGACCAAAGCTGCTGACATAGGGAGACATGGAAGGGGAGTACGGAGTCTGCAGCTGTGCGTGTGCTGGCGAGCCAGACGCAGGTGCCGGGGATGCATATCCTGGGGACAGGGAGCGCAAGACGCTGTGCGGGGAGCCGTCAGTGCCGGAAAAACTGCCAGAGAAGATGAGGCTGCTGTCTGGCGTTTGCTGGACGTTCTTCTGCTGCTGTGGCGGTGGTGTGCGAAACCATGTTCTTTAACAGAAAAACAAAAATCACCATAATGATGCGCATGTCATATTGTCACACACACACACACACACACACACACACACACACACACACACACACACACACACACACACACAACACACAGTTCACCAACTTCAGCACAGGATATTTTTTCATGTAGCTTGATAGGTATTGCTGAGTGGCAACTCCTGACCTTTTTGTTCTTTTGTTTTTAGAGCCAGTGTCACAAAGCTTCCCACTGTGTACTTTCTTTTTTTTTGTCACCGGCTTCTGATTTAGAACTACTTTCATGTTGCTTCTTACACACCATTTTATTGCATGAGTGAAGACACTCCAACCACAAGCATCACATGACTGCTCTTCCTGTCTGTCCCAGGAATGGGGGAAAAAAACACTTCAGACAAACTAATACAACATGCAGCAAAACACAACACGCAGCAAAATCGTAGGTTTTGCAGTCAGCAAAAGGGTAGTTTTCAATAATACTTTAGCCTGGGGATTTGAAACGTAGAACCTACAGATGAATCAAAGCACATGGCGCTATAAGATAGGACAGGTGTCTTAGAATAACTGAGTCAAGACAGTTAACGCCTAAATATTGTGTGTGTGTGTGTGTGTGTGTGTGTGTGTGTGTGTGTTTGTGTGTGAAGTTCATGTGGTAGGTACTGATATACCATTATTTCTAGACTACAAATAGTCCCCCCCACCTCCACCCCATCCAATTTCAACTTACATTCTGTAGTTAACTTTGTGCAGTAATGATCCCTTTTAACTGTGTTGGCCTACTTATACACTGGACCTAAAGTCACATTCATTGATTCAGTGTGTGTGTGTCAAACATTTGTAAACAATGATCAACTAACACGCCTCTTAGCCCAGCAGATATACTACAGCATGTGGTCAAACTTTGTTTTCCCATTTGTATGTTCCTCTGTATGAAGTATACAACCGCAGATTACAACTTCATATACAGCCATATTAATGCATCTTGTATTTCATAGCACCTTATTTGTAAAGGAAGCTGACTTTTCCTTAAACATCAAGGGAGACAAGGGGTGGAATGATAATGGAGAGGACAGCATAGACTATACTCCAAAATTGTTGTGAAGTCCAAAACTTATGGCAAGATATGAAAAAAGATCCATGGGTCCCTATCAGCTTAATCTGTTTGAAATGTTAAAAACATCACAAACAGGAGACTTTACTGTCATATTTCCTCCCTTGAGAAATGATAAAACTTCCATGCAATGTGCAAGTAATACATGTATAGCAAAAATGACATTGCTTCTGTTCCTCCTTCAGTACCCTTCTGCACTTACAGTCTAACGCTCGCTTCCCACTGCAAACTTTTAAGAAGGCAGATCACACACACAAACATGCATCACTGGAGATGCCACATCCAGTCCACTGACCATTCTGCTTAACTCCCAGCAGTTTTCGCTGGTGGTCCGTCAGATCCACGGGGACACCAAACATATAGGTCCACACGTAGTAGACCAGGGACAGGAAGTTGAGGAACAGTTTGATCGTCAGTACCACAGCAGCCACCAGCTCTGCAAATGTAACAACACAGCTGACATGTATGGATCTGCAGAATCCACTCCAGCCTGTGCATGTTTTGTGGTCAATATTGCTTTTGTAGATTCGAAAAGTGAACAGGCGGATGCAGAGAGAGACCAAGCGAGCAAATGAGAGAGAGAGAGAGAGAGAGAGGGAGAGAGAGAGAAGACAGGGAGAAAGGGGGGGGGGGGGGGGGGGGGGAGAGACAGACAGACAGACACAGACAGAGAGTGTGACTATGAGACAGTGGAGAAAAGAGGGGGGAAGCAGTTGGATTGAGTTGGTGGTTGGTTGTGAAGAAAGAGAAATGCAGAGACTGAAAGACGAACAATTGACATAATCACAAATCCAAATCAAAAAACAATATGCCACACACACACAACAAACATACAATAAAAGATAATGCAATCATTTTAATGAAACACTAAATGAAGACTATATTGAGAATATTGATAACATACATTTTTCCATGGAATCTTGGACAATATTGATCTCAAGCATCTCTTTTTACTCTTTTTGACAAATAAACAACCAGGATGTAATAATAATCTAAAATCAAGCAAGAGATTTTATGTAAACATTCATACTCTACCTACTGATATTCACAGGAATAAGAATACTTTGCACTGTGTGTTAAGGGTTCTAGACAGAAGGCCAGAGCCACAATTTAACAGAAAATGTCACAAAAAAAGGAAAAACTGGCAGGAAATGCCAACGTTCTTTCAGCTTAGGAGAAAGAGCAGCATCCCATAACACACATTGTATACTGTCCTCCAACCTTCCCACACATCTATTCCAAATGAGTAACAGCTTGGTCAACCCTGATAACATTGATTAATTCTGAACAAGAACAACTACTTTCTCACACTTTCCCCACAATTTATTCTTCTGTTGATATCTCTCATACTGAATTCAGGTTGCACTAATGTAAAATGGTCAGTGAAGTTGGTAACAAAAGGATAACCCTCAACTGGACACATGGAAACAAAAGCATTACAGAAAAAAAAAACAATAAATTCACTGCTTACCAAAGATGTTCCATAGCCAATGAGTCACTTCCAGATAGCTTGATATTGTATTGAAGTTGCTAATAACAGAAAACACAAAGAGATGAAAATTTGAAAATAATGTAAAAAAAACTTATACTAAAGTTTATTAGCAGATGCATCATATAAAAATAAGTAAACAAACTTATACTAAAATTTACTAATAAATGCATCATATAACTAACAAAGGGATGAATATCCATATGGAATTATTTCTCACTTTGGAACGAACATCCATAGATAAGAACATTAAACATCATTAAGTTCAACTGAAGTACGAAGGTGAACCAAAAAACCAACAGATTTTAATTGTTTAAAGCTATTTTACAATAAATGTAACACTTTACATCACACCCTTGTTGCAGACTCAAACAAGAATAACAAACATGAAATAAGAATAACATTCATGTATTCAAACACTGTGTGCATGTGCATGTTTATCCTGGGCACCTGGTTGGCACAGTTGGTTAGACCATGGAGTTTGCTGATAATGTTGCACGCTGAATCACATTGGCACCCAAATTAAAAACAGCCATTTTTGCAGCCCCATCTGAAAGTGTTGTTCTTATGGTGAAAAGAAGTGAAAGACAGGCCCCTTTACCCCAGTCTTCCGAGATGGTTCTCCCCATCTGCAACATCACTTCTACTGTGTTCTAGTTTGTGGATGTTTAACTGAATGGACGAACCTGCCTGGCTGGGCCTCAAAGTTCCCCTCAATAGTAGAACCCCAATTTTCCATAGTTTAATGGATGGTTTCAGTAGTATGAATGTAACCATACCTCCACAAGTGAGCTTCTCAGGTCCTCATTTTCCTTGTACTACCTGAGACAGGATTCATGACTAACTGTCATACCCTTTGTCTGAATGTGTACAAAGCCTACATTCACAAAATAGAGAAGCCAAGTCACCAGTGTTCTGACTGATATTTTGTGAATGCAATCTATCTACTATGTTTTGTGAATATCATCAGAAAACGTAAAGATTAGTGGTTTAGTTCAAAAGCAGAAAATCAAGATTGGTAGGAGGAGAAAAAACTGAACACTTCACAAAAACACCAACCCATAAAGCTTTCGATACGGTGGTAATAATCAGGCACACAATACCTGGGGCATCAACATTTTGAAATCTGTTTCAGCTGTTTAACAGTTTCTACATCGACAATCATCAGCCCCCATCCACCCAAAATCAAAACATTTGTCAAACACAAGTCAATGTGCTCATCTCCAGCACAGGATTTAAAAAAAATGTACTTCAACTGATATCTTTGACAGGCAACTGCCAATGTTTGTATTTTCTTGTTTTTAGAGCCAGTGCCAGTGAGCTTTCTCATTTGGCTTTCTTTTTGTCACTCACTTCTGATAAAGGAATAATTTCAAGCTGCTGCTTTGATGCTGTTTTTTTACTGCCCGATTGCTGTTCCTGTAAGTTCCAGAAGAGGGCAAAAACACTTTAGGTGATCATACTGACACAAGATGCAATGGAGTCACAAGTTTCACAGTTGGCAAGATCAAAGTATTTTTACTTGTCTAAACTGCCACAGAAATTACGGAAAAACCTTAACACTGAGCAGGACTGCAACATACTTGAATGTACATTTACAATAAATTTTATGTACATGCATGTCTGCAGTGTAAAGGCATGTGTGCACAGCAGGATTACTTTGCATAAAGGATCTTACATGTCTAGATAAATAAGCCACAGGAGGAAGACGATGGCTACAGAGGAGAAGAATGACTTCCTTGCAACCACTGCTTCACGGCGCTTTTGCCATGTGGACTCCACCACTGGACTGCTGCTTACGCTTCTCATTCTGAATCTGTGGAACAGATCAATTCATTCTAAATACAGTGCATTGCAGTCAATGTCATGATACATATTTCAAATGCCCATAAAACACATACATTTGTGTCATCGTTAGCATTTGTGCCCATGTTTGTTCTTATATATATATATATATATATATATATATATACTGACTTGTACTAACTTTCTTGTACTAGATGCTGTTGGAAACATCAAACTCACTTTATTCAAATAATCTCAACTGCAGGTAAAAGTGATTTTTATATCAAGATGTCTCCCAACGCTGTATTTATAACTGAACAGGCGCTTTCAAGAAATTGACATTATTTTAAAATGCTCAACCAAACTATGTTGTAGGATGTACATTTTACATCAGCTGTAACATTGTTAAACCCAAGATACTTCACTTTTGAAAGCATTAAATAGGGAACTGTTTTTATTCTGTCATTATTTTCATTAACAACCAGTTTAAGAACAACACTGGCCATCTTGGTATCTGAAGAATTCACATAATTTTACAGCCAAAGCATTTTCATGGCATACAATTTCATATGGGCCATGTGCGTTTGTGATGATGTGTGCAGAATGGGGTTTGACGTGGTAACTGATTCTGTAGTATCTGGTTGAGGTTCTGAGTTAATGTGTGTGTGTGTGAGGGGGAGGGGGGGGGGGGTGTTAACAAAACATTGATAATCAATAAAACGATGATGATCACGTTGATTCAGTCGTTGCTTAATTCGTTGAATTTAAGTATTTCGCTAACTCTGTAACTGAAGCGGGTTCTTAAATGACCGGTAGTACCATAACTACTACTACTAATAGTAGTACTGTAGAACAAGTTTCATCACTGCAAGTATGGCATAGCAGTGGACGCCTGGGGAGAGGTGGCAGCTCTCCTCTGAGGGACACTGAGGTGAGAGATCAGTGTCAGGCAGTGCAGACAACCTTCCAGCTATGTGGGTGACGGCGGGTCTAGCCTATCGCTGGGGGGGACGGCTCCTGGAGATGTGGGGCGATTGGCGAAGGAGCACTGCCTGACTGTGACTACTGTGGCCTTGAATACCGAGCTGTTTTTGCGGGGCAACAGACATGGGGGCACTCCTTACAGGGTCGGGTTGAAAAAATTGCCCTCTCGGCCGCAGTCTGTGAGTGCCCACCAAGTTTTAGGGGGGCCCGTGCAGCGCTCCAGCGACTTTCGTCCTGCCCCCTCCTTGAGGTGGCCTCACGCGGCACAGGACCATCGCCACCCGAGCATGAAGGCCGCCCGGTGGTCCTGAAGACAGCCTGACGTTTGGGGGACAGCAGGCAACACACACCCACACCCATCGTCAGTCGACTAACAACCTGAAAAATTGACCAAAGTTCAAGATCAATTCGACCAAACTTGAACCAACATTCAAGAAGATCACGACCAGAATTGAGCCAATATTCTGGAGGCACGAGCTCTGAGCTCTAGACAAATGCGACGACCCCATTGAAACTACCCACTTCTGCCAGGCGACAGCAATTGCCACAAATATGCAGACCTATGTCTGCAGGAACCTTGTCCTTAAGGGCCTCAGGCCGATAGGACATTAATCTCACCCTCAATGCAATACAAGGTTCATTAGTTTGTCAGTACTGTTAATATCCACACCAAACATTTTCGCCAGCAGTTATTTCTACAATACTCTGAACCCATAGTGGAAGTGTCGTACTCAACAACAATGTTACAATAAATCCTGTCTATCAAAGGGCGTACTTTGTATACAAATCCAAAGCACTAATTAGATCTGTGTAGCACCACACACAAACACACACTTTCACAACCGGCGCGATACGGCGACTGCAACAGAAAGTGTTCTTCCAATGATGGTTTCGTACGTGGTGAAGCCGAGGATCATATTTTTTTTCATGAGTATGTTTTCAGTGTCCTGATCTGATAAAAATGATTTATATTCTAAAAATTATTTTTTTAAACCAAAAAAAAAAAAAAAAAGACGCTACGTTGTTTTTTACTGTTTTGTGTCGCCAACGAAACTAAACGAAATAGTTCTACCTCATTCCGCATTGAGAACCAAACATGGCTGACGGAGACGCAGATCAAGTTAGTGAACAGTGTTTCATTTTTATTTTATTTAGAATGTTTGTTGTTTTGGGCATTTTCTTTAATTTACGTACGTTAGGGGCATTGAACCATTTTTACCAAGCATGCAGTCAGAAGAAAGTTGTTTCGAACCAGAGAAGTAGGAAATGTTGAGGAACATGGATGATCAGGACTGCTTAAAATGTTGTTCTTTCTAATTCTACGTTTAACTAGTTTCAGTTTCACCTTCCTTTTGATTTCAAATTTTGATTTATCCGCCTTCGTCAGGGTAGTCACTTGACCGTATTGCGAGTGCAATAATACCCCTCAGTACCCAAAAAATAATCCATAATTACGTATGATGTACCTTTATTTAAAGTTAAACCCAAAATACATCAGATCACAGATTAGCAAATTAATTTGCTTACTAAATCAAAAAATGACAGTCACGCTTTGGTTTTACTCATGTTTACCATTAGAACTCGTTCTTAAAAGGGTAGGTGAGTTCATTCATTGCTACCTCGTCGCTTTCACATGAAAAAACTATATTCTGGTAATGTGGATGGAGGTGAGGTGGGGGATGGACCCAAGAAAAATGTGTATATGTAATAATGAAGTGTGGATGATAGCATATGTATGAATTTGTAAAGCAGTATTTTTTTTAAAGTGTTACACATGAATTCATAACTTGTTATAAAATCTAGCCCATAATTTCCTTTAACTTCAAAGTTCATTCCATCAAGGAGGTGTGCTGTGTCGTGTGTGTGGATTAGTCCTCATATGCTACACAACATCAGAGCTATCAGACCACAGTTGCCCATATGGGCTTTTTTTTTTTTACATATTTCTTTTTTTTAGGTACTGTCACATGTACCAGTAATATTTCTGTTTTTTCATTTTGTTACCCTGGCAATGACAAACACTGTGTCTGTGGTGGCCCAAGCCCTTCATAGTTTTATCTTCTGGATGTTAATGTTTCAGTTTCATCAAGGTGGTGTCACTGTGTTTGGACTAGTCTGTGATGTGTTACACCACATGTGCTAAGTTTAAACCACACTGTACAGGATTTATAGTTGACAGATTACTGAATTAATTTCCAAGATGAAAGGATGTAAGATGAGGCTATCATTAATATGACTTACCGGATGTCTGACCTGTTCATTAGCCCAATTGCTGGTCAGACCTTGCGGCACCTACCTAGCATTGTCTGCGCCATTCTTATGCCTGTATTTGTATGTTTGCTTGTATGCATGTTTGTATGTGTATGTCACGTAGGTGAGCCCTTGTACGTGAGCAAGTGTATGCTGTGTGTGCATGCATGTACGTGCGAGTATTCTCACAGTTACATGTGTATGCTTGTGTAATCCGTGGTCTTGTGTGAGGATGCTCCTGTATGCACACATGTGTGCATGTATGGGTATATACATGTATGTTTGTTTACAAAAGTATGCATGTGTATGTGTGCGTGTTTGTGTGTGTGGTATGCATTGAACGGGTGTAAATATTCCCCTGATGACATGTTGTATTGCTTTTCCCTTTTTTCAGGACAAGTTGTCTTTTGTATGTAATGACATTCCTGAATGGGCCTGCTTGATTAGGCCTAGTAACACTGACCAATGAATGTTCTTTGTACACAGATGATTTTGCTTTTTTGTTATAAATGTTTTTCCCTTCTTTGAATATTGCTGATTGTGATGTTTTTATCTCCTGATTCTTTTAAACTTGTGAGTTCACGGTGCCTTTGATTATCAGCAGTAATCACTGTAAAATCTATTAATTTTACTTTCTGTGCAGACTGTGCCAGCCCAGACTGTAGAGGAGCCGTTGGACTTGATCCGACTCAGTCTGGATGAGAGGATTTACGTCAAGATGAGGAATGACAGAGAGCTGAGAGGCAGGCTGCATGTGAGTTGAAAACTGCTAAATATTAAATCAACCATCAGTTTAGCAATGCATACTGCTCTCAAGGTTATTTGTACTCATTGTTTATTCCTTCCTCTTCTCCTTCTGCCACTTTCCTCCTGTCACCCTTCAATGCCTTAGAATACACACACACACACACACATCACGACTTGTACTTCATTTGAGTATAGTTTTTAAGCAGTTATCCGACTCCCATAACAATTCCAAAAGGGTTATCAATGACTGAGCAACTGAGTCATTCCATTCCATATATATTTCAGGCGTGCATCCAATTTTTGCTTTTGTAAGCCCGACGCATCGCTTGGCTTGTACGTTCTGTTTTAAGTTTGGTTTGTTTGAGAGGCACTGCATGCGGAGCTGTGTGTATTTGGCCGTGTCAAGAAGTAAATGGCATCTCTTTTGATGACATAATGATTGGAAAATTAAAACATCGGGAGAGCCTTGAGGGTATGGTTGCGTGTGTTTGTTTGACGTGGCTATCCATCTCATGTTTCCTCCTTGTACAAGTATCTAAAAATAATGACATCTAGTGATCTGTTCTCTGTGTGCTTGAGGATATGCAGTTCAAATTGACAAATGTTAAAGAATGAGAATGTTGTTTCTGGATACATTTGTAACATCTTCACCAACATTTAAATTTTTGTGTTTGAAAATGGAATGGTGTGTCATTTCTGAGATACACTGCCAGTTTACATGGATATTGTTCACTGTATTTATAACATTACAGTAAAACAACATTAATCCCAAGAAATATCTTCTATATTATTTAGGCCAAACATTTACATGTCTGTATTTCAGGCCTATGATCAACACTTGAACATGGTGCTTGGAGATGTGGAGGAGACAGTGACAACAGTGGAGATTGATGAAGAGACCTATGAGGAAATCTACAAAGTGAGTTGGACATCTCCAAGTATCTGATATCTCTTGTATATTTTTTTTTGTCTTCTGTTTTCTTGTTTTAATTTTTATCAATATGTCCAGACTTGCACCCATCCTTTCCTGCTCCTATGTACATCCACATCCTCACTTATTCTTTTCACTTCCCCAGCACTGGTAGCCAGTCTATGTTTTGCTTTTAGCCCAGCTGACAGCAAAAGGTCATATCAAGGCTGACAGGCAGATAGTAGGGAGCAATCTGTATCATATTATGAGATGACCCCACAGTGAAACTGTCAGTACTGCTGTCAAGTCATTTTGGTGATGTTCAGTGGTGCGTGTTGTTCTGATCCAACATACCCTGACTGCCACCACCAAAGCCTCTGACTGACAGGAATTATTTGCATAGTCACAGAACAGGTATGAATTACTAAATGAGCCACCCAGAGAAAGTCACATTGGCTAGCCAACAACAAGGCCCTAGAACTTGCTATCACCAAAGAAGGCAATTCTCATTTTAAGAGGTGATGGAACTTGTGATGGATGAAAGTTCTGACATTGGACATGTTTAAAAGATGAAGGGAACATTACTTAAAATGGAAAAATTATCTTATTCTTCCCTGTGCTTTTGTGAATGGAGAGTTAAAACATTCCATGGTAAGTACTCACACCCATCACATTATTCGTTTTTTTAGGTTTAGTTACATCAATTAAAGTGCAGAAATTTACAAGTATTGTTCAAGAAATATCTGTTTGGAAATTTTAAATCATATGCTTTTGGTCATTTTGTGTAATTTCTGTAATTTTATTAAAGATGTCCACAATGTTACACCATAACACGGCTACAGCATATTTTCAGTGTGTTGCCTTCGAGTTGAACAGTTCTATATTTACAAATGTCTTGTCATTTTAGATCAGATAAAGTTGAGCGTGGCAAAAAGTGAACTCATATCAGTCAAGTCAGAGAAGAGGAAAGGGATATGGAAAGTGTTCAGAGCAATATCCAGATAAAGAGGTTTTTTTTTTTTTTTTTTTTTTTTTTTTTTTTTTTTTATATAACAAATGAAATGTTATGGTCAATGACTTTGATGTTTTGTTCCATTTTTGATAACAAAACATGTTTCAGCAGAAAAGTGATCTGCATCTGTGGTCAAAACCAACTTTCTGTGTGTTGCAGTCCACAAAGAGAAACATCCCCATGTTGTTTGTGAGGGGGGATGGCGTCATCCTGGTTTCTCCGCCCATGAGAACAGCGGCATGAGTCAGAACCCTCCGCCTTCTTCACTCAGTGCATCTTTTTTTTTTTTTCCCACCATTGCATTGTGCATTGTCTGATTGTCACTCATCACCTCCACACCCTCCTGCCACTGCCACTGTTTGTTACTGGGGAAAAGAAAGACTGGGTTCAGATCATGGGTTTTGTTATTGATGTGTGCTCATTTCAGTTGCTTTTTTGAAATACAGTTTGGTGTATTGCAATAAAAGTCAAAATGCAGGCATTATCATTGGTCTGTGTGTGCACACGCATGTGCATGTGCGTTAGTTTAAGAAAGAGATAACACAACAATTGCCTGTTCTTGGCTAAAAAAAACAAGTACTGTATTCCAGCAAAATTATTGTGTATTGAGGTCAAACAAGTCATCCAAGTTCCTTTATTTATTTACATTTTTGTTCATGACATTTCCAATTCTTGGAAAAGGCCATACAGTGGAATGAATCTTGAGTCTGATCTCCGGAAATCTTTGATTACAAAGCATTTTTCCGATGTGTGATGTCAGGACCACCCATTAACTATTCCTTCCAGTGCCTTAAAACCTCATTACCATTGTCATTCAGGTTATATTTTCACCCATGTCCATTGGTTGCTTTTCAGATGTATTCCATTAAAACTACTAAAGCCTTTTCAATGAAAGTTTGTCAAAAACGTGGGAATGTCGCCCTAGGACAAAGTTGGTGCTGGTCCAGATTCATCTCTTTGCTGTGCTTCCTGGGTCGCCCATGATTCACAGACACAATAGAATCATTGCATTACTTGAACTGTTTATTTTTATAATGAAATTTAGAGTGTTTATCAAAACCCATTCAGCTGTTTAAGCTGATTTTGGTGTATGGGCATCAAAATGAAAAGAAATAATCAGTTGTGTCATTTGAACAACACACTTCCAATGACATAAGTTGTGGGGGACCCATGCTTTAAAGAGCGGTAAGTGGAAATGGCAGCGCACTGAATATGGGTCTTGGTGACCGCATTATCAGTTAAGACGTAAACTCTTGAAGACTGACAAGTATGGGTCTCATAAGACCCACACCATTGGAAGATAAGATAAGATAATGTTGCTTATAGCCCAGCCGACCGCAAAACACCATTGGAAGAGGGATAAACACTAAAAAACACGGTAAAGCATTTAAAAATCATACAGGTCATGTACGACCTGCATCGTCAGGAGGTAGTCAAAAGCAATGTCAGGGGAAGGTGCATTTCCAGATCACCCAACAGATCCATGATCTGTTTATCTGTAATATGTAAAGCATATTCTGTTTGTGAGTCAGTCTGTCTGTCTTTCTCATCAAAAATCCACAGTTTTCATCTGATCTTCAAATTTGGCATGGTGGCCCATTAGCATATCTGATTTATAAAGAATAATAAATTTTTTGTGCTGGATAGTCATAACAGTAAGGTGATCTGTGAAGCAAAGTGATGTTGGTATATGAAGTAGGTCAAACACTTCTCGCCACTGGCATTTTAGAGTAAAAACATCATGTTTACTGTTGGCCAGAATACCTTAGTCAGAAGACTCTTATACTGAAGATGTAAAAGATCTGGTGAGGTCCCCATTCCAACATATTTTTCTTTTTCCTTTGAGAGATGTGAATCGGGTCCAAGGCAAGTTTTCATGATAAAAGACTATAACGTATGACTATAACGTACAGTGAATTTGCTTAAACAGGACAATAGCTTGGATTTTCCAGTTTCAACATGAATATAGTGAAATTGCTTTAAACAGGACAAAAGCTATCTGAACATGAACACATGAAATCCCTTTAACAGGACAATAGCTTTCTACAAAGTAAGATATTTTCATGAAAGGTTTAAACTTTCTGATGATAAAAACATGACATTTCACAATAAGGAAGTTTAAAGAAGAAAAAAAAAAAAAAGGTGCGAGGGAAGCGGCTCCTTCAGTCTGTACTACATGTGACTTTCCCTGGCAGAAAGCCATTTTGATCTCTCATGAACAAGCTCAAAAGGGCAGATCCAAAATTTGTCCATCTGTAATGAGGGATGCGCCTTCACGAGTGCCCTTCTAGAGTTTTGTTTCTTTTCTTCACACATTTAAAAACTAAAAATCTCTTTTTCTTTGACTTTGTTACCTGTTCCCCCTTCCCTCACCCCCCACCCCCTCTACTCTCCAAGCAATTGTCTCTGCCCTCTCCCATCCCTCTTCTCTAAGGTTCCCTATCATCTCATACACTTTCATTCTTCTATCCAGTCTACCTCCTCATGCACCCAGTCCACCCCCTCAAAACGCCATCCCCCCCCTTTTCTTAACTTCTGTTCTTGTTTGGAGTCAGGAGAGAAATCACCATTGTCATGGGTCTGATCACAGTTACTTCCCTTACACCAACTTCAAATCTTGACTGCAATACTATATTTGAAACACAACTGTCAAGCAATCACAGTTTGTATTTGATCTACCCAGTGTGCTCATGAGTTACCAGGCCAAATTTAGAGCAAATGAAACCAAGCATACTGACAGAACATGTCTACTTTGTGTTTCGATTTCCTTGCTATCCTTTCAGAACTCTTAGATGCCTTTGCCATCTGCTTCAGGGATTTTTTTTTCTGCGTACACAGGCTGATACTCCTGTGGACACATCCTGTATAGACAGGCAAGGATTAATCCCATCTACCCAACAGAGGGAGTGGTGTTTTGTGTATATGACTTTTTTATCCCGCAGTTAAGGCAGCCATACTCCAGCTTCAGGGAGTTGGGGATTTTTAAAAATCATTTCTTCAAAATTCCTTGCATGGGTTTGGCTTTGTCCCCAGCACTTTAGCTTTAAGCTCAATATGAGCCTTCATGATCACCTTTGTTTTGATTTTATCTCATTACTTCAGACTCATTTCAACAGCTTTTTGTCATTTTTTTCTTCCCATCTCTTTTCAAAAGAAGTTATGTGCTCGTTTGTTTATCTCCTATTTCTTCATTGTTGTCTTGAATGTCACACACTTAATTAGACATGTTTCTTCATTCGCAAACACCCCTCCTTTGTCCTTTAAAGATGCTTGAATTGTCATTTCAGTATCTTGGACTTTTCGGAATTCCAAGAATGGCAACACCGATGCTTGTATTGAATGGTTGTTAGTGCCTCTGCTTTGGTGTATGCATGTCATACATGTGTATGCCTGTATAAGTCAATGTTTTCATGCTGTACAGATACAACCAATACACAGTTTATCCTCTCCTGGTTTTTCACCACACTGGTAACAAGACTTTTTTTTTTTTAGTCTTTTCTACAATATCCTCTCAAAGGCACTAATATGCTGATGCTCATTTCAGCTCCTTCATAGGCACCCACATTCAGCCCTATCTTGTAGCAGCCTCAACGCCAGCAGCACTTCACAAGGAGCTATCAATATTTGGTTTTCATGAGGCAGCCCACCAGAGAAGAGATGCTGTACTGCTGCCAAGTTGCTTCAATGGTGCCTGTACTGATCAACACAGGCAGGACACCACCACCAGGCCCTGTGTGCTGGTGACAATTACAGCTTTGTCACTGAGCCACTCTCCGTGTGGAGCTCACTCTAAAGGTCAGTCTCCATCATCCAGAAAGTGGTGAGGAATGGAAACAGGCCATCCATGAAGGCCACCAAATCAACACAGACCCTCGTTCTGACACAGACCCTCATTCTGCTCTATGTGCCCAGTTAACACTGCAGTCACAGCACTGAATTCCCTCAGGACACCTGATTTCAACCATTTTCAATGAATTTTCCTTAAAAAGCCCAAACACAACAGTGACTATATTTTTGTACAGTGAACTAGAGCTACTTTTCATCTTGATGATAAATGTTTAAGAGTCAAAAGAATTATTTTGTTGCCGTTTGACTGAGTTGAAATGACGTACTTCGAACAAGGAGCACTGATTCAGTGCTTGAAGACACCAGTGGGCTGGTTGCTCTCTCTTCAAATTAAACAAAGAAATCGACGGTTAGTAGCTTCTAACTGGTATGATATAACGTAGGAAGGACTGTATCTGTATGCTGACACCACTGATGAACTATTCTCAGAGAAAATTCGGTCATATTTATAATTTAGAAGACCGTCGCCATCATTCTCGAGATGTGTCTTGAGTGACAGATCGTTTGCTGCGAGTGTTTTCGCCCCACGTCACCAAATGGTTTGTCGGGCGTCGCCATCATTCTCCTGGCGTGTTGCGAAAAAACACGTTTTTGGTATTCTTTTTTTTTCTTTCTGCATACACAGGCTGATACTCCTGCAGACACTGCCTGTGAGGACAGGCAGTGGAGTTTTGTGTACATGTATGACCGTTTTTTTTATCCCACCTTTTTAAGGCAGCCATACTCCGTCTTAGGGGAGGTGCATGCTATATGTAACGTGTCATCCATACCAACGGCCAAACTGGCCTTCTCTTCTGAAAGTTGGTGATGGGATTTTACGTGTGTGAAAGATGTTGTGTGTGTGTTCACACACAGAACCTCAGTTTATAGTCTCATTTGAAGGACTATATGGGGAATGGAGTCAGAACCAATGTTAACTCCAAGGGAAAAATCCCCCATTACCGAAATTCGAACCTGCAACCCCAGGATCACGAGTCCAGCGCTCCACCAACTGAGCTATTCCAGCTCCAAAAGTATGAAAAAGGTGCTGCAATGGCATTCCATTTAGGACCTTATGTGACAGAGCTGTTCTCAACAGGACTGTATTCTAAACTTCCTATGAGAATTGTATTCGGCATCAACCACGCCGGAGTAACATCGACACCTGCAGTGTTGGTCGGATAAGGAAATTTATGTAACACGCTGTGATGATCCATTAAACAAGGAATCGCATCACTTAGCTTTATCATTTAAAGTTCTTCTTCTGTTGTTGTTGTTGTTGTTGTTGTTGTTGTTGTTTTGCTGCATGTTCCATGCCACTTCAGTGGCATGACTCCCACACAGCTCATTCCGGCGTCCCACTCACAGGCACACCCTAGCTTGTCCTGTTGCAGCCCTGACAATCCACAGGAGCATGAACTGTCTTATTCTAGTCACCCCATCTGAACTCGGCACACTCTACAACCTCGGGCAGGAGCACGAGTCCACAAATATGCCTCTGATGGGACTCGAACCATGACCTCACAGTCCGCAAGCCCTCCCTTCACCATCACTACACCAGTGTTGCATGTCCCTTACCCACACCTCACATCTCTCTCAGAAATACCAGGTGAAGACAATGACGATGAAGATCAGCATTTTCATTGTACAAATTCAGTAAAATGTGTTTTCTCCCAATCTGGCAATAAAAAAAAAATCAAACAATGTTTCACACAAAAAAAAAGACCTCAAGTGTACCAAATTAATTCAAATGGTTCCTTATTGTCCGATATCTCTGCACTGATAAAACCCATACAAGATGCAATTGCACAGGCGCACGATGAACAAGAAAGCACAAAAACCCAACAAGTGTCACACAATAACCACAATAACGAACACACAACCAATCATGCATGTCAGCTGATACAAACTTTATAAAAGCAGTTGACTATGGATAAAACTGTTAAATCATCACAGATAAAAGTCTCCTTTTACTTTGTACATAACAGATGACCACCACGCCTGCACATAACAAAAAAGACACAAGAAGTCATACCTGTCACTGTTCTAAAGCATTCTTCACAATACTGAACAGTTTTTTTTTTTTCTCTTCAGCACATAGACTATTGACAAGCACTTGGTGCTGAAGGATGAAAGCACACGGATATGACCATTCCTTCTGTTGAAGACAAGAAAGCAAAATCCTCTGACTTTTTCTGTCACTGAAAGGACATAAAAAAATAATCAACAAAACCTGACAAAATGTGCTTGAATTCCATCCTTGTGCACTGGTAAGAAGTAGGGCCTATGACAGAGGCATACACTCTAGACCTCACTGTTCAAAACAGATTCACAATTTGTTCACTGTTATAAAGTTGCTTGCTGAATCTTGTACCTGACTGACAAAATGACAATCCTGATGATCACTGCTGAACCTGATGAATTTCACTTTAATTCTGAGGCAGTCCTCTTTCCTTTCCCTGCGTTTGAATCAGCTGGAAACAACTGAAAGTACCAATACACACTCTTTGTGCTTTTAAAAAGCTCAGGTTTAAACTTACTGCTTAAATACAATCACTGAAACAACTGAAGGTGTACTTTAACATACCATTCAGTGCTTTTTAAATGCTCAGGATAACTTGTACTATAAAACACACCAACAACAACTAAATGTGTACCTTGCCAATCTTTCTGTGCTTTTCACTACAAGGGTTAAATTTGAATGACGCAATAAACTCATTAGGCAAGTTTCAAGAACTGCATCTAAAAAGCGTGCACGTCAGTTATGTTCAGCAAACAGACCACAACAGCATTTGAATGCTAGTCCTCCTGCCCCCATATGAATCCATGCTGGTGCAAACACCACTTTTCTCCATGTAAAGCCTATCCTTCATTTCTGTCGTCGTTTCTCTTCAGCAATCATAAAAATTATCATTCCAATTTGGTTGTTTCTGCCTCTTGAGACACAAAGGCTCTGTCTTCTGAAACAGACGCATAGTTCTATTTCTGTGCGTTGTCTGGCACTTAGATCACCACCATCCATGATGCACCATGGAAACAATCTCCACTAAAATCGTTTCCGCTCAACACGCATCCTCTGGTGATACCTGTACCCTGTCTTTGTTCAGGGAGCTGCCACCATCTGTAGTGTTGACTGGACTGGGTTTGACTGTCACAGACTCACAGGCGACAGTCCCCTCAGTGAATACCTACAGACTGCTGACTCCCAGAAGTGGGGATTAGGTCGATCAAGTTTCCTTTGGGCTGGTCATGTCATGTTCTCGGGGAAGAAACAGACCAGTTTGTCAAACAGCTCTGTCCGCTGCCTGAAGTGCTCTGGGGTCTCTCCTGAAAAAGAGTTATTAAAGTTGAAGGAAACACAGCAAAGATACCAAACTATGAGCACTTAGTATTTCTTCATCTAATGATGGCGATGATACAAAATTTTCACAGGAGAAATGATAGAATAATGCTCATGGAACACACCATAGCTGCTCAACTACGTGTATTCCAGATGGTTGCACACTATATTCTCACTCACTGTTTTCGGGTTGCCCCATCAATAAATGTGGACACAGGATCAAAAAGTTAATGTAACATTTCCATAAAGCTTTAATTTGGAAGGTCTGTCAAAATGCTACAATAATCTGTGAACAGCTGTGAGACACTGTACAGTGACAGTGTTGTTAATTTTGTTCTTGTTATGGTGTGTGTGTGTGTGTGTGTGTGTGTGTGCGCATGTGTCTGTGCATGTGTCTGTGCGTGTGTGTGTGTGTGCGAGTGTGTGTGTGTGTGTTGTGTGTGTGTGTGTGTGTGCTGTTTTTTCATTTTTTTGTACCTTCAACAAAAAATGAAGTTTTACTACCCCTCTGTACCACCCACTATTCTCCGCCTCAACAATCATTCCACCCTTTTCATCACCAGCTGATGAAGTGTCTGACTGAAAAGAATGCTACTCAATAAAGGAGATAAGTTAAGATAATGTTGCTTATAGCCCAGCCGACCGCAAAGGGCCATATCAGGGCTACTCAATAAAGGGGAAGTTGTACTACAAAAGACATGAAATGCAGATTTTTGTTATAAAAAAAAGTTTTTATGTGTGTGGGTTTTTTTTTTTAAACAAAAGGAAAAAAATGTCTGTCTTCTATCCTTTTGGTGTTTTTTTTTTTTTACATTTTAATCAATGTTGTTTTGGTGTTTTTTCCCCCCACTTTTCAAGCAACATTGCTTCAACAAACGTTTTATCTGTAATCTTAACGCAAATGTTACCTCTGCATACACTTACATTTCACATCTAAGACAATCAACATACTGGTCCACAGCAGGAATTAAGACTTGGTCATCAACAAATTACTTACGGCAGCGAGAGACCACAAAAGGGGATTGACAGAATCTAGTTACGCATACCAATTCCACAGTGCTGGATTTCACTTTGCCTTTCACTATGTCCTCACCTTCAACCATAGCCGAGTCCTTTGCACCGTAGGTTTCAAACAGGTTGGTTGTAAGCTTTTGGAACTGTAACACACATCCGCAGCACAATCGTTTGAGCAATCCCACATCAATGTATTATACATGCACATTCTCATGGGTGAAAGTTTCCCAATAGAAAAAAAAAGAGATTGGGTCCGGGGTTCAAGAACTGCTTTGCTGGGACGCAAGGACAATAACTGGCTGTGGGGGGTGTGAGGAGTGAAGCCCTGTCGAAGCTGAAGAATAACGACAGAGTTAAAGCTCTTGATACCGTCTCCGAGGTCATGACAAAAGCTTCAAGTACACTCTGCTCCAAGGCACAAGGACATAGCCTTAAAAACTCTTTTCTTATATATGTAATATTGTAACAAATTATTCAAATACTGCTTAGATCAGATGGGAGAGAAACAAAGCTATGTGCGTTTATTTATTTTCATTTCTTTTCTTATATCCTCAGTCTCTATCTCCCGGTTGTCAAATGCACACCAACATGTAACAAATACAAAAGATAGAACAAAAACAATCATGAAACCTAAAAAACACACAACAACAAAATAAAAACAATATAAAAAAACAGACACAACAGTATTTTCAGCGTATTTTAAGTATTTTCTAAAACATCCCAACGTTATTGGGGTTTTTTTGTTTTGTTTCTTTCTTCTTTGTTTTTCCCCAAGCACAGCAATTCATTGTTTAGCACGGTGATTTCCACACCCCAGCTGAAACTTTTCACCCATACATTCTGGAAAAACTAAGCCAGGAGACCCTTTTTGGGAATCATGCCAGTCCCAGGCCTGGACACAGGAGGGGGGTTAGGCGTGAGGCCAGCTGCCTTATCCCGTAAAACAAACCACAGCTACAAAAATGCCAACCAAAGATCAAATCAGCACCTCAGGCCAGGAAGGGATGGGTCTTCAACAAAAAGCAGCAGACATCGGAAACATGGGGATGACTCGGAACCAACTGGAGAAAAGAGCCCAGAACAGAGATGCCTGGAGGTCCTTGGTTGGCAGCCTGTACCCCAGGAGGGGTAATAGACAATGATGATGACGATGAAGATGATCTCGAAAAACTACTCATGGCCCTTCACAAGATTATACTATTATTACCCTGCATTCTGTATTTCATGTACCATTACCTCACCACCACAGTGGGCATAAACTATATATACAGTCCTCATCCTGTCATTACATATTCAACCAACACTAATTCCTGCAAACATCACTGATCATTCTGGGGATGACGCATTTGTCTCGAATATTGTCAGAGTCAGCGTCTCTTGAGAGACAGAAGTAATTTGTTCCAATCAGCTGGGCCCTGGAAAGAGAAAGACCTTTAATCACTGGTCGTTTTTCTTTAATGATGGCTGTCACCAAAGACGGCTGTCACAGAAACAGAGAAGCTAACAAGAGAAAGTGAGTAGAAGTGAAATAATGTAGAGGAAAGTATTTATTTTATTTAAATCCATTTTCACAATTGTTAGAACTTACCTGTAGTTTATACTATCATCTCTTGTTTTATTTCAGATATTCTTTCTATTCTGACAGACTCAATTCCAAGTTTTACGTCATCAAGTGTTTCGTATTTTGGGAAAGATGCCATCAAGCGGCTGCTGTTTGATCAGAGGTTTTGGATGGCTGAACCAGTGTGCTAGGAAGTGCAGACGTTGTTTTATTCAGTCTTGTTCAGTATTCTGGTTTGTTTGTTTGGCACCTTAATTCAGTTCACATACCTGCGTCTCCCGTTTGACATACTCTCTACACAGATCTTTGTATCTTCATTTATCTATTCAGCATATTTATTTCCAGTGTTCACCAATTACTATTCTTAATCGGTCATTCAACTTCATTTCAATAAATCAATATTCAGTTTTCTTTCAAGTGTGACGTTAGTTCAAGTGCGTTGGATTTTTTGCTGGATATCTTTGACAGGTGGGTTCACAAAAATTTGTTCCAACGAATTTGGAAAGAAGAAGAAGAGGAACAGATGGAGGACAATGAAGAACAAGAGCAGAGAGAGAGAGAGAGAGAGAGGAGTGGTAGTGGTGGTGATGGTGGTGAGTGAATACGTCAGTGCCTGTTATAATTATCCGATCTGCCAAGCTTGAACTGTTACTCTGAAAAGCAACGACAACACAAAATATGAATACAAAAGATAAAAAAGATATTACGCAGTGGCGGAGTTGATACATAAGATGCTACCTAGGCTAAAAAAAAAAAAAAAAAAAAAAAAATGCAGACAAAAAGATATACCATCTTTGTGCTCACATGACTGATACATTGTCACATTCCGAACCTATAGGAGCATCAGTTGTTTCTGTGGTATCGCTGACATTTCTTAAATATACACAGAAATCAACAAACAAAGAAAAGAATCTTCTCCAAATAAAGTCATCTCTTTTTTTTATGGTGATATGTCATTCTTACTCTGTGTTTTTTTTTTTTTTGTAATAATGATATGCCATTCTTACTCTACATAAAGATCAAGTGATCCTGTATAGCCAAGAAAAAGGGCAGTGTTTGAGATAGGAAAATGGGGTGGAAGGGACGCAAGGGGGGGGGGGGGGGGGGGGGGGGACAGGAGAGTGTGGCAGGTCGGAAAGAGTGCGGAGGGAGGGTATGTGAACCACAAAGACCTCGTCCCTGTCAGAATAATATTTCTAAAAAATCAAATACACAAAAGATTTTGATCGTTAAAAGCAGTCAAGGAGAGAATGAGAAAACAGTTTCACTGACCCATGCCTGTGCACACCAAGGCGCGCTCCTAAACCAGCATAATTATGCACATTTATTTTAACGCCCAGCTCAACTGAAAAAGTGGCTTTGAGAAAGATACCCCTCAGTTCCCCTGATCTAGAACACACTAAGAGGGAACCCACCAAGTGCGCGCGCACACACACACACACACACACACACGCACACACACAGCAATGAACGCATCCAGAACATCATTAATTTGGTGGAGAAGGACTGGCCATGAAAAGGCATGCAAGAGATTAGAAAAATCCTTGGGACCTGAAAACCAATTGTAGAAAAGGAAGAAAAAATGGAGGAAGGACAACTTTTTCTTCTAAAGGTGATGTCCACAGACGATTGTTTGTCAAGTTCAACAATTTTTCCATTTTTTAACTCTGCTAACATTTTTCCATTAGATGACCAAGTGGACATCGTGAAAGAATGATCAGAAGCCCTTTTCAACAGTTCACAGTTTGCAGTTGTGAAGTCCATGATGAACAGATCTCATCTTGTGAAGCAGAAGACAGGCTGACCAACCTGAACCGCAAGCTGGGAATGCACCTGAAATGCATTTCATGATCCATTTTACACCCAATACCACCACACCACAGACTCACAAAGCCTGTCATCAGAGAGATCTTCACAGAGGATATCCACATGATGAGCCCCACACACTCAAAACTCCCTTGCAATGTTGGGTCTACCCGACCTTAGATGATCTCGTGATCATCTCGAAATTTTCTGTGGAAACAGCGAGACCTGGTTCCTGACACAATAATTGTGAACATGACTGCATGTCAGGGAGGGAAGGGAGGAAGAGCTGGAATGTACAGGACCAGAGTAATACATAGGACAGAAGTTGTAAAAGATTCTACACAAAAAAACCTACCCATTGACATCCATAATCCACAATGCAAGGTTTCTCTGTCCCCCTTTCTCTCCTTCAGGGTCCCATAGTGGCTTTCTTCCCTTGCTCATTTCAGCTTTTTCTTACACAGTTACACTCACTTTTGTCCAGTTGAAGCACTTGTACCCAATCTGCAGGAAATCACATTTCATGTCATCATGAGGCTACACTTCACGGCTGCCAAGCTGCTGTGGTGACGTTCCGTGATGCCTGTTCTGTTCCAAAGTGTAAAGGACACTACCTGCTGAGCGCCCCACCTGTCTGAGCCTCAAATATCATTTGATACAAGTCCCTCTTCTTCTTCTCTCCCTTAGCTCCATGGGGAGTCACTGGGCCACCACAGTGAAGAACAGTTCACCTGGTTCCTCCAGTTCTGCTGGTTGTGTGTCAAGGCCTGGGTCTCTGTAACTGTCCACTCTGCAATGTGGTCAGTCCATCAGGCTTTTTTTCGGTCTTCCCTCTGTCTCCCTCCTTCAACAATTCCCTGGAGGATTGTTTTAGCAAGGACAACAGATTTTGCCACATGGGCCATACCGTTTTCTTTTCCTGACTGATGTTTGTAGATTTTCATATGGCCCTAAGTGCTCCCTGATAGTTTGTTGACTAGTAACATGACCAGTGTACCTGATGCTTAATATCTTGTTGGAACATCTCGTTTGCATGGCTTGGAGTCTTCTTTTCAGATCCACTGCGAAGGTCCATGTCTTGCATGCATACAAGAACATGGTATATATCAATGCACGCAGGAGCCTAATCTTGTGTTTCATGGACATGCTCTTAATATAAGTACTATCCACAAATGCATGCCATACACAATCCAGTATCTCCACAGACAAAGCTAATGTCAGCTCACGATTGTATACAGATTCAATAATGAAAATCCTATGTAATGTGCCTTAAAGATTGTGGAGACAATCTTGGCTGGGTTCATTGGGAAATTCGGGGATATTTTATAAGCAGAGTTTGAAAAATTTCCTGTCCGCACACTTCTACACAATGGTCTTTGGTCTATACTTCTCATCACTTCCATTTTGTTTAACTCTCATGGATAATTCTGATGCAGTTTCCTGTAGACAAATTCCAACATGCTTTCCATCTATCTCCCTAAAATGGCCAACCAAAAACTTTTTTCATTTTCTAAGATCAGATCTTCCTTTAAACACAGCGACCTTGACCCTTAAAAGCTGTTTTCCAAGAAGATTTTCTCAAAGATAATGGATTTCTTCCATTTTCAAGGCCTGAGAGAAAGTCTTCAAAATTCACACGATGTTAAGGACTTTCAGAACCCACGTGGGTCCATGTAACAAATATTTTCCCTTGCTGTTCAGTGACTTTCCTCATCACCTGTAACAGTTCTCAAAGTGTAGTTATATCATCATCATCATACTCCTACAACAATAATTCCAAAGCCAGCAAAAGCAGGTGTTCTGAAGATGACAAGAAGCGTCTCACCTCTTCGCACTCTTTGGGGTTGTCCTTGTCGACAGTGTCGTACACCACAGTTTGCAGGTAGTTCATGGCCGCACAGCTGTCCGTGCTCGCCATCTCCAGAAACTGGAACTTGCGGATCAGGAAGCAGCACTTCCGCAGCAGGAACTTCTGGGACGGTCTGGACAGCTGAAGACAGTGGATTCAAACACATGGGAGAGAGAGAGACAGAGAGAGAGAGAGAGAGAGAGAGAGAGAGAGAGAGAGAGAATGTTGCTTTTAGCCTAGCTGACCACTAAAGGCAATATCAGGACTGTCACTCTGTCAAAGTCAACTCTCAAGTTCAAAGACATAGGGGGAAAAAGAAATGCACAAAAATATAACGAGCGCACACAGCATAAAACATGAGCGATCAAGGGCGTTTAAAACATACATGAAGGGTATGGAAGCTGAACATAAAGAAAGGAAAAAGATGCCCTTCCAATCTTTCATTTCATGGGTAAGCCCAGTTCACATACCTATGGTCACATCTGTCTTCAGGAGGTTCGTTTGTTAAAAAAACAACACATGAACAATCTTCAGCATTTCTTTAAAAAGACAGACTATGATCATCATTTCTGATTTTAAAAAAGACGTGTCCACAATCCCAATGTTTATCTTATGAAGTCCCCCTTTGTCAATACAGATTTACAACAACAACAACAACAACAAAAAACCCACCTAAAAGTGAAGATTTACTCTCAAGAACACTACCTGTGTCCACCGTCAACACTGTGCCAGAGTATCATACACACCCTGCACCAACATCTTAGGTACACATGCACCTCAAACCCCACACAATCACCTACCTGTAAAGACCAGAAGTCATCCAGCCTCATCTTGGGTAAGCTGTCTTTGCCTGGGGTTCCCCCAAACAGGTAGTGTTTCTGCAAAGGAAGCAATCGCACAGATCTGCCTCAATAACCAGGAGAACAGGGAAGCGCCGTTGCTGGCAGGTCAATCTGGTAAGGTAAAGGTGATATTTTTACAGTAAGAACCAAGTCTTCAAAGGGAATGAGTCTTTGTTGATAAAATAATCCATTTCATTTCTGAGTGCTTGTTTGCTGTCTAAATCTCCGCCAGTTCAACATCATGATAATGGGCAAACTATATGCTTCAACTCTTTTTTTCTTACAATTACCTGTATAAACAAATGCCTTTACCCTAACTGGCATGAAACAAATGCCTTACAATTAGAAATCCTAAAATTCACTCACACACACACACACAAAAAAAAAAAAAAAATTTTACCCTGAGAGCAAGGGAGCTAACCATGACTCCTCTCCACACAATGACCGCTAGAGAAAAATTCCTACCCCCCCCCTACCCCCCCCCCCCCCCCCCCCCCTCCACTTAGTTGTTCAAAACAAAACAATGTTGGTGTTCATCGGCTTGCAGAACACCATATGGCTGTGACAAGGCTCACTACCTCTTCTTTTCCACAGTCTTCACAACTCTCGCCCCCCTTTCCCCTCTCACATCACTTGTCTACAGACCTCCTCCAGTTGATTATTGTACAGTTCAAGACACACACACACACACACACACACACACACACACTCAACCAGCAGATGAGTACCCTCAATGTGGCAGCGAAGCCCTCACCTTTCTTTTGTAGTCGTACACCAGCTGGTGAGCGAAGCGTGGCACTGGCTCTATATGCTGCATCTTCACCCAGTACTGATGGCCCGTGTTTCGTTTTTGTATATACATGACCTGCAATGTATGTGTACATTAATGACTGTACCACTTTCAATCTGTTCAACACATGTATACATTAATGACTGTACCACTTCCACAGTCTGTTCAACACATGTATACATTAATGACTGTACCACTTTCAATCTGTTCAACACATGTATACACTAATGCTGTACCACTTCCACAGTCTGTTCAACACATGTATACATTAATGACTGTACCACTTTCAATCTGTTCAACACTTGTATACATTAATGACTGTACCACTTTCACAGTTCAACACATGTATACATTAATGACTGTACCACTTTCACAGTCTGTTCAACACATGTATACATTAATGACTGTACCACTTTCACAGTCTGTTCAACACATGTATACATTAATGACTGCCACTTTCACAGTTCAACACATGTATAAATTAAATGACTGTACCCACTTTCAATCTGTTCAACACTTGTATACATTAATAACTGTACCACATTCACAGTTCAACACATGTGTACATTAATGACTGTACCACTTCCACAGTCTGTTTAACACATGTGTACATTAATGACTGTACCACTTTCACAGTTCAGCACATGTATACATCAATGACTGTGCCACTTTCACAGTCTGTTCAACATGTATACATTAATGACTGTGCCACTTTCACAGTTCAACACATGTATACATTAATGACTGTACCACTTCCACAGTCTGTTCAACATGTATACATTAATGACTGTGCCACTTTCACAGTTCAACACATGTATACATTAATGACTGTACCACTTTCACAGTCTATTCAACTGTGAACACATGTATACATTAATGACTGTACCACTTTCACAGTTCAACACATGTATACATTAATGACTGTACCACTTTCACAGTCTGTTCAACACATGTATACATTACTGACTGTACCACTTTCACAGTTCAACACATGTATACATATAATGGCTGTACCACTTCCACAGTTCAACACATGTATACATTAATGACTGTACCATTTTCACAGTCTGTTCAACACTTTTTCGTTAATCATTTTTCTGCATACTGCACACTGAGACATACCTTAGTTTACATGAAGCATGAAATCTAGTAGGTCTCTAAAGCTGAAGCTTAATCTGACATGTAACCTCATCCATGTCACTAAGCCTGCCACCAATCCAGACACTGATGTAAGTTTGTATGAACCTTTAACCATATTCTTCTTCTTTTTTTTTTTTCTTTCTGATGTTTTACACTGATCACAGGGGCCCTACATCAAATGGCCTGAGTATTCAGCTGAAGAGCCAAGGGTCGCAGAGTCAGATTTTTAGGGTTTGACAACTGCCCTCTGTCCATCCAGCAGCAGAGGATGGCTGTCACTTCCATAATGCCCTGCCCTAATCACTTTACACTTGCCATGTGTTTTTTTCTACTAAAATTCATTCCCTTAAGTTTAAAAAAAAAAAAAAAAAAAACGTGATAACTGGTGACTTTTATTGCAAACAACAATTCCATGTGTTTGTTTGTGCCACCTACCAACCTCCCCCATCCATCCCTAAAAAACACAAAGACTAGCACCAGCACAACTCCTGAAGTCATGACTGATGTTAGTGCCTTGGCAAGAGACAGACACTGGCAGGTGAAGAATATGTTTATCAAGGCAGAGCCATACTGCGTCACAACAAATAGCGATTCAATGCAGTTTGGTTGTGACCATCAATATAAACACAACTCAATGCAGCAATGACGATCCCAAGATGTACTGATACAATGCAGTGCAAGATGACATGAAATACCACAGAACACAGTGCACCACCACTCACCACTTATCTCTGCTGATGTCGTACACCCAGAAGGAGTTTTTTCACATTGTCTCTCTTGTCCTTGTCTCGACTCAACCCCTGCAAAGTTGTACTTAAAGATAAACATCAACCACTCAATTTCATAAAATACTAAAAGTACACTTAAATGATAACCATCAACCACTCAATTCACGGGGCCGGAATGACTCAGTTGGTAGGGCGCCGGACTCATGATCCTGGGGTTGTGGATTCGAATTTCGGTACAGGGCGATTTTTCCCTCAGAGTAAACATTGGTTCTGACTCCATTCCCCATACAGTCCTTCGAATGACACTATATAAACGAGGTTCCGTGTGTGAACATATGCACAACATCACACATAAAATCCCATCACCAACTTTCGGAAGAGAAGGCCAGTTTGGCCATTGGTATGGATGACACGTTACACATAGCATGCACCTTCCCTGAAGATACAGTATGGCTGCCTTAATGGCAGGATAAAAAAAACGGTCTTATACACAAAACTCCACTGCCTGTCTGCAGGCAGCGTCTGCAGGAGTACCAGCCTGCGTACACAGAAAGAAAGAAAAGAAGAAAGAAAGCAACAAAACAAGTATTTCATTCCAGCCAAAGAAAAACCGATCTGCTGACTTTTCATTCTGTTACTAATACCAACCAACAAAACGGTCAGCCAGCTAAACTTGAACAGTCAGTCTACTTATTAACAACCGCTCTAATAAAATAAACTAAAATGTTATTTAAAAGTCACGTACAGAGGAGCTTTAAAAGCATGGAATCTGATGTTACAAGCTTGTAAGGTCTGTAGTGTGTGTGTGTGTGTGTGTGTGTGTGTGTGTGTGTGTGTGTGTGTGTGTGTGTGTGTGTGTGTGTTGTGTTGTGTTGTGCTGGCGCTTGTCTACAAGAGGCTGTATACATTTATATATGTCTATTAGACTTACTTTCTCTTAGACATACCTTGCTATGTACCAAATTAGTTCACTTTTTCTCATCAGCAAAATGAAACAACGTCTTCCCTTCAAACTCATTCTACTGAACTAGACTGAGACTGAACACACCCTTTAGACTTCCATCTCATTGGGAAGATCCTCCCTTACTTTACAAAAAGATGGGAAGTACCACTTATGCTAGGCGGAATGACTCTGAAGGAACAAGAGGGGGGGGGGGGGTGAAGGAGGGTGTGGGGGTGTGAGGGAGTTCAGCTGTAATTATGAATACCATACTTCAACTAAAGTAATGTTAAATGAACATATATCAATACACCACTTCTCATTTTCTGCTCATTCAGATTCCAACACATTAGTATATGCCCTGAGAAAATAGTTACCTTACTTTCTTCACTTTCACTGACTGACACTGGATTACTAATGTTCTCTGCATCACTTCCATCACAAATTATTGCAAAAATAGTTAGTAGAAGCTTCCTTGAAGACAGTTTGAATGCTTGTTAATTGTGTGCACTCATCTAATACTTCTCCTAACCAGCAGAGGCAGGTGCTCCCATCTAAGTATAAACACCGTGACAAACAGATATCAATAGATATTCCTTTTTTTTATGCTTTAATGAATGACTTGTTTTACTAACTTTTGCTGATGTTCAAGACCTTCACAGAGAAAGCCATACTGGCATTATACAACAGTACAAATAACTTGTCACAGATCACAGGTTGTTTCCACAGTGCACGATTTATCCCCCCTATCTCATACAACACTGCAAGCAGTACACTGCGCATTGCAAAAATCCCTTCCTCCCCCCAGCCCAAATGCAGCACCAGGGATGAAAAAAAAGTCAAACAAGACAGAGGGAGACTGGCCTCTTTCTCTCAGTTTTGGCCCAGGTCTCTTAAACACCTTGCTCCCCAATAACTACCGGGCTATTCAAACACACATTGATATGAACATTAACTGAATTAACAGTCAGGGCTTTCATTTACTAATAACATGCTTCCAGTGAAATGCTTTCCTGAACCATTAGCACAGTGTTCCAAGACAAACCTCTCCTCTCCAAACTTACCGATAACACATGGATCTCATTCAGATCGGGGTCAAGAGTTGCACGTGTGTGTAAACCCTGAAAATCAGTGTTTGTTAATGTTACTTGTTTGCCTTTTTAAATAAACCAAAAACAGAGAAAAACATTGTTAATGTTACTTGTTTGCCTTTTTAAATAAACCAAACAGAGAAAAAAGTCTGACACTCTAAAACATTGTTAAATGCAAAGAGATTAATCCTGGTATCCAGGTCTTACTTTGCAGCTACTTCAAATTTAAGACAAAATACAGCTTGTTACAATTTTCATGCATAATCACATTCACCAATACAATTTCCTCTCCCCCTCTACCAATTTTATGTTTTCAATAAATCATACTTTCAAAGGAACATGTAAAGCACCAGCTTAAACCAAATTGGCCATTCAAATGCTCATTTTTTTCTTTTCTGATTACTGCAAAACTTTTTTTTCATGTTTTTAGACCTACCCCACCAATGCAGTTTGAGTAGCTTCCTATCTCTGCCAAAAGTCATTTCCCAGTTTCAAATGCATACAACCAGTATGTTAAAAAGGATGAAATATCATACCATCTTCAAACCATAGGGTTATAACAGTTTTGCAATCTGGAAACTCACTCCATGGTGATGTATTTGATTGTGATTGCAATGTTGGTCTAAAAGTGCAAATATACTGATCCTAGCTTGCTGCTCATGTGTGTTATAGAATGTGAAACCATTTAGAAACTGGGTTTTGCAATTATCCATAAGCACTTCCATCTTTACTGAACAATTCTCTTCTGAACAGCCTGCTGAGTACTGCTTGACATGATTCTTTGTTGGTGCCATCCGACACCACTTCTGTGGTGCCTGTGTCTACATGGTAGCCCAGAAAAGTCGTTAAGGTACTCTTTGGAACGTTGCCCGGCAAAAATATGTACAGGACCCGTTTCATCTGAGAAGAGCAGAAAAAACAAAACTTGAAGAACAGCGATGAAACAAAAAGACACAAAAAAACAAGAAAACATCAAAAGAAAATGTGAGGACAAGCTTTGAAAACAAGTAAAAAAAAATCTTACAAGCAAAGAATGTTTCTTCTTCTCTAACGATTATACAGTCCATGAAGCAGTTTTTTTTTTTGTTGTTGTTTTCTGAAACTGGATAGCTTTATACTGATAGCTAGTTTTTTTTGTGAACAGGCTTCACCTGGTCCATAAGTCCCCTCATTGTATTCCTCCCCCCACCCCTACAACACTCAAATATGCACACACTTCCAAGCACATCCAAACACACACACACACACACACACACACACAGAAGAGTGAGACAGCAAGAGAGACATGGGCACTATACCCGTAAAAGCCTCTTCAGAGACAGAAAGCATTTGAACCTTGCTTCACCTGATTTATGACCCCCCTAATTGCATCGTCCCCTCCTTGGGGGGGTGAAGGGTAGGAGAGACAGTGACACACATACACAGACAGAGAGAGAGAGAGAGAGAGAGACTAAGTGAGAGAGACCCCAGGAGAGTGAGAGAGAGACTGAGAGAGAGAGAGACTGAGAGAGAGAGAGAGAGAGAAGGAAGGAGAAAGAGAGAGAGACTGAGTGAGAGAGAGACCCCAGGAGAGAGAGAGAGAGAGAGAGAGAGAGCCCAAGTGAGAGAGAGAGAGAAAGAGAGAGAGGCAGACAGACAGAGAGGGAGGGGAGAGGGAGAGACAGAGATTAAGATTAAGATTAAAATTATAGTCCCGTCAACAGCAGAGACAGAGAAAAAGAGACAGACAGATGAGAGAGACAGACAGAGAGATGAATTGTGTTCAGACTGTTATCAGGCTGAACAATCTAAACTACCCTCTACGTCCCGACCCCATCCTCCTTCACCTCCCTTAATCCTCTTCCAGACACCTGTACCACAAACCACAGCCTCATTTTCTTGCTCAGGGTTCATATAACCCCTGTGTAATGCATGGCTGAAACCAGACAAGAATTTAAAAAAAAGAAAAAGCAGGAGGGCAGGGTATCCATGGGAGTGCTTTAGGCCCCCTGGCTGGGCCAAGGGACAAAACCCTTTCTAATGGGGGTCAGGGCAAGAAGCTGCAAGAAGCTGAGGGATTTTTAGCACTTCTGACAGTATAATATGTGCATTTGGTGGCAACTTGCTTCCTTTTCACCAAGCACAATATCAGAGAACCAAATCCAGGGGAGTTCATTCAGCACAAGCTGGAAAAGTTTGTTCGTCTTTAACTATATCATGTGTTTTACAGTAATACCATGATACAAAAAAGTGTCAATTTTGGACACGAGAGAAAATAGTTCATGTTAACCAGAAACAGTATGTACACTAACTCTTTGAAAATGAGTGGGATGTGGTCCAGTTCGCCTAAAACCTGGATTGGCAAATGGACATAATATTCTGAACACAACTTCACCAACATGTTACTTTCAAAAAAAAAAAAAACAACAACAACAACAACAAAAAAGAATGAAAAAATCCGTCTGACACAATAATTTCCAGATCAGAACAGAAAGACAAGTAACCAATTTCCAGTTTCTGGCCATTCCGAACACATAGCTTCAGCCATTGTAATAATCTTGATGATACCCACTCTCAGTGTCCCCCTCCTCTATCCCCTGTGCCACTGAATCAATTGTGAAGGCTCAAAAACTGCAGGGATGGACCAGGGTGCATCTGCATTCAGTTCAAACATGGATGGCTGTGTCTGAGTTGATAAAGAAGCTGAGAGTCTGTATCAATGTTGAGGATGAATTCCAGATATCCTGTTGTCAGGCAAATAACAATGGTCTGTTAGCAAATTACTTCCAATACTACATTTTCATAAAAAAAATCTAATGTCATTAAGACTTGCAGCATTGGTTTAATCATTTCTGTTAAACAAAGCATACAAAAAAAAAGAAAAATTTGAAAGTTTGACTCAAGTTCATTAACACAAAAAAAACTGATTGGCAGTCAGCATAAAGTCACTGAAAAAACAACAACAAAAATCTTGGTAGTTCAAAGGGTTTTCTGGAAAAAGGGGAACGACAGAAAAAAGCTGTCACAAAGTTACAAAAAAGAAAGAAGATTCAACAAAAGCCTGTATCGAAGGGCAACCAAAAAGCCCACTACCAACAACAGTTTTCAGCAACAGACACTAAGCGCTGCTCACAGGGTGGAAAAGCATGGAGTGTCCGATGCGGGAACGGAGCTGGGCACAATCATCCAGCAGTTTGCACCACGTGTTGCTGGGACATGGAAGGAATACAAACCGCTGAACGTCTGGTCCTGGTTCCGTTCCCCATCCGTTTGACTGCAACACCACAGGCAAACCGTGGTCATTGTTATGACTCCTCCACAGCTGTTACCACTATCATCATTATCACCTTCATTCTTACCCTCAACATTTCATTCATAACAAAACTGATCAGGTCAATCAACTAAAAGCTATGAAGGAATTTTCATATCTAAAAGAAAAAGAGTTCTTATTCAAATATTTGTCATTTCCAAAGGAAAAGTAACATTTCATTTTGATGCACATCTGTACTGGCAATTGAATAAACAATTATACAAATTTACATACATGCTTAGTTCATGAGAATTTCAAGACATTTTCCTAAAAAGGAAAACGTAAGAAGCAAACTACCAAAAATAGGAGAAACAATCATGATTTAACTAACCCTCTTGTGGTAAGTGAGATTTCAGACAACAGCATGAAATAATTTGATGTAACATTTCATCTGCTTCATGAACACAATTCTTTCGCCATGTGAAAAAGCATCTTGGACAAGACTGCGACTTTAAGAGAAATTTATTTAATCTCCACAGCACCTTTTTGTTTGTATACGATAACGTACAAAATCTTAACTCTGATTTCAGGAAATCAGAGTGTATTGGACATATAAAGAATTTTACCATAAAAAAGTAGTTTAACAATATACTTACCTGCCCAAACAAATGCCTTATCCTTAACTAGGCACACAGCATCATCTTATTATCACGATGTCATCCCCACTAAAATTGGAAAAGCAAGGAGCTAACCTCGCCTCCAAACCTAGTTAGGCAGCAAGAATGATTGCCCCTTAGGAAGTTTTCACTTCATTGCACCATATTCAAACATTGCTCAGTTTTCATACTCTCCATTAAAATGTTGGCCAACTTCTAATTTCTGCTTCTGCTTATTTGTTTTATAACGCTCACCATAAGCTTCTAACCACAGTGATAAGGTCATAAACAGCGTGTGATCAGATCTGCAACAGTTCCCAGTTAGCACTGAGAAAAAAAAACACTTGCCTGCACAAGACTCTTCCCCCGAAGACGTAGATGGTCTGCTGCTCCACGTCCATGGCCATCTGGTGGTCAAAGATCAGCTGGGGGCCTCCCATGGAGCACGTGTCCTCCGTGATCAGCGTCCAGCGGTCGGAGGAGATGTCGTACATGTAGAAATCACACTGCGCACAGTTTGTTCACATTTCAAGATCGGCAGGCAAATGATTCACTCATGAACACACACACACACACACACACACACACACACACACACACACACACACACAAGAATCTGACAACATACATAGTCTCGCAGAAACATGCACACAAGCATATACACACACAGCAGCAGCGTGCTGCCTACTAAATTTCAATTGATCACAGCTTGTTTTAAGACCAGCACTGAGAGCACAAGATCTAGTCAAATGCCAGAAACAAATCTGGTCTATTCCAAGTCAGGCATAATACATTCCACTCAAAGGGCTCCTCCCACACCCCCATCAACCACGAGCCCTTGGAAGCCAGCTGTGCTTGCTGTTCATTGTCTTTTAGCCGTTCATCACCCCCTATCAAGCCTCTCTCATTCCTTTCCATCTAAGATGTTTGAAAGCTTCAAAAGGTGGTGCAGGACTGCTCCTGCCTGGTTGGTTCAGCAGTAAAGGACAGTACTTCTCTGGTTCCCACTGGCACTTTCAGGTGTATCTTTCTCTTCCTTCATTTACCCCAAATTCAAAATACAGTTACAATGGTAAAAACAGAAACAAAAAGTGCACTCAGAGTACACGCAAAACAAGTAAAAGCCACAGAATTTTAAATCAAAACCACATTACCTTTTTTGATTTCATTCTGATGCTGTGCAACAAAATGCTGTACCATATATTCATTTCAACAAACAGGCTTTTACAAGTACCACTGTAGAAATTGTCTAATCTATTTTCAGGACTTCCTCTTTAAACCATGAATATAACACCAAAGTGGCTCACCTTAAGTACAATTGTTGTGCGCAAGTTGGGGTCCACATAACGACCAAGGGTGAAGATTTGTTTACGGTCTGGGTCCAGGCACATCTTGTGACAGGATCGTGCTGAAGCCCGCCCTGATAAGAAAAAAAAAAAATTACAGTAAAGCATTACACAAGTCATATGGGGGGGCTTAGGGTCATGGAGACCTGGGATCATGAGGAAAAACTGCAGTCTTCACTACCCCCCACCTTCTTCTTCTTCTGCAGTCGATTTTAATGGCTGCATCAGACCTTCTATCCTGACTCCTCCACCAAAGACTGGAAGATATCATCTTCAGCTCAAGCAAATTCTATCAAAACTTCCACTGCTGAGACACTCTCATCTCACCGAGGCAAGAGGCAGTGACAAGACTTGAATTTCCATCGTCAAGATTTAGGGGGTCCTCATTTTCCTTAGTTTAAGGTTAATGGAGTAATCAGCAGCAACTTTTAGTTTCTTTATTCTTAAAATGCTTGCTTGACCGAGTTATGGACAATACTAAAAGTATTTTAAAATGGATGATGACACTCTTATCCTCACACAGTCAGTAAAGAAAGGAAGAAGATGATACTCTATATGGAGTATGGAACTGGAACATGGTTGAACGGAGAAAGAACTGAATATATGAAGATGGATCAAGGACATATGGAAAAAACAGAACAGAGATCTATGAAGTTGGAAAACAGAGGTGTACGCAGATTATATAGGGAGTACATGAAGATGGAACAGGATGTGTGCAAAAGGAACAGAAAACATGTACATGATACAGAAATATATACAGAAAGTGTGGGAGGTTATAAATATGGAACAATGATGTAAAATGGGATAAGATGTATGAAGAAGGAACAGAAGTCTATGAAGATAGAACGAAGAAGGCAGAATATGGGGCACAATAGAACGAAGAAGGCAGAATATGGGGCATATCAAGATGTAATGGGAATATATGGAGAACAGGTAGGATTAGAACGTTAGAATCTAATCAAACAAATCTGAGACAGAATGGCAAAGTGTGGGAGATGAACATTTTTTTTTTTTTCTTCAATTTTTTCTCTCCAAGACTCAAGTCTTTAAGTATACAACTTGAAAACACACACACAAAAAAAGGCAGTGAAACTGCGTCACAATGCCCAAAGTTGCTTGTTTGTTTTGTTTTGTTTTAAACTGGATCCAAGCTGATGATGCATCACTGAACTGGTAATGTATGTGCAAGTAAAATAAGGTATCAAATTTTAATCACAATTTCCACTTCTTACCACTGAACATTTAAATCTCAATCTCTTCCAAGGTTTTTTCAGGGCTGTCACCATAGAGAAAAGTCATAACAAAGACCTCCACCAACATGATCTCATTATCTACACCAATTCATAATACAACAGCTTAACAATTCATACCATTAGCCGACGAAAAACTAATCCATGCCGGGGGTGTCATCTATTCTGCTTGATTTATCACATCCACATTGAGGGGTGGGGGGGGCATGAAATGAATGAAAAATATAAATGGTGTAACAAAGAGCAAAACCATGAAAAGGCCATACTGACAAACAGACATTGCAGATTGGACAGTTAAACCCACTGTGGACAGTGTATACAGTTTCCCTGTCTAGTCATCAGACCAAAATAGAGAAAACTGGCATGTCATAAACAGGAATGAGAGAAAAAAACAAATGCAGATGAAACTGCCACAAAAGGATGTAAAAACTAGTTAATACAGAAAAACAAATATGAAAACATAAAAAGGTAGAATTATAGTGAGTGACAGAAAAGAGAAAATGACTGCAAAGAATTTTCAGAAGGCAAAGACAAAGCATACACAGTAAGACCTAGTATCTTCACATGTGAACCCTGTAATACTGAAAGAAGAAAGGTGGGACAGCCGGATATAAAAACCATCCTTCAAGACCCACTGAGAAGTGATATGGATGGACTCACTTCTTGCTCCGTGTGGCAGGACCATTCTTGAGAGGCACGTAGGGAGGCAGGACCATTCTTGAGAGGGCACGTGGTAAGACCACATGTCGTCCAAGTCATTGCTCCCGTCCCAACCACCAAACATGTAGATGGTTTCTGACACACAGTGTGAAAACAACTTTCATGAATCATCACTTGTGAACTGTTTTTGTCCATCTGCTACAGACATCATCAGCTGCACATTAGGCAGCACTGCACACCTTCGATGCCTTATCACCACCAACTTTAGAGAGGTGAAGCCAATACAAGAATAAACACAAAACAAGGTGCAAAAATTTTTCTCTAATTTTTTTTCTTAATTTTATTTTCCATCAAACAAATTAACAATGTCAATCGAAGAGGAAAAAAAAGACACTGACAATACAGAACCAAAGAAAATATACACACACATACGTGCATGCTTGCATGCAAATGCACACACTCAATAAAATGTACATACAAACAAAGTAATAATCAACAAATTATTACAGAATGGAAGATATTACAGTAAAATATTTTTAGGTGCAAAAGAATGTTTGTTTACACAGAAAACAAAATGATATTTCGACAACCATGTGTTCTTCAGATACCACAAAAATTCAGCCACTGAAAGCGATCTGTGAAGTGTTGTGTAGAAAGTCTGTATGCTTATTGTTTGTGGCGTCTGCAAAAGGCATATTTGCTGAAAATTCATTAGTCTGTTTCATAGTGTGTGTTAATTAAGGCTTCTTTGCATATTGTGTGTATATTTGCTTTGCAGCTTGTTTTCAGCCAAACTGCAGATTGATTCAGTGTCCTTGGAGAGAACACATAGCCTGATGTACAACCATTTTTACACATTCATCATATGTTTCTTCTTTCCTTTTTTTCAAACATTTTAAAACATGAATTTGTGAGACAAGAATACAGTGTTGTACTGCATAATCTCATCATCATAACAGATTTCTCTGTGTGAATTTTGGACTGGTCTCCCCACAGAGAAAGTGTCACTACAATACAAGACCACCCATTTTTGTTTTCTTCCTGAATTTTCATCAACTTACCCTAAAGTTCAGACTATAAGCCGCAATTTTACTTTTTGCCCCAGCTTTAAACCCTGCGGCTTAAACAAAGATGTGGCTTATATGTGGATTTTTTCTGATTCCAGGAGCATCACACCCTATTCTGTTCTAGCTTCTCTGTAACTCACCATAATGTGTTTACCGTTCATGAATTTTTCAATGAGCTCCATGTTAAAGTGTTAACTGTTCACGTTGTTACAGTGTTAACTGCTCACATTTTAAAATCAAAGCCGCACAATTGAAGCATTCAGATCAATTGCTCAAAGCACACACCCTCATCATGCCAAAAACGCGACAAAATGCATACAATGTAGCTTTCAAGTTGAAGGCAATCGACCTGGCCATCGAAAAAGGCAATCAAGCAGCTGCACAGGAGCTTGGAATAAATGAATCAATGATACGATGTTGGAGGAAGCAGCGCGGAGAACTGTCTCATTGCAAGAAGATGACAAAGGACTTCAGAGGGAAGAAGTGCAGATGGCCTGAATTAGAAAACGATCTCGAAGACTGGGTCAACACACAGAGAGCAAATGACCATGGCATTTCCACGGTTCAGATCAGACTGAAAGCAAGAACAATCGCTGCAGAAAAGGACACTGACGATTTCAAAGGTGAGCCATCATGGTGTCTCAGATTTTTAAGGAGAAAAGGCCTATCCATCAGGGAAGAACAACTCTTTGTCAAGAACTCCCTCCCGACTTCGAAGAAAAACTCACAAACTTTCGGAATTTCACACACAGGAAATAGCTAAGAATTTCACTGGTCCGCAAGACATCATAACTATGGATGAAGTCCCTTTGACTTCTGACCTGCCTCTCAGTCAGACTGTAAACAAAAGGGGAGAGCCATCCGTCACGCTGAAAACAACTGGTCATGAAAAAACCCACTTCACTTGTGTTCTGAGCTGCACAGCATCAGGAGAAAGCTTCCACCAATAAACAGATTACGATGTCGAAGAAAAATTTCCCACAAGAAATCGTCGTAAAAGTCAATAAGAAAGGGTGGATGCAGGAAACCCTAATGAAGGAATGGTTGACAGAGTGCTACGGCAAGCGAACAGGGAGTTTCTTTCACCAGAATAAGGTCATGCTGGTTTTGGATAGTATGAAGGCCCACATAACTGACTCTGTAAAAGAATCTATCTGAAAGACCAGTTCAATTCCAGCAGTGATCCCACGAAGCGCAACGAAATACTTGCAGCCACTGGACATCAGTGTCAATCGTGCATTCAAAGTGGCACTGTGTGTTGAGTGGGAAACTTGGATGACCAGCGGAGGAGAAAAAATCATTCACCAAAACTGGCCATCTGCGACGAGCAAGCTTTGCTCAAGTCTGCCAGTGGATCCTGACCGCATGGGGTAAAGTCAAGCAGTCCACCATTACTAATGGTTTTCACAAGGCTGGATTGTGTGCTGAAGCAGACGACAGTGCAAGTGACAGAGCAGCAGTGACCTTCACCTTGCCTCAAGAGGAAAGTGACGGTGAAAACAGGGGCTGAAGTCAGTGACAAGATGGTGGAGGAAGCGCTGCTACTGCTGCTGTTCAACTCCGACACCGAAGAAGAAGACTTCAGCAGATTCAGTGGACCGGACGATGATGACACTGAATAAATGTGATAATCCTAAGATGATGAACTTTATTTTTGCTGTATATATCTGCGGCTTATAAACCAGTGCAGCTTATTTATGAAAAAATTTCAGATTAAAAAAAAAAACATTTGTGGGTACGGCTTATATATAGGAACGCTTAATGGACCAAATTTTACGCTATTCAAAGCCCCCTCCCACACCCCCTCAAAAACTTTTGCCAGAATCAACCCATCTGAGACTTTGGAATATTCTACCTATATATAGTGTATGGTGTACATGAAGTACGGCTTGTCATCGTCTCTGAAATAGCATCATTCAGACCATATCTAAGGTCTACTTGGAAAAGAGGTTGGGGAATGGTTGGGGAATGGACAGGGAAACCCATCCCAGCAACTGTTCTATTCATTAGGGCACTTTTCCATTATTCAACATTCAAGATTTTATATACACGGTTGGTGGATATGCTTTCACTCACCTGTTTTGGTTGGTTTATACCTCAGCATGATGATGCATTGCAACTACAAAATCACCGTTAGTGCCACTTGATGAAAAGATGGAACGATGCCCAAGGACAAAAGAATTAAAGGTCTATGCAGATTAGGATCAATGGATGGATCTAAGATCTGTTCAAACTTGATAGAAGGCTCGCATTTACTTGCAGTGCCCTTCTGGTTTAAATGTCCCTGTCACTTGCATCATCATCATATCATCTCTCTCTCTCTCTCTCTCTCTCTCTCTCAAACACACACACACACACACACATGCACATACACACACGCTCACGCGCAATGTATGCATGCATAATGTGTGTGTGTATATCTAAACAGAGACTGAGAATGAGATAGATTACATATAGATAGATAGACAGACAGATAAATAGATTGATAGTCAGACAGAGAGTAAGATAGATAGATCAGACAGATAGATATTCCAAAACACTCCTGTAAAAACACTCAGATGATAAGAAGAAATACACAGATACCGACACTCAAACTGTCATTCAGCCCTCCTTTCCCATTTCAGCCAAAATTCAGGTAGCAATCCAGGTACTCACCAGTTTTGACATCTATACACATCTGATGGCCACCTCTCATACCAGGTCGCGACTCCAACACAGGATCTTTGCCTGAGGAACAAAAACAGGAACATGGTTGAGAACAGCACCAGTCAAATATCAAACTATGGTCATTCAGAGATTCTGAAGCATGCAGCAAGCCATCTTAACAATACAGTTTTGTTAAATAGAAAATCATAATAGTAATCTCTCTTCCACAGAGTTATTTTCGTACCAGTTTCTGACACCTCAAAGACATTTACAATACCACACATACTCTCACATCTGCACTTCACTATAATGAAAGAACACTCCTGTGCATCTGCAGTCATGATACAAAACACATTGCCATGCCCATTTTCCTGCTACCACAATTCAGGCTCACTTTGAACCAAACATAAAGTATCTTCCTGTTTGCCAAAAGACATGACAAAGAACCTATCATAAAAATTTGACAGGTTTCATATAACTTTTGACCTGTATCCTACCATGAAACTCTTTATGCTCTTTTGAAGATACCCAATTAGAATTCCAAAATAAAAATCTCAGCTATACCTCCTGTCCCAAAACAGCTGTACTTGTTATGAAAAAAGACAAAAATCGAGAGCCACTCTGACTGTTAATGGTTGTGGACTGCATATTACACCGAAAAAAAAAAAATCACCCAGACAGATGAACAAATCTGACTGCAGATGGAACGTTGCAATTCAAATACTGTGGGCAAATGCATCTGTCCATAACCGGCTAAGGAGGAGACCAATTTAAGGTGAAGTTAAGAGAAAGCGTTTAACAGATAGCTAGCTGTGGCAAGCAAATCAGAATATGTAAGACTGATGATGAAGAAGCTGGGCAGAGCAGCAAAAAAAAAAGCCTGACTCTAATGATTTGAAAAAAAAAAAAAAATCAATGCTACAAGACTTCCAGGAAACAATACAAACAACAATTGCAATGGAAAGGGCAGAAAGTGAAAATTTTTATTAGTACATGATCTGCAAGTGTGCATTCCGTGATTCTCATCAGTCATAGTAGCCATGATGATAACAGTGTGCATACAAGTACACCCCTACAGCATCCAATATAAATATATAATAATATGTTCCACAAAATTCTTGAAACTTTCAGCTTGTTCCCAGAGAAAATATTGCAGGGTATGCATGTCTGATCTTAGATACTTTTTAAAAACTTATCAAAAATGTCTTATCTACTTCTCAAAATACCACACTTGAAACCTGCCATAACCATTTTACTTCTCAAAACATTCAACTAGCAATCTGGGATAAAAACCCTTATATCTCAAACTATCTGACCTGAAATTCATCCAAAAAAACAAAACAAAAACACACACACACACACAAAAAAAAAAAAGCGCGCGCACACACACACACACACACACTCTCTCTCTCTCTCTCACCTTACTTAAACCTATCATTCTCACTATCTACTACAAAAAAATTATATCCCGAGTTAATACATCCTTCAGAAAAAGCAAGAGTGATTTTTAAATCACACACAACATTTTCATATTCCACAAGCACAATGAGGCATAGTTTTCAAGACAACAGAGAACCTGCTCATGGAACAAGCAACCAAACAGAGAACGTAGTAACTCATTATAAAGGGAAAAAAAAAAAAAAAACTTGTGCAAATCAAACGGCCCTGTTTACAGCTTAGCCCAACTTGCTACAGAGGCCATATCAGGCTGGAGAGGAAGTGCAGAAAAGCCGAGGACTTACTGGTATGAGGAACAGGCTGGATGGGCGTCCACACAGGTTTGTAGTCTGCTGACTGATGTACTGGTCAAACAAAGCCCTCTGTGGAAGAAAAGCCAAGCTTTTACTACTTTCCAACATTCAGTGCACATCCCTCGTAAGTCCCCATTTCAAATCTATCCTGGTAATAGTATTTTGCTAAATAAAATCCAGGTTTTAAATACTTTCCAACACTCAGTGCACATCCCTTGTAACCGCCTTGACTTACGGCTGTGTCAGAGCAACTGACAAAGGCTAGAACACCAAGACTATATCAAAATGTTGTTATGCTCTGCATAGTTGTGTGGGGATTGCCTTCAGTTGTGACAAACTCCTAGCACAACATTATCAGTCTCCAAAATCCCCCGAAGTCGGAGTGTGCTGCCCATGTGGCGAGTTAACCAGAAACTGTCACACGCCTAACATTCTCATCCCCAGCTAATGCATTTGTACCATAGTGTTCAAGTACTTCGGCTGTTCAGATGATCCCTGAAGTCTTTTACCCAGGGTATGACAACAACTACAACACAACATCCCTTGTAAGTCCCCATTTCAAACCTACCTTGTAAGTAGCATTTTGCAAAATAAATCCAGGTTTTAAATACTTTCCAACACTCAGTGCACATCCCTTGTAAGTCCCCATTTCAAACCTACCTGTAAGTAGCATTTTGCAAAATAAAATACAAGTTTTAAATACTTTCCAACACTCAGTGCACATCCCTTGTAAGTCCCCATTTCAAACCTACCCTGGTAATTAGCATTTTGCAAAATAAAATCCAGGTTTTAAATACTTTCCAACACTCAGTGCACATCCCTTGTAAGTCCCCATTTCAAACCTTCCCTGGTAATTAGCATTTTGCAAAATAAAATCCAGGTTTTAAATACTTTCCAACACTCAGTGCACATCCCTTGCAAGTCCCCATTTCAAACCTACCCTGGTAAGTAGCATTTTTGCAAAATAAAATACAGGTTTTAAATACTTTCCAACAATCAGTGCGCACACCGTGTGAGTCCCATTTCAAACATACCTGGATAAGTAAATATTTTGTCAAATATGGGCCCTATAGTAAAGGCTCCCTGTAATGACCCTCCAAAGAAAGACAATCCTAACAAAGGTGTTTTCCTGATTACATTCTTTCATCTGTGCTATATACTTCTTATCATAAAAAGATTTCCTATGTTCTTTGAAGGATTTCCAGAGGTTGTTATCTAGAGCTTCCCCTGTACCCAGATTACAAGAACCTGAAAGATCGGCAAGCAGCGTTATCATCGTCATTGGATCACTCACAACACGTGAGTAGCATAGCTGCCAACCTTATTCTGAACACTTATCATCCCAGTTCAAAAACAACCTCTCAAGCCCCACTTTTTTTTATAACACAAAATGTTGAAATTCTGGTTTCCCCCTTTAGTCAGGATTCCAGGAATAATTTCTAAATTAGTAAAATTCAGGAGGGCTGGTAGCTTTGGGGAAGGAGGCGGATGGGTGTAAGCAGGGACAGAGGAGGTGAGATTTGGGAGTGGGGGGAGGTGGGATGGGGGTGGGCATAAGGAGAGGGGTAGGTTGGTGGAAATGGCTTTTCACTGATGTAAGTATGCACAGCTGTTTCACTCATTTATTCATATTGTGTATACCCCAGCCGACCACATAAGCTATATCAAGGGCTGAAAATTCACTGAAAAACTGGATTAGTTTTGATGTGTGTGTGTGTGTGTGTGTGTGTGTGTGTGTGTGTGTGTGTGTGTGTGTGTGTGTGTGTGTGTGTGTGTGTGTGTGTGTGTGTGTGTGCATATGCGTGCATGCATGCGGGAGTGTGTGCGTGTGCATGTGTGTGTGTGTGTGTGTGTGTGTGTGTGTGTGTGTGTGTGTGTGTGTGTGTGTTTGAGTGTGTGTGTGAGTCTGTGCGTCTGTGCGTCTGTGTGTGTATGTGTGCGTGTGTGTGTGTGTGTGTGTCCGTGCTTGCACATATGCGAGTGTGCATATGCTTGTATGTATGTAAGAGTATGTGAAGTACTTTGTATTCATCACTACAAGTGAGAATGGATATCACTTTATAAACACCTATTATCATTATGATTATAGCCATTATATAATATTTGAAAATTATCAATTAAACTTGCAACTCCAGTCATTTATCCCACCAGACTTACAAAAACATACACACACAAAATTTGACTCTTAAATGTATGTAATCTCAAAATTCTCTTCAAAACTTGGATTCATACAAATGTTTTAAACCATTTTGTTAGCTCTCCTAAATGGAGGCCATCGACAGTTTTATACAATATTGAATCTGTCTCCATAAAAAAGCATGTCCTACACAAATGATATGGCTTGAACCTTTTTGCAAATTTAACAATGACAAACTCATTTCAATCCACTGTTCTTAATGATTGCAAATAAAATTAATGTTTACCTTGGCAAGCTTGCCTGATGACACCTTCACACTTATCGTATTCTCCTTTAAGCACCTGAAAACACACAAAAATGTGTGCTAAGATCACACCATTTTACATAAGAAAGACTAAAACAAACAGTTCTTGGCACAGCTTCATATAGGATGAGTAGTAAATGAGCCTAAAGGGCAAACAAGTATGCCACACACACACACACACATACACACAAAGAGAGAGAAGGGGGAAAGGCGAGCAAAACACACACACACACACACACACACACACACACACAGAAGAAAGGACACACACACACACACACACACACACACACACACACACACCATAATCCTACCAATAACAGAAAATCCCCCAAGAGCACAGGACTGAAAAAAATGTTCACATAGCTGGATCAGCAGCATGTGTTCTATGGACACACAGACACACACATAGCCCAGTCCATACCCCAAACATGAAACAGATACACTGACCCACACACACAGAGGAGCACTGACCAAGAGTTCATGAAGCTGTGTCAGCAGGGGGTGTTCTAAGGACACTTTGGTTTTCTTGCTCAGCTCCTGGAAGGCTTCCATGTAATGGCGCTGACGAAAGTGTTTAAGGCACAGCCGTATTGCTTCTCTCTCCCGGTACTGAAAACATATACCAGCTAGAGGCATACTGGAATCACTCTATGTCCTTGAGCATGAAGACACAGAGGTGATGTAACGAGAGACTTGTTGTCTGTTAGTCTTATATGTTGCTGTACTTTTCTTTTCACAAATGTTCATCTCCATGCAGGCATCTATAAAGATCAGTAGTTATCTGTATTTGTCTGGGTTTATCTGATCTCTGGTGGGGAAAAAAATTTAAAGGAGTTTCCTAGCACAATTTTATGGATAGATGAGATAACCAAAATGCCCTGTCTATCCTGTCCCTTTCTTCCCATTGTCTCCCTTCCAAACCCCACCTCCCTCCTTCTCCTGCGACCATTTCCAGCGGATAGTTTCCCATCAAGAGGTATGAAAAACTATTGAGGATAATGAGCAATACTGGTGATGACTACTGATGACAATATGCTGATAACAGCGATGAAAAAGGTGGTGGGCAACGTGATGGGGATGGTGAGGATAACTTACGGTGTTGTACCAGTTCATGCAGTTCTTGACCTGCTGCCAGTCATCCAGCCCAAACAACTCCACGTACCAGATGCTGAAGTTGAAGCTTTGGGCCCCAGGCCTGGATGGGCACTGCACAATGTACACAAGATTACAAGACAATGTTTACATCCTTTCAGTCTATTCTGGGCTATACACACCTAACTACCCTGAAAATACTCGTCAGCACATTTTCCTCTAATACTGTTTCATTTTCATTAGTTCTGAACAGTTTATCCGTAGTGATCAAGTTTGCTTCAAATCAAGCTTGAGGGCAACTCATACATCAGTCTGGAACAAACTGATATGGGAAGGCTGTGTACTTTAAGCAATCAAACACAAAATGGAATTCACCATCTTTATCAGGTTAATCTCTCTCTCTCCCTCTCTGTCACACACACACACACACACACGCACACACACACACACACACACACACACACACACACACAAACAAATGCATTACTGTGTTCACCCACATATGCCTGCACACGCATACACACACATATGAACACACACACACACACACACATACACACACACAAACACACACACACACACACACACACACACACACACACACACACGTGCACACATGCACACACACACACGTGCACACATGCTTGCGCATGCACACACACACGTGCACACATGCTTGCGCATGCGTGCACACATGCTTGCGCATGCACACACACACACACACACACACACACACACACACAAATGCATGCGCACATAAAGTTCTTATGCATTACAAAACAGTATAAAAGGCAGTAACACGCCGACAAGCATTCTTTTTTGTTCATCAAAGCTAAATTTTTTCTTGTGAAGTAATTAAATAATCATATGTCCACTTTTAGTCTTAACTGAAAAAATATTTAGTTAACACTTTAGTTTTAATGGGAAAAACATGTATTTAACAGTGTCATGTCAAAAAGCAGTCAAGTTTTGTTTTCAAGATGAGACACAGAACTGCCTAATAGTTTCTACACACAGTGACAACTGAGCTAAGTAAAAGAAATACACAAACTCAACTCACATCAGCAAGTCAATCAATAAAATGACAACTGTTATGAATTACAACAGCTCTCTGACAATTTCGAGAATCCTGTGCTTACCTATTTTGACGTAACGACAGGGGAAATGATTGTCATCAATTTTATTTCGTAAAGGAAAGGGTTCTGGGACGTGATCATTCTTCAAGCCACTGAACATAAAAAAAGACACAACACAATACTTGGTGCTCATGGCAAGCAATGAAACCTTCACAGATGGCGTCCAAACACAGATCATTTAGGTCACTTCAGTTTCAGGAACATATTGACAAGCAACAGTTCGGTAGCCACAGGTAAAAGAAGATAATCAACAGACCAAAATCAGCTTCTGAATTTATCGTTCAGCTTCTTTCTGTCACAAGAATATCTACTCTTTGCTGTGGCTATGCAGCAAAAGCATATCAACAAACTTGTGCAGAGTATGTCAATGCAGTTTTGATAAGGAGCACAATGGATTGGCATTCCTATAAACAATAAAAGAGATCGTGTTTTTGAGACCATAAAATCCAGCATTAACTTTCATGCCTCTTTAACTGCCAAGTAACATTTCTGGGGCACTAAAAAAAAAAAAAGAGGGGTGGGGGTGGGGGGCTTAAATCCCACAGCCAAATGGTTGTAGAGGCAGTGAACTGTTAAATTTTCACCTTGCCTAAGACATGAAATTATGGAAAGTGGAGCCCACAACTTTATTTCCCCTTCCTTAAACTCCCATGAACTGAAATGAAATATGCATTCCCCAACCCCTGATTCTTTATATTCTTCTCGTCTTCTTAATTATCAGAAGATCTGTGTTTCTGCTGCCATTTTGCAAAATTCAAATGGTAGTTACCAAAATAAAAAAATCCTTAGGACCAGCCCAAGTTTCAAAAAGTCTTTCCACTTTGTTCTCAAGCTATCATCTGACATCAAACGGACTGGACTTTACTCCTGTAATGCTAGGCTGTCAGGCCTTAAAGCTCCTGCGTTCAGTATGATAAAGAAACTTCCTGTTGACAGAAAAGAGACATCATACCTGTCCAGCAGTTCAATCAGATTATCTTCGGTCAGACCCCCGTAGACTTGAACTTCTTCAGGTTACACACATGGGTCTTCTCATATTTGCCGAACTTGATGCTCTCAACAATGGCTGGTCTCTCCAGCTTCAGCATCAAATACTGGAAGGTACACCAGAAAAAAAATGATGATGAGATAAACATGAAACAATTAGAACAAGTGCACACAGACCCACAGACACATGTATCAATTTCTGAGCAATATTGTGCATTGTTACATAAGCTGCATTTGCTGAATTTTCAGTACAAAAAATCAGCACAATATCAGCAATGGAACGATTAGCCTTTATGATCAGCCACAAGAAAAGAGCAAAGGGAAGCAACATATCAAGAGAGTGGTGAAACACAATGCAAACAAAGCCTGTGCACTAAGAGGAATTGTCTTGAACAAGCAAACACACTAGAAACGGCAACGCATGCAAACAAAAATATGCTAGTCATTGCTGCTGTAAAATGAGCGCGCAGTTTACTACAGTCATTAAATTCATGGCACAGTGACACAGCTCATACTCTTTAGTGCCCAGTTGATGAAAACATCAGACAACCTCGAACTGACTGGCTACTTGCCAAGAAAAAAAAAAAAAACCCAGCAATGACTGTCACAATTTGTAACACTGACAGGTGTTAAAAGAAAGGGAGAAGTCACACAGGGGACTGAGACCCTGACTGAATCTGAATCAGAGACTCACCCATAAAAGGCCATGTAAACTGAATGACTGATGGACTGTTCACTGGTTGGGGAGAAGCAGGAGGAAATTAAAGGGCACAATTACACAGACTGGCGGCCAAGAAAGAGGTCGCAGAGGGGACAGATACCCTGAAGGTGTTTGACTGGCGTCTCACTAAGAAAAGAATATGTACACGGGATGATGGACAGATTCCTGACTGCAGGCAGAGGGGAATAGGAGGAAGGAGTTCCACAGAGAGGCAGCTAACAAACTGTCCAAAGAGATGAGTCAGTCTGTAGATTGGAGAGAAATGTAGGACTGGAGCAAGCTGGTGCTGCCTCCATGCATTGGCTGTACATACAACAGGTTCAGCAGAATTATGCATCAAAGATTGGCATCTTGATTTGGGCATGTTAACTTGATCATGCGTTGCTGGCGGGAGACCGATCAAACTAAAATCATATTGAACTACTGTGTGTTATGCTCATTTTGGGTTAATTCATGTGTGCATCAATCATTCTATCATCTTTTCTAGAATGCAGTGGGGGGAAAAGGGTGGGGTGGTCAGAGGACCTGGACTGGGTAGTTTGTTAGTTACATTCAGGTTTGATATCTAACCACCAAAGATAACCTAGTGTACAGCAATATCTATCACAGGAGAGTTGGGGGTAAGCGCCCTGTCTAGCACTATTTCCACCAGAATGACATGTTTAAGACACACCACTGAAAACATTTAAATCTAAGATGGATGCCAGTAAGATTGAAACATTCAATGTACACTTTCTACATGTGCTGTCTTCTTAAAACCAAGCCACCAAGGCATCAAAAGCCAGATGGTGACCTTAATGAAGATATGAAGCATTTCAACACACTTGTGTACTTTAGACCATCTTCCTCAACCACGGTATTATTTTCAAACAAAGAATGAAGAATCATGTTTTAATAGCTTCTGGCTCTTGTTCATTCACTACTGGCAGACTCCTAAAACTGAAAGAATCTTGTACACTGTATAAAGCCAAATAACAGCTGTGTCACACACTGACCACAATTAGAAAGATCCCAACCCTGTTCTTCTGACCACCAGTGCCAAGGTTACAGTCAATATCTCACCTGAGGTGGATTGCTGGAATCTGAGGACCATCTTGAAGACTGTTCGCTGGGATTGTCATTCAGCACGTTTCTGAAACAAACATGTACAGTGACATCAGCTTACACTCAAACACAAAACAACTGTTTAACTTTTCCAGGGAATTTTGAAGATCTTACGTTCAATACTTCCTATTCAGTATTATGTCAGCCCTTTTCCAAGAGGGAAGTTTTGATACCCTTCATGCATGCCTATTGCTTACTTGACTTCCTTGCATTCATCAAAAACCACAGAAACACACAGGATTTTTTGTTTGAAGATCACGTTGGCAAAAAGTGCACTTCACATGCACTAAAATATTGATCTTTTAAACACAGCTGAAAATGTATTTTGAAGCACCTACCAATGTTTGAAAAGGTTAATTACTGTTCTTACTTTATACTGAAGAACTAAGTATCATATCACTTTAGAGAAAAATGGGAAGAAAAACACATTAAATTCGCCTTTTTCTTTCTTTTTCCATTTCTCACTCTCCCTGCATACATGTGTTAAACCACCAGCTTGGATATTATGCTACTGCTTGTTCATTATGTTTACATGTACATTCGTTCACATTTCCGAGCTTTGAATTTGCTTTCACTGATCTATTCATTTTTTTTAACAGTCAAACACGTATGTTTGCATACATGCATACATATAGATATAGATATAGTTGATGAAAATACGTAAAAGTATGATTATTCTTTGCTGTTTTCTCTCCCTTTTCATTTCTGCAATGCAGTCATCTGAAGCCAGTCTTGCATATATGCTGGTTTAATCATGAAATGCTGTACCTGGTACACCTCCACCCATCTCTAATGTGAGAAAATCAGTGTGCCTCAGCAATAATCATGCAGTTTTCTTCAAAGGGTTTGACAGCTTGTTGCCCTATAATGTGGCCCTATGATAAGATTAATGGCCACAATACTCATGCCATCATGAATGGAACCAAACCACTGTTCAGACGGACAACAAACAAAAAAAAAATAACACACACACACACACACACACACACACACACACACACACACACACACACACACATACACACACACTGTCGACACTAGCAACTGTAGAGCACAGTTCTATAAACTTGTGTTCAAAATCATCAAGTATCACAATCTGTGTGTTCTCACATCTATGCTAATATAACCTGTTGTCAATTTTGGAGTTTGTGTGCCATTCTCATTCAATTTCACTGCAAATAACAGCCTTTTTCATTTGATTCTCTCCCTTAAAAATTACACAATACACACACATACACACACCACTAATTAAAGTGATTCCTCTTATGTTTCACAGCTTTTTAGTACGTAACCTTTCAAACTTAAATGTTTGAAAAAACAATACAAACTTTCATTATTGAAAACAAAGGCAAAAATACTAATAAACACACAAAACACGATATAACTAACCTGTATTATGTAAATTTATACAATACCAAACAAACAAGCATACTTTAAACAAACATCGTTTTTTCTTCATATATGTTACAAGCAGCAGTCAAACTATTTGGCTAAACAAATCAAATGATTATTTAAACATATTTTCAAATGAGACAACATGACTGAGAACTGCAGCCAAAAATCAGTACAAATGGTGATGGTTACAAGTGCATGTGAATGGGATGAAAGCAAAGAGAAAAGGGAGTGAGGTAGGTTGTGTGAAAAGGAGAATGGTGTGGAAGGAAGCTCATGTGTTTGTGTACAATTGTGAGCTTTTCTTGTGTTACTAGTATGGCAATAGTTAATCTGATTTATTCAATTAACATCACAGTGTTAATGTTTCTTTCCTCAGTATTACTTTATACACTGAAAGTCCTGTTTGCAATCTGGCCTATAAACTTTAACATAGAGAGTCAAAGGTGAAAAAATGCTCCCAGCAACCTTCTACCTTCCCCTTTACACATTCACAAAAAATAAAACTTGTGTTCAAATCAGGAAATCTGTCACAGCTATTCAAATATCAACCTATATAAAACTGATAATTCCATGCATCCAAAATGTCTGTATCTTTGAATAGCCTTTTTCATAGACTTCAGACACTTAGCGTCAGCTGTTCAAGCTTATACTCTGAGATTATAAAAAGAATTCCTGCCACTGTTACCAAAAAGTACTACAACCCCTATTTTCTCTCCTTTGGTTTGGATGAGCTTCTAGCTATCTCTTAATCGAGCAATATCCAGTTGCTTGAATTGTTCATTCCTCTGCAATCCTCTGCAATGCACATACATATGGAGAGATGTCAATCATTTAAGAGAAACCAGAGGGATGCTGCTCGACTGAGAGTTAGCCAAGCTTCTTTCTGCTAATTAGATCAATCCATTCAGTCAAAAGCTTGCAACTTCTTTAATATATTTCTTATCTAAAAAGAGAAAAAGAGATAGCAAAAAGAAATCTCATTAATCTACATTTAACATGGAAAGTTAGGCTCTTGTTTCAGCCTCGCAGATGAGATAGCAACAATAAAAATGAAACAAAAAGTATCTATTGGCATGCGCTTCGTCTGTTCTGTGACGAAAGTGGATCTGGATGTAAGGGACACTGCAGGTACCAAACCGCTTAGTACGCAATGTGAAATAGAGCAAAGAACTAATAAGCAGGCTATGTGGGGCAGGGGGTGGGGAGAACTGTAGGAGTAGAGAGAAGGGGGTGGGGGCCAGGGGGAGGGTAGGGGGAAGGGGGGGTGGGTCTTGAAAAAGGGGGTGGGTGATGGGCGGGGAGGTGGTGGTGGGAATGGGGTGTGGGAAGAGGGGTTCTTTATTATGGATCTGCCAAAGGCTGATCAAAATGCAGAGGCAGATGGAGCTTGAACTATTTCTTTATCCTGGTCATGCTGGGAAAGAAAACAAAAACAGCCTTCATCCTGCTCTATTCTGCTTTCTGATACCAGTAGCTACATGTGTCATTGACGGTGATAGCTCTAGCTTTCTGCAAAGACTGATACGACGTGTACTTTCTTGCTCTCAGATTTCGTTGCTTACTTTCAAACCGCACTGCTAGAGTTAGAACATCCTGCATATTCTAAAGATGTAAAAGGCCTAAGTCAAAGTCAATTACAAGTGATCGACACACTCTAGTATCCAGTTTCACACACTCACTCTGGCACATAGCTGTACGAGTAACTGGAATATCTGTGGATTGTGAAAGACAGCTTGGTTGACGACGTCGAACTTGACGCAGCCATCGAAGAAGCAAGCCAAAGTTATGCGACCCTTGTTTTGACTTTATCACAAGACTTCAATGAATTTCACACCCAGATCTCGAAAAAAAAAAAACGACATGAGGTTCTTGAAGTGAAGGAACTGGGGCTCACGGTACTCCACTTCAGCCACAATATGTGCTAATCTGACGAAAAACAGATCAACAAATTCACGAAAAGCAGAAGCTGTCAGTGGGCTCCAGAGCTGGCTGAAGTTAACAGTAAAACCAATCACGAGGAGGCCATGTGCGGTATATTAGCCGTATTTTCATCAGTCGCCGTTTTTGTCTTTTTGTATTTCACTAATCTTTGCCGTCTGAATAAAAGCTTGAACCAAAGTTTGGCTGGTTTGATATGATTTCACTTTTCTCTGGTAACTTAGTATTTTTACTGACTGTGTCCCTCGGTGGAGCATCTCTGTAAATCGTCTGTTTCATGATCGTTCTGTTTAAGGATACACATAACAACACTGGTAAAAAGCAATGAAAGACAGAAGGAAGAAACTATGGAGCTTAACAGCAGAAGGTCTTCAGAGAAGACACCCCCATCCTCAGCCCTTAACCTCGCAAAGACAAGCGTTTTGACTCTGAACTCCTTACACGTTAAGGGGGCCTTGCCGCATCCGGGTCATGACATCCATAAATGCTTTTTTGCTTAGATTTTTTTTTTTTTTTTTTTTTTTTTTTTTTTTTAAACTCTGGCGCCGCTAGGAATCGATATGCACTCTCTGGATGGGTGGGCGACTCGAAGTGTTGCCTTTTCAGACGGATGTCTTATCCGTCTCATCAAGGACCTGATCTTTGTTGAAAATGTAGAACTGTAACCCTTACGCAGCTTGTATACACACAAAACCCCGTCACCTATTTTAGGAAGAGAATGGCAGTTTGGCCGTTGGTGTGGATGACATGTTACACACAGCATGCACGCTGCGTGAAAAAATCAAAAGACTGAAGAGGAAGAAGGTGAATGATTGTTACTGATTGAATGGCACTGGAAACGACTGAATGTAGCGCCAGCAAGCAGCTCTTCATTCGGTTCTATCCAAGTAGGCAGCCAGTTGTGCAAACGAGAGCGTGAATTTTAAAGCGCTTACAGCTTGGTTTCTAACACCAAGGATATGCGATATATAAGCATTCTTAACAAACAACACAACAACAACAACAATGTTTATATTTATAATGATAATAATGAAGCTCACTTTTTCAAGACCAGATCCAGCTGTGCATCCATTGTCCTCTTTTCAGATATTGCATGGTGCTTCATGAGATCATAAGCTGGTGAGCCTAACACCCCCACCCCCCCCCACCCCCCCCCCCACCTCCACCCCCCTGACCCCCCTGATTTCAACCTCTATGGTGAGGACTTTGATTTTGGGACTAGATTCCCTCCACTGCCCCGTGTGGCCGTATTGGACTGCCTTCTTGATTCTTTAGGCATCCTCTTATTTCCTCATGTCCTGTATTACTATGTCTCTCTTTGCTTCCCTTTTTTCGTGTCTGACCACCACATCATCTATACTGATCACAGCCATTGCCTGCTGGTTTTCATGTGTCTTGTTATTTCCCTGGCTGCTTATGAGGATTTTCTTTTCCAAGCCCACCGCCTTCCGAACTTTTCTTTCCTGCCGGGTTGGGTTGGATTGGCATCACAACCTGGTCTACGGAGTCCACAAACACGATTGAGTCGTTTTACTTTTCCTACTTTGTACTTCTCGATAAGGGCTTTCCAGGGGTATGTCGCTTCAGCTGATATTGAAATGCCTGGGCTACATTTGCACGACGTGAACATGCGTGATGTATTCATGTTGTTGTGTTGTTGTCAGTTCTCTCTCTCTCTCTCTCTCTCTCTCTCTCTCTCTCTCTCTCTCTCTCTCTCTCTCTCTCTCTCTCTCTCAACAAATTCGTTGCACGCGCACAATACACGACTCTCATGTTTGTTTGTTTTTTTCACAAAAGCAATGAAATTTCAAGCTGGCCACAGCTGCATAAGAGATCGTAGGTCGAGTCCTATTTAAAGGCAAGTTAGTTTATGTATATTTTTAGGATGTGTGTCTGGTCAGAAGAAGGGGCTGACACTACACACGGCACGTAGTAGTGCATCTGAGTTTCGTCCTACATCCCTTCATCCCTTGGATATTCCTTAAACTTCATAATCAACACTGTATGTGCCTGTATCTCTCGAGTCTGGCCGAGGCAAAATTAAAAAAAAATGGCGGTGGGGGGAGGGGGGGTGCTAAGAGGGCGCGGGGGGGGAGGGGGGGGGGGGGGGGGGGGGGGGGGGGTCAGCCCGTTCATTCTGTCTCCAACCAGATTAGTGGAATTCCAGAGCGTCATCTGCGTCATCCTCACTGACCCTTATGACAGGTCAGTGTCAAGGGTAGTCCCAAACTGTGGCTGCCGGTCGTGCATACTGTCAGCCTGACTCAGTTTGAATTTCTCTTCACCGATATTTTTTTTTCAAATGTGATGTCTTCTAGTTGATATGTATTTGAGAAGTGTTGACTTGTACACTAGCGCATGAAGCAGAAGGTGTGTGTGTGTGTGTGTGTGTGTGTGTGTGTGTGTGTGTGTGTGTGTGTGTGTGTGTGTGTGTGTGTGTCTTCCACGTTAAACCAGCTTTTAGACCAAAAACTTGCAGACAGTCGTTCGTCCCTTAGAAGACTGGCTGGCCTCAATTTAACTGTAGAAGACAAAGCCAGACCCTCGGCTGACAGGCAAGCTACTACAGCTGTGAACGAGACTGTGGGATTTTTCTTTTTTAAGAAGGTGGTAGGGAGCAGAAGATGGGGAAAGCTGGGTTTGTTGGCAGAGACAGTAGTTCTTTTGTGCAATACAACCGGGTGTAGAACACGTTGTGTCAAGAGTGCACAAGTCAACTGGGGATCATCTGATTCCAGTTCTGACCTATATTGCCCAAGCCCATGTTTTTTTTTTTAATGCTTAATAAAGGTTTCATAATAAAACCGAAAATTTTCAATATGCGCTCTGTCTGTCTGTGCTGACTGCCTGTGTGTGTGTGTGTGTGTGTGTGTGTGTGTGTGTGTGTGTGTGTGTGTGTGTGTGTGTGTGTGTGTGTGTGTAGTGTGTGTGTGTGTGTGTGTGTGTGTGTGTGTGTGTGTGTGTGTGTGTGTGTGTGTGTGTGTGCTCTAGTGTGTGTGTGTGTGTGTGTGTGTGTGTGTGTGTGTGTGTGTGTGTGTGTGTGTGTGTGTGTGTGTGTGTGTGTGTGTGTGTGTGTGTGTGTGTGTTTTTTTTTATTATTCAAATATATTGTCAGTTTGACATGTAGTGCATTGGTACTGGCCGCAAGGCTTTCCCTTGAGCCTTGAGCGTGGTAGCTGGCAAACTTGTCAGGTG